>CM042218.1:27305210-27832710 GCA_023566465.1 Cottus gobio
CATCCTCGCAGAGCGATGCATACAGACAAACATTTACAACCCCTTCCTGACAGAGAGGTGACATTACAGATTCAGGTTTGACTCACATGGACCGGTCCCACCTGGTCGTGGTGTCAAAGTGGAGAACCACAATACACCACTCTGCACAATAAACCTTCAACTTGAGTACAGGGGATAGTTTCATTGGTACAAGAATGAGAATAACCTACACAGACATTTGTAATTGAATGTTCTCACTTGATGAAATTGACAAATGATTCCCAGTTATCCATCAGAAACAGAAGACAATGCACTCTGACTTGTGGTATGTGTATGACATGTCTGTTCGGGTTTCAGGCGTGCACAGAGATTGAGCTGTGCTTTGAGAGCAACAATGTGACAGACATGTTTCCTCCCATGGCCTTCACCGAGACAGACCGCCAGCTCTACTGTGCCAAACGCTGGGGTGTGGTCCCACGACCTGACTGGCTCAAGACCCAGTTCTGGGGCGACGGTGAGCACCATCGAGAGGCTTGTGCTGCTGCACAGACTCACTTGACATGTTTATAACACCTGGACTGGTGGAGAATTGAGGCATATGTTCACTATTCCCCAATATATTGTTATTCATATTTTGTAGCAGGAGACTGATTATTGTTACTAAAGTAACAAAATGAGAACAAACAGAACTGAATAGATAGAAAAGAACATTATAAATACAGAAATCACAGGAAGCGAGAGGAGAGCACCGTCTCATACAAAGAAAACAGCCACTACTTCTGAGGACCTTCAGAGGCTCATACTAAAGGGATGGGCAGGTTGGAAATGAGGGGAGTGACAGTCAGATGTCCTCATTGTTTGGTATTAGAAATGAGTGTCCAGTGTTTCTAATGAGCTCTCCTCTTGTTCAGCCCTCTCCACAGCCAGCAACATAATTTTCTCCAATGGAGATCTGGACCCATGGGCAAACGGAGGGGTAAGAGACTGAACCGAGTGAGCACACTTAGTCAACTATGAAGCCACTGCTTTCAGTCTGAGTCAATCAGCTCTCTGCTGTTTAGGTGCGCAAGTCTTTGAGCTCATCGTTGATAGCTGTGAACATTTCTGGAGGAGCCCATCATCTGGATCTGAGGTACAGCACGCTGTTGGCTTCCTTCACTTTTCATTTATTCTTTTAACTCCAAGTTTAAATCTAATCTGACATGTATCCGTTGTGTGCAGAGGATCTAATGATGCTGATCCAGAGTCAGTAATCAGTGCCAGGAAGACAGAAGCAGAGCTCATCACACAGTGGGTGAAGATGGAGCGGAGCAGATTACAGCGGCCACTTTAAAGCACAGTTCCCCTTCAGTGTCTGGAACATAGAGGTGGACTCACTGTACAACCCAACCCACTAAGTGGGTGTACGACACGTGGCGTGTTCAAGGATGCTGTATGTGTGCAGATTGTCAAACCCTGAGGCAAATTTGTGATATACAAAATAAATTTAACATGATTTTTTTTATTGATTTCATGGAACAGGCAGCTGTCAATAGTCTACACAGTTTTGCTGTTTAATAAAATCTCTTTAATTTTTACAGTTTTATCAAATAAAAGGTGATCAAGCGTTGACAATACATTTTGTATGTTTAAAATACAATTCTAAAAACCACTTTTGAATGACATTTGTATATTGTGAACTGCCTGGTGGCTGGTAGGATAGAAGGGAAAACATCAATGACTTCAAAACAACCTGGTGAAATAGTTGCACTGAGAATCGGTCCTTGGCTTCCTGACAGGTGGCTTTGGAGGAATGCTTCTCATCGTTATGCATCAGGCACCAGGGCTGACACCACAGAGGAAAAGAATACAAGATGACTTCTATAACTCAACAAATACATGTAGAGCTATGATGTAAACTAGTAATACATTTACAGGAATGACTGCATGCTGCAGCTACTACAAACTACAAATGCTTCCAGCAGTTCTACCTTTCAATAATGTGCTTCATTTCCATTGAAATGACTCACACCTGACCAAGGAAGATGAAGGAAGAAAATAACATTCCATAAAAAGAGCAGCTGTTTTAATCACCGATGCCATCTTTATAAAACAAAAGCTTCACAGTTCATAAATACATCTGCTGCTTGCTGGAATCAGACCAAAGTGTTATATGGAATAAACAGCGCCTTGGGAGAGGTGGGGTCACTTCCTTTCAGACAGATGGACCCCGTATGGCGTTTATGAGCAGCAGCTCTGCCTAGCCAGCCAGTGTTCACTGCAAGAGTGAACACCTCTCACAATGATCAGATGCACTTATTTAGGCAAGAGCAGGAGATATGGACTAAATCCAGCATCACAGTGTTTGTCATTTTCTATTGGGACATTCACATTTATCATCATAAAAAGGACATTTTCTATCTGTGTTTGAAAATCCAGCAGCAGTCCTACTGCAGCCAGCCAAAAGTGACAGCTACCCCAGTATACATGGCAAGCAGATAACTCAAAGTACACTTTTGAGGTATATAAAGTACTACATTTTACTTCTCAGCTGGAGTTACTGATTACTTTTCAGATTAAGATGTTAGATGTAAAACTGAATATGATGCATTGTTACAAAAGCCACCCACCAATAGTGGGCAGCAACGTGTCTCATCTGGCAGATTCTTCATTTTAATGAATGGCTTAATGCAGTAATTAAGACAGATAATCATGTGTGGTTGCCAGGCAGAGTGGCAGACATCCACTGGGTAGACATATCCTCTTTTATAAGGAGCCATAGAAGTTGAATACATTTAGCTGATGATGCTTCTGAACTTGCGTGTGAATGCTGCCTTCAGCACCGGTTATTAGTATGAAAAGTTGATTCATCCTCATATCATCCAACCCTGGAATACATGTCACTGCCATCCCATCATGTTGCAGCGTGAAGGCTTTCCATGCAATGTTTTCTGCTGGACCCGAAGAGGTTGAGTGGGCGTTTTTACGTACAAAGTCACGTTTCCTGGATGTCATGAATGCAGCATGGACGGTAGAAACCTGAGGGCAGCTGAAGCCCCGTAGGGAGCTCTGCCTTCATTTCCGGCTTCAAGCATCAGAGTAGTTTTAGCCAGAGCACTGAATGACTATATGACAAACAGCTTTCTTCTCATATCCCTGTAAGAATCACAGCCATGAACAAAAGGTGTCAGCAGGTCAGGTTGGAGGGGCAGCAAGTAGTTCAGACTGCTGGCGGCTCACTGGGAACATTTTGCTACTAAGGTCTGCTGTCCCTCCAGATACTGGCTTTATTTCACAGAGCTGGGAATGAATGTGCACAGCTGGAAGCCTAAATCATGAGCAGCTGTAATCTGAAAGGATCAGTTTTCAAACCCCTCGTCATCATGAGATTAAGACATTTTGATTCAAGTCACAATCGGGTTGTTCTGACTGGAGGTGAAGAGGACAGAAACTTTCATCTGCACCTCTTCTAGAGTCTAAGCAACAAGAACAACCAGTTAAATAAATAAACAAACAAGGCCACAAAGTGAACTGGGCTCTTGTCGTTTTCTGTGGTGTTTCGCACCTAGCAAACACTTGATTGGATCAGTAAAAAGGAGGCTTTTTCCAGCTGTGGTCTGCATTAAGGGTTGTTGTTTTTACAACTACCAGTCACAGAGGCCGAAGGATTATCTTGGTGTTAGACCAAGCCTGAGATGTTTGTTGTGTTTACATGTGCACTTTTGAATTCCCATTTGAATTCCTGTGTCTGTGTGTCACACAGCAGAGGGCCATATAGGCAGAGGATGAGCCTCTGTGTTGAAGACATACTGGTCTAGGCTGATGAGGTTGGGATTGTCAGAGAAGAGCAGGTACAGATATTTCAGGGTCTCTCCCAGGAAGAAGCTCTCCATCTTGTCTCGGGGGCTTGGGTACTCCGGGTCACGAACGTTATTGATGGAGGTGTAGCCTCCAGAGGAAACCTGAGGGGAAACACAGAGATTTGTCCACATTACCACAGCCATTCAATGCATTTTAGATATTAACCACCATCACTAACTACCATTAGTGTTCATCAACACTTAAAATGCATTGCTGGTATTTTGTCCTGTGTTGGGTTCTGCACCGATACCTCAACACAGCCAGATGCATATTGGTATCTTAAAGACTCGACAGAGCTGAATCACACTCCAAAACATAGAAACTAATATTTGTCTCCTTTCCGAGCCTGAATCCTAAACTTTAGTTTACAAAACATCCTGAACCCGAAGGTCTGTCTTCACAGTAAGTCTCTGTAAAGTGATATTGGTATCCAGCCTTTAGGTTAGTGCTTTATTTATTTGAACTGCTCCACTTGAGTTCCTAAAGCTTCATTCTCCTCCTTGTTCTCCTCCATCCTACTGCCCCTGAGCTGCTCGAGCTGGAGCTCATGGACAGGAATCATGGCCTCCACCCCATCACAGGCCTCTGCTGCACAAGAGACACAAGGCTGCCAAACCTTAACCTCACCTGAGTGATTTCAAGTGGTAATGGTGTCCAAAGTTGTCCCTGCTGTATAAGAGCCCTATTAAAATAATTGGCTTTAACGTCACCAGCCCACACCCTATTGTGTGCTCCTACAGTGGGGGGCTGTAGGGTAGTGAAGGTTTTCAAGACGGCTGTTCGGACACAAACACGGCACTTCTTTTGTGTGATCTTGTGATGTCTGCTGTGCAAAATAAGCTGAATGGGGCTGTGTAACATGAACCAATGACAACAGATGTTACCAAACAATATAATGTGAGGGGTAATCGGACAGATCTTTATTTAATTTCATACGGCAAGATCAGTGATGAGAACCTTCATTTTACTGACCTTGGTGTACTTGTTAAAGTTTTGGAGAATCTCGCAGCCCCAGTCCTGGTACTTGTGGTCCCTGGTGAACCTGTACAGGTAGAAGAGACTCTCCACTGTCTCCGGTCGTAGGAGGTTGTGTCTGTCTGCAAGCTATCATCACAGTGAATACAAAAAAGAGACACACACATTTAACCCTTTAAGCCCCAGGCTTTAAAAAAAAAATGAAATGTATGTTTTATCATCCATACTAAAATGAGTGTATCTCCTCAACCACAAGGGCTATTTGAATACTTTTGGTGTAATAACAAAGAAAACACTTGTGCGCTTAGTTCAGATGTGTAAATATAAGTCTATATGTTACTGGGTAAGAAAAGAATGCAATGGCACACAGCACAAATTAGAAAAAATGTTAGGTCCGCCTAGAAAAAAAAGCATTTTCAGGATGATTCTGCCCTTTTAGAATGATGGTATGAACAGTTTTGACTCTATATTATCCTAACACAATATGTGAACAGTCTCACTGCACAGTTTGAGTTTGAAAAAGTGAAGCAGAACAGGATAAAATAGGTTTTTTAGTAAAGAATTTTTAGGCGAGGTCTCCAGAATTAGCATTTCGGCACAATATGTGCCGTTTGCATTTTCTCATGTCCAATACTATATATTTCACTTTATATTACAAATGGTGTTCAGTACATGTAGTAGAGTACAAATAAAGCATTTTTTTAAAAACATGCATGTGTGTGTGTGTGTGTGTGTGTGTTGAATATGTCCCTATTCAAAAACACCACAAAACAGAATGTAACAGATTTATTTGGCGATCTGTACACTAAAAACTGTAAAAAACAAACACAGGTATACATGCCACTCAGTGCAACATTTACATTTACAATATGTAAAAATTACCTCCCTGTGTAAGACACCCCCCCCCCCCCCCCAAAAAAAAAAGAAACCTCTGGAAGAGCAACAGAGGAGAGAAAGGGGGCAAATAAACTATTTACATGTTTATTTATCATGCCATTGCTGGAAGCAGTTTTTCTTTGATGTGAAGCAGAGAGGAACATCACACTTCCTGCAATAGACGGATGTTTTTATCCTCAGGTGTCCATTGTCAATTTTGGTCAACGCCACCCATGTACCGATTGTAGTCCAGGATGCAGTCAGGAACCGGGATGCACTTTATCTGCCACGCCCCAGCCACCTTCAGTTTCCTCTTTACAGTGTTACCGCTGTATGCCGGGTGGATTGTGGTGCACATGGTGACCTCCCTTGTGTCCATCCATTTGACGAAGGTCAGTTTGCCATCCTGGATCCAACGGATGTCTCCCCTGACAGCCTTTTTGGGCAGGTCATTTTCCACCGTCTTTGTGAACCCAACACGATTTTTTCGGATCGTACCGCAACAGCCAATGTTCTTCTGCAGCAAATCAAGGAAGAGTTTCGGGCTTGTATAAAAATTGTCCGTAAACAATTTGTACCCGCACCCAAGAAGTGAATATGGCAGAAGGTCGGCCGCTGCGGAATAACTAAGTCCATGATCTGCTGTGGGGGAGTCGCTCTTTCCAGTATAAAGGAAAAAATTCCATGTGTAGCCAATGGACGCATCAGCCAGTACAAACATCTTGAAGCCCCACTTTGTGGGCTTGTCCTTCATATACTGTTTGAAGGCGATGCGTGCCTTGCTACGGACCATCCTCTCATCAATTGACACATGTTGATAGGGCTGGAAGTGGGCTTTGCAAGCGTCTACCATCTCAGTGTAGAGGGGCTTGATCTTGAAGAGACGGTCGTACTCTGGCGTGTTCCTTTTTTTTCATTTTCTTCATCCTCTTTTGGATCACTGAGGTGAAGTGACCAAATGATGGTGTCAAATCGGTTCCTTGGCATGGAACTGCTAGGGAACGGAAAGTTATAAGGCCACCCCTTTTTCCAGTAGTCTGACCATTGATGTAGTGGCACATAGCCAGAGAAAATGATTATGCTCAAAAACACATAAAAATCTTTCACTGTGAGGGGATTCCACTGGAATGCCATCCCGGCTTTCTTTCTTCTTTCACCATTGGCATTTGTGTTGTTGATTAGATTTCTTACAACCGATGTTGAAAAGAAAAGTTGAAAGATGCTGAGGGGAGACCATTCAATGGTGGTGTCAAATTGGGGGCCTGGGGGCCTAGCCGGTGCAAATCTTGGCAAGGAATGTGCCTCATCCTTATCATGCCACCTGCCCTCCCCCCCTGCAGATGACAGCCTACGCTTCAACGGAGCAGAAGCTCTGCGAGAGGAGGGTCCTTTGGTCGGCGGAGGTGCCAACAACTGAGTGTGTTGGCCTTCTGGAGTCGTGAGTGCTGGTCCTGGTTGAGACTGCTGAAGTCCAGGAGCCGATCTCCGAGATCTTTTTCTCAGACTCTGTTGTGGTGCCCTTGAAGGTCCTGCAGCACATGCACTGGGTGGCACATAGTCCTCATCCTCCTCCTTGTCCTCGTCACTGTAAACACAAATATAAATATATGCATTCAGTGGTCTGGTTATGAAATAGATGTAAACATAAAAAGCAGTACACTTGGTACTCTCCTCTGCACTGATGGGTAACAAATTGCCCATGCAATCCCACAATGATCTTTGTCATCCCTGCAGCAGATGACTGATACGTTTGGCCACAGGTGTTGAACAGCCACACACATCCCCCTCCCCCCCAGAAGGTGCTATGTCCGCAACTAACAATGAGCCACACATCCCCCCTCCCCCAGAAGGTGTTATGTCCACAACTAACAACGAGCCACACATCCCCCCTCCCCCAGAAGGTGTTATGTCCACAACTAACAATGAGCCACACATCCCCCCTCCCCCAGAAGGTGTTATGTCCACAACTAACAATGAGCCACACATCCCCCCTCCCCCAGAAGGTGTTATGTCCACAACTAACAATGAGCCACACATCCCCCCTCCCCCAGCGCAGAGGGAGAAGACATAATTTTACCTGTAGAAATATAAATGGAAAATAAATCCTATGACATGTATAAGACATGTATAAGACACGTAATAGACATGTAATAATGTAATAGACATGTATAAGACATGTATGCAGAGAAAACACAGTATCCAGAGGAATGAAGACCAAGCAAGCACGCACGCACAATTATTATATATATATATATTATTATATTTTCTATATTCCCCTCAATAAATATATACATTCATAAACATTACATATATAAAACAACCCGTACCTTTCTGGTGAACTGTCAGAGCTTTCAATGGTCTTTGTTGGAGTGGTCCTGCGGAACACCAGATCCTCTTCGTCAGAAGATGACTCTATAGGACATGCGCTTGTCGTATCCTCCCAGTCCATCATCGCTACGGCTTGCGCAAGATTGTAAAACTTTTGGGGGTTTTTTCCCGACATCTTTCACAAGATGAATAACAACAAACTACGGAAAACTCAATTGGAAAACTAATAAACACGGCGGAAGAAAGTTGCTCCTGTGCGTTGCGCTTCCAGCTGCGTAATGGTCACTCGTCACGAAGATTACGCATGGGCATATCTTTTGAACCCCTAGGTCGATTTCAGTGGTTGAGACCTCCTTCGAATCATCAGAGCCAATAGAATTGATTGGTATGAACCAAGACAAGATTGACAGCACTATGAGCCAATAGCATGCATCAAGGCGTCGTCAATTGTGAATGGAAGGATCTGATATGCTGAGAGTTTCTTCCTTTACCTGGTCAGAAAAGCACCTCTGCATGTCCGGAATGATTTGAGTCAGACACAGGATATCCTTTGAATATTTATTAGTGTGGATTTGCCGGGAAAAATGCTTTTTCTTCATCGAATCTTCAAAAGGTAAGCAGATTTAGCTGACCATAAAGCGATGAAGCGATTCATGTTGCTGTGTTCTTTGGCTTGTATCTCGGTGATGCTTTGGCTTTAGAGATATTTGAGGATATGTGTGGATTCTGTGTGAAATTCTCTTGCTTTTGGTCGTCTTGGTTTTCCGGCTAGCACGTAGCTACGGGTTGCTAGGTCAGGAGAAAGTGCCAAGTTGGCTGACTTATAGCGATTTATAGAAATGATATCTTTGTGATTATTTTGGTATTGTTTCAGTTGTGTTTGGCGCATTTGGCTTATGGCTTATGGATTATTGTAGCTGAGATTCTGCTGTTTAATTTGATATACAACATTATTATATTCGAGTTGATAACAGTTACTGATAACTAAACTACTGAACTACAAGTCATAGTTTGACCCAAAATTGGGCTAGATGGGGCCTACCTTTGCAGGCTTGTTTACTGTCACATAAAGCTGATTTTCTGCAGTATTTTTTACAGTAGAACACTTTCCCTGACCTCCTCAGACATTATGCATGTGATCAGTGGAAAGGCTGGGTCATGTTTATTTTCTTCTACAGACATTGAGGCAATGCCCTTTGAATTATGAAAAATATGTTTGTGGGTAGAAGATTCTGACTGTTTGCAAAAGACAGTAATGCATAATTAGAAGAGGACTCTCCCTACCTTTACGTCGATGTCTCGGGTGCTGCCCTGATGCATGTTGAAGTGGACAATCTCTGGACTGAGGCCTGTCTCCATCTGGATGTACATCTGGTAGCAGGTCTCCATCAGCTGTTTGGCCAGATCCATGTGATCAGCAGGCAGGCCGTTGTGGGCACCGAGAGCCAGAGTGCCCGGCAGAAAACACACTAGATGGTCCTGAAAAAAACGGTGGCCAAAAGTTACCAAACAGCTAGATACAGTCTTTCTGCTGAGTGAAGCCCATTTTTAAACCTGTCGGTCACTGCGCACGCCAGAGTTTGGCGTCCTTGTGTTTTTGGTTTTGAAAGTGTTTTTACGTTTCCTTTCTTAAATGAATTGTTCGAGTCTGGTCATGATTGAGTGCTCCTAGTGCTACTAATCTAATCTACAATGGATCTTCAATATCCTGCCGCTTTGTGGATCTTGTTATATCTACGGTTTGCCTGCGACGTCAACGGGGCTGTCCACGAGGAAAAGACACAGTACACCAGAGATGTTCTGCTGCAACTGAACTTTGCGAGTGTGTGACAGATGTCACATTACAGTTACCAGACTTTATTCTGAGAGCTTCTCATGAAACCTGTGGTGCAACAAGGGATAAGAAGAGGAAGCGGGTTAAAGGCGTCAAACTACGCCCGAGGAAACAGCGACTCTGATTCCTCTGCCCTCGGTGATCATTGGGAGCGTCCATTCCCTGAGGAACAAAGTGGACAAACTCCAGGGAAATGTTGGTTTTCAGAGACTGCTGCGTCATGGCCTTCACTGAGATATGGCTCACTGAGCGAGACCAGGACGCCGACCTGTTCGACAGTTTTGGAGCTTCACTTCGTTTGGATCGTAAGGCTGAAGTGACAAAGAAAACTCCAGGTGGTGGGGTATGTTTGTATTTTAAAAAACAATACTCCAGCTCTGTGACTGTCAGAGAACACATCTTATATCTGAATCAATGCACCCTTTCTACCCGTCCTGCGATAGACAACAGTGTACAACCATCGTGATTTTAACCGTGTATCCCTTAAAGAGACTCTTCTATCAATATGTCTCCTATCTAACCAGGCGGGATAAGACATTAGACCATTAGATCCAAAGAACAGTAGCCGTGTTACTCTGTATGGCTTCAATTCAGATACGAAGTTTGCCAATGCACTTAATCGTTTTTATATTAATTTTGATACCTTTGATTTTAGTAATGAAATTCAGGAACGGAATTACAAACTGGAAGTCAATCAGCACTTTGACAGAACAAAAGGATGTGGAAAAGGCCTTCCTTTCAATAAGAGTCATGGACCAGACAACATCTGTGGTCGTTTGTGCAAAAGAACCAAGTCTTGTATTCCGCTACATTTTTAATAAGTCCTTAAAGGCACAGAATGTACCTACGGTCTGGAAGGATGCTGTGCTAGTCCCTGTTCCCAAATCCAGTTCCCCCAAAAGTTTAAATTATTTTAGATCGGTTGCTCTCACATCAATTTTAATGAAAACCTTTTTTGTAAGGTCAGAAATTTGAAATTTTGGCTTCTATTGCAAACCAAGTCTCCCTACGGGTACAAATAAAAGTAACCTAACCTAACCTTTTCTCTAATGAGCGACTGCTGTTGGTCATTCTCTTGATTTATTCCTTCAGTAAACATTGTAAACATGAGTTTATATTCTCAATCCCTAGAACTTGAATTTTTCAAGTCTTTTTCAGTTGAGCATGATTTTTTTAAATATTTTTTAAAATTACAAATAAAATAAACTATAAAGCAGATTATACATTTGGGCGGTGCTACTGTGATTGACAGGTGGCTGCCGCTACCAGAGCCATAGCAGTGAATTCCAAATATTGTAACTTCCATTCATTGCTTGCAAAAAGCCAACATGATGATGGCTGTAATCCAAGTGGTTGACGGACAAATTGCCGAACTCAAGGCTTCATAACCGCAGACCACAAACCAATGGGTGAAGTCACAATGACTACGTTCGCTTGTTAGATTCAGTCTATGGTCTGGATCAAAGCAGAAACAAATCGAACCGGCATGCATTGAGCAGCAATCACCAGTGATTGATTCTGTGCAGCCTGGTGGCCTTATGGCTGTAGTACCAGATATGCTCATGGCCCTGTCTTTATAGATGACGTCACATTATGATTGGCTGAATAAGGGAGACTAAACTGACTAGCTGGACGCATTTATGAGATGCCCTACTTACTCTGCATCTGATTGGTTATGCCCTTCCAGGCTGTTGCTAAACGCTAACGTTAGCTTAGCTTTGATGTTAAGCTACGCAACAAACTAGACAGGTCCAGGAAGAGAGCTTTGGTTATCATTGTGCGAAGGTTGGCAACCCGGTCCAAGTTTTTTTTTTTTTACAATTTTGGTTTCCCCTGGTTTTCTCTAGGTAGGGCAATTGCTTTTTCACATTAGGGCCAGGTGGGTTTGGATAGCTTATTTCCCTTAATTAAATCTTTTAAAAACGTTTGTATATACTCGGTTTCAACAAGACACAGTACATTAATGTATATGCTGACTGTCCGCACAAATTAGCCCAACTGGAACAGACTTGGACCAACTTGGTCAACAGGAAGGAACGTTCAAATTGATTTTCATTTGACAGGGTAAAAGAAAATTCCGTTATCAGATTACAGAGCAGCAGGAAAACCTTGATTACTGACCATTTTAGGGCTGAACTGTCCATGTGAGATCTCTCCAACAAAGGTGAGGCCATTAGGCGAAGACTTCTGCAACAGGTTCTTCTTTACACCCTCTATTGCCTGCAGATAGTCCTCCAAGAGTCTAAAAACACACAGACACTGAATGACACTTCAGAAACAACATTCTGTGTTGAACAATGTCGACAAAATGAACACAGTGACAGTCGACAATGACATGTTGAGTTTAGAATGCAACTCTTTTGAGACTCTAATGCTATCAACTAGAAATGACCGTGTGAATACTTTACTACGGTACTTTACCAGAAGAAATTGTGGAAGATAGAAATGTGGATCTGGTACGCGCTGCCATTGTCAAGTTGGAAAGGACTACTGAGTCTGTGTTGTCGTTTCAAAAATAAACATCAAACAAAAAGTTTGGAAATCTGTGTTTGGTAGATTATTTCTCTAATGTAACATTGCTGCTTGGGAATACATTATATACCGTTGGAAAGCCTGTTCATTTTCCCTTTCAAACGTTACCCCATTTGTAACGGACATGCATCTGTGGGATGAGCAGTGAGTATGTGGGTTGCGCCCACATACTTGGCATGAACATGTATTTGTGTGTTGCTCAGCCCACAAATGTATGTTCCTGACAAATAGGGTATACACAGGCTTTCCAACGGTATAAAAGTTATTGCCAGGAAGCATTGTTACATTAGAGAAATAATCTACCAAACACAAATTTCTAAACTTTTTGTTTAAAAGTGCAACTCAACCCTTTCTGCCCAACGTGATTTGATAAGGAAGCTGATGTCATACTTGGAGGATGACGTCACACACCTTGTGGATGACTCACTGGGTGTGAATAAACATAAACACTACTGTATTGTAGGCATAAGACTTGAAAATGCATGAAAAGCTGTGTGAATTTGAAACTATTTAAATTTCCAAATATATTTTTATTTTGTATACCTGAATAAATCTTAATGGATTCTGGACTGATTCAGTACATCACAGCCTTCATACTCATCCAACAACTAAAATAACATCTTGCATCAAAGGAATCACTTTATATAGGACATTTCTAGTTGTGTAACTTTAATTTAAGACAGATCGGTCCTGAAATCTATACATGCCTCCTGGTGTAGAGCACTGTAGTAGCGCCTGTCTCTTGCAATCTTTAGCAAGCACACGTGGGGCTGAACACATCATCTTTATTATCTACAAATTCAAACAAGCCTGAACACAGCGGAAGGCGTGCGGAACTCATCCTTAACCAGAGTACTACATGGAGAGTGATAGGTGAGAAGAATGTATATCTAGCTTTCCCAGGGCTCCAGAACTGCGGTCAACTCAGCCGACACTCGGATCTCTCAGCTTTGACTACGGAGATCCGAGTGATCCTTTGATTGCCATTTTTAATCCAATGTACATGCTAGGGCTGCACAATTAATCGAATTTTAATCGCGATGGCTGCCACGATTAAATGAGGATGATCGTCAGCGATATTGACGTATAAAATGCGTTCTCCACTACATATCAAATCAAGCGCTCCCTCAACTAACAGTCAGCCAACCACCAGGCGGAGAACGAGATGGGAGGAGTCATGTGCGCACACTGCAGCGGCAGCCTCAAAACAAGTTCTGTCTGCTGTCGACTCCGGTGTTAGTGGAAGAGTAGACAGACGTCACGGTGTGGTGTGAAAGGTAAATCACATGTCAGGAGCCGAGGAGCTAGTCCCTCAAAGGATTATCATCCGTTGTCCAAGTGATGTTAACCAAGAACAAAGCATGTGCACAGAGTGCGTTAGAGTTGTGTCTGCGCCGCAAAGCAATACAACTAACTTGTTCAACCACCTGAAAAATCACCACAAGCCACAGTACGACGAATGCATTAGGGCTAAAGCTAACGTTAGCTCACTGAATCTCCGTCCATGTCCAGCGTTACCCAGAAAACCATAACGTCGACCCTGCATAGCGCGACAGCCTCCCAAAGACACTATAATAACGGATGCAATCGTTTTTCATTTGGCCAAAGACGTGTCCAATAAATAGCTGTGAGTATTTTGCAAATACGACTGACCTATGGTCAAGCAGAACCATGGAGCCGTACATGTCCCTGACAATTCAAAGTGGAAGCAGTGTTCTTGTTCATTTAAACATGAAAGCGCAATAAAAAGATGTCCCTAAAATGAATGAATAATCGTGATCGCAATTTTGATAAAAATAATCGTGATTATGATTTTGGCCATAATCGTGCAGCCCTAGTACATGCTAATATAGGTCAAAAACCCAGTAGTGATTAAAAAAAATAAAAAATCAGACATTCAAAACTGCTTAATCTAAGCCTATGCCCTAGAGTGCTTATGAGTGTCTGGAGGGGATTGATGTTCCAGTTTTGTAATCTTTCAGTCCTACTGACTGTCAAAGTAACCAAATGCTGAAAGAATAGAAGTGTGTTGTAGCTCTACATATGACACTTGATGATAGTATGTTTATATGAAGTAAATTATAAATTAAACAAATCTAGTAGGGATGCACCTGTCCTCCAACCAGCCTTCACACCTCTTGAAAACCCCAATCTCAGAATGTTGTATGTGGATTTCAGCTCAGTATTCAACACAATCTCCCCCAAAATAATAATGATTGATAAACCTAGAGCCCTAGAGTGTGGTGCCAGAATGCGGTTCGTGATGAAGTCCTCAAATCTAGATGCAGGCAGGTCGGTTTAGCCCCCCAGGGCTGTGTGCTCAGCCCCTTCCTGTTTATGCTGTACAGCCATGACCCCAAACACGAAGAGAGCTCTGTTGTGAGGTTTGCAGAAGACACTAAAGTCCTTTTCCGTATTACAAACAACAATGAGACTTCATATAGAGAGGAAATCAACAACCAAAGTGGCGCTCAGAGAGCAACCTGCTGCTCAACGTCAGGAGAACCAAGGAGCTGATTGTTGAGTTTAGAGAAGAAGAGGCAGAGAAACCCCACCGTCTTCATCAATGGAGCTGGAGTGGAGCAAGTTAACAGCTTTAAGTTCCTGAGAATCAGCATCACAAACAACTGACATGGTCAGAAAGCTCATAAAGAGTCGTTTCATAAGGGACATTAGATAAAGAACTAACTTGTTCAGTGCTTCTTGTGCATGTACATTTATGTATCTTTACATAAGACAACCAGTCAGGATTTTCTAGATCAGAAAACATGTGATTCAACAAACCATTTAGATTTGACTCCTCTTCCTCGGTCACATGCAGGCTCATAAAAATATATTGCCTTGAGAAATCCCTTTGAAAGGTACACCATATTTTTTGGCAAAGGGGATAAAAGAGCAAGGCGCTATAACGGAATGTTTCAGACCACGGGTGAATACAAGTATACTCAGACGGACTATGATAAATGTAAAGTGTTTTTTTACATTAAAGCATATTCTAGTAGAACCCCAAAATACAAAGATGAACCTGAAACTGAGCATGATACATACCATTTAAGGAAACTTAAAAATTCAAAATTGCCATGCCAAGTTCTTGTTAACTTTTACAGGAGCAATAGAAAGCATCCTGACTGAAGCATTACCAACTGGAATGGGATGTGCACAGGAGACAGGAGGGCTCTACAGATTGTGATTAAAACCGCCCAGAACATCATTGGCATCCATATACTCGGCAGTAATATTGCAGCCATATAGCAGCTTCTTTCCTCAGGCTGTGAGACTATCGAGAAGTCACGTTGCGGCATCACTAATTGGACTAATGACACACAACCATACACCAAAAGAGAAACCCTGAGCAGTGATATCTATTTGGACCGGTCTTTCTCTGTGACCAGCATCTGAACAAGTATTTAAAAGAAGGAAAGAAACAACATGGAAGCAATTTGTAAAATTGTATGGGCTGATGGCTTAACGGACAGCATCCTGATGAAGCAGTTTACTTCACCTTGGGGCTTCACTAAAATACCAGACAAATGTCAGTCAGTACCACCACTACATGAAAAGATGGCGAAAACAAAACCAAAAAAAAGGGGACAGTTCTTGAGCTGAAGCTAAATATCTGCTTGTAAAAGGCATCTTTCATTTCCCAAGGCATGCAGCCACATTTCAACTTTAACACTTGCCAATATTTCTGCTTCAACCAGCAAACTTCAATGCACATTTCTAACTCTACTTCTTCCCGGGAGCCTCTGTGCTTCCTTGCCTCAAGCTTCCATAGATCGTGGTGGTCTGTCATATTTATTGAATGTACTGTAACTCTGTTACGTTGATTCTGTACACATGATATCTATTGCTTCTGTCCATCCGGGGAGAGGGATCCTCCTCTGTTGCTCTCCTGAAGGTTCCTTCCCTTTTTTCCCCTGTAAAAGGGTTTTCACTATTTGTTGGGGAGTTTTTCCTGATCCAATGTGAGGTCCCGGGACAGGGATGTCGTATGTGTACAGATTGTAAAGCCCTCAGAGGCAAATTTGTATTTGTGATTTTGGGCTATACAAAATAAACTGAATTGAATTGTCTGTTGATTCCAGAGGCTGGCATTTTGGTTGATCTGATGATGTAGCGGTGTTGGCACTCCCACATGTTTGTCTTTTCATCTTTGTTACTGGGGCACGTATTTCATTAGGAGAGAAAAGGAAGCGTGAGGATTGGATTAAGTGCAGCGGACCACAACATCCTCCAACCACACAGCCAGACCAGAGGCCACCGAAGGCAGAGTCTACAGCCGAGATATAAGCTAAGCTAACCCAGCAAGGACCTAAGGCCACTACCCTACCTGGCCGCCTCCTCGCTAATGTCCAGTTGTTGGACAAAAAGATGGACGAAATAAGACTTCAGGCATTTCAAGGCCCTTTGAAGTATTACCTTTCAAACGATGACATACATTATGTGACAGTGAACACAGAGTTTCTTTAGTCCGACTCACTGGTTCTCCGTCTTGGCTCCCTGGATCCACTGCTTCAGTAGGTATTCATAGTAGCTGTCTGCTCTAGCTCCCAGTGTGTAGATGCCTTGATGGGTGAACTGTCCGTTGTTTGCGTTAATGAACATGGGCACGAGACCATCCAGCTTGCCGTCCAGCTTGTGGACCTGTTTCATAACCTCAGCAACCGCAGCCTGGAAAACCAAGGTCAGGGGTCAGATGAATTAAACCAAGGGCGCCCCGCGACCCTAAAGAGGATAAGCGGTTCAGATAATGGATGGATTTTTATGACACTTATTAAGTAGGCTTGGGCGGTATCAATGTGTTACATTATACCAGGGTATTTAATATAGAACAACAAAACTCTGCACAACCAAATAGTGCCGTTTAACAGCAATTATAGGCAAAATAACTATATACACATCGGGTACTCACAGTACTGTTAAACAGTTAGTCAACAGTTAAGTCAGGTCTAGAGCATCAGTCCTCTTTTGAGTGTATTGAAAGCCCGGCGGGTGCGGCCTAAGTGTACTCTATGTTGCCAACTTTAAAAATCAAAATTTTTAAAGAGTTTTTTTTCCCCAGGGCTTCCCTCCAGACAGGCTTTAAAGTATGAAAACACATCTATTCCTTCTCCTTTATTGAGAAATTCTGGATTTGGCCTCATTTCACCCACCACCACTGTTTGTGCTAGGTTGAGCAGTACGCATCAAGGTGTGGCGTGGAGCACCACTTAGCTGAGGAGTCGCACCTAGCAGACGTATCAGCATCTTTATTTGTTTATCTTGGGCGACTTTGACTCAGTTGACAGCAGGGTTGTCATTCAAGCAGAGGAGGATCGGCGATTCGATGCACGCCTCTGCTAGGCCATGTCGCTGTGTCCTTGAGCTCTGCATGCAACCCTTGCATATCCCAGCCCCTTATGCTCACATGTTCTGGTCATGCAGCAAAAATCACTGGAATACTGGCTTAGAATCGTTTCATTAAAGTTACTGTAAACAACTTTAAACTGGTTGCAGGTCTTATTCTAATACTGATGACTCTATGTAACATACAAACAAGACCATCAGCGAGAAGATTGTCTGGTGATTGTCTGATTATTCTGGTGAAAGCAGATGAAATCATGCAGATTTCAGCAGAGATCTGTCCACGTGGACCGCTGTCGGATGCCACCTGCAGTCATAATGCTCTCCAGTGTTTACTCATAAAGTGAAAGCAACAATGTGGAGAGGCAAGGAGGGGTCTGATTAGAGGGCGTGAACCATTTTTCTATTTCATGACGTAGATTAGTCTCAACCGGTCGACTATCTCTGAATTGGCTTTGCAAGATTAGGGCTTACTCGCCATACAGGTTTACATGGATCGTGTTTTTTTCTGGACCCTGGTCCTGTTCGACACCTCCTGCTATTATCATTATTAGTTGCATTTCTATTAGTATTGTCAATACCATTACTACTTTTATTATCATTCTACTATATCCACTGTTGCGGTTGTTTTTGGTAGTTGTAACTACTCATTATATGAATAATTTCTGTCATATTCATTGAATGTGCTGTAACTCTGTTACATTGTTCATTCTGTACACATGACATCTATTGCTTCTGTCCATCCTGATAGAGGATCCTCCTTTGTTGCTCTCCTGAAGGTTTCTTGTTCTTGTTTCGATGTGAAGTCCAGGGACAGAGGATGTCTATGTGTACAGATTGTAAATCCCTCTGAGGCTAATAGTTATTTAGGATTTTAGGCTATAGAAAATACATTTAATTTCCACTTCCCTCAAAAAAACAAACATCCATGGCTATTTTTGGTGTCTCATCTCCTTTGAGACACATTCTAAGTTAGGTTAGTAAAATGACAAATGGAAAGCTGAGCAACTCTTTCTGGGCAGAGTCTGGATCAACTTGTTTTATGTCATGGTCTCTTACCTGGTACTGAGGCTCCTGCGTGAGGCGGCTGAGCTCTCTGAACTCCAGCTGGATGCTCGTTACCTCGGCCACAGTGCTATCTGAGGTCCAACGAGGAGGGTGGGCTGTGCCTTTCCCGATGTTCACATCAGAGTAGGGTATCCTGGACGGAGTGTTGAAAGCTGGCATCAACCTGGAGCCAATGTCCTTCTAAAGAGGAAGAATGCCGATTACATGCAGGCATTTGCAGCTAAAAGGCAATGAATAATCACAAATGAAACTGTACCATGACTGACTTAAATATATTAATAAATTAACCTTGAAATTAGATTTTTTTAAATATTATAGTGGTGCAAAACTTTGCCATGTGTACGTAGTTTGCTAAAGTGAATGTTCGTAATAGAAAGCCAGTAATGCCAAACCAATATCAGGTTAATGTTACGAAAATATGCTATATGTAGCATTTCTGCAGATGAAACCATTAGTCAATTAATAGAAGATGAATCTGGAACAGTTCTAAAAAAATAAGTGTAATTTATTTTTGGGTAGTTGTGACGTCTATTGTACTTCTGTCCATAATGATGGAAGGATCCTCCTAGGTTGCTCTCCTGAAGGTTTCTTTCGTTTTCTCCCTTTAAAGGTTTTTTTGGGGAGTTTTCCTGAACCCAATGTGAGTTCCCGGGACAGAGGATGTCGTATGTGTACAAAAATAAATTGAATTGAAAAAATGTATGAAGATAAATAGCAGGTGTTTGGCGACGACACACACACACTTTACTAAATTAAACTCAATCTTTAAAAAATGTGTTTCAATAAATGTTGCATTTTCTCTTTTTTCTTCAACTCTGAAAGCTCAAAGAAAACCAACAGAATTGGTTGTGAATTCATTTTGATTATTGGAACTCACATCCATGCAGAAAGGATGTCAAATATGTACAATATTTATCAACCGGGAGGCTCAAACTACTGGAAGCTTCAAAGCTTTTACTCACTAAAAGGTAAAGTTCCATTCCAGCCTGCTTCAAGGCCTCCACCATCATCCCCGTCCCCAAAAAACCTAGGATCACAGGACTCAATGACTACAGGCCCGTCGCCCTGACCTCTGTGGTCATGAAGTCCTTTGAGCGCCTGGTCCTGTCCCTCCTAAAAACCCTCACCGACCCACTCCTGGATCCCCTGCAGTTCGCCTACAGAGCCAACAGGTCTGTGGACGATGCAGTCAACATAGCCCTCCACTCCATCCTCCAGCATCTGGACACCCCAGGAACCTACGCCAGGATCCTGTTTGTGGACTTCAGCTCTGCCTTCAACACCATCATCCCGTCTCTGCTGCAGGACAAGCTCTCCCAGCTGCACGTGCCCGACCCCACCTGCAAGTGGATCACAGACTTCCTGTCTGACAGGAAGCAGCACGTGAGGCTGGGGAAACACGTCTCAGCCTCTCGGTCCATCAGCACCGGTTCCCCCCAAGGCTGCCTTCTTTCCCCTCTGCTCTTTCCCCTCTGCTACACCAACAGCTGCACCTCCAGTCACCAGTCCGTCAAGCTCCTGAAGTTTGCGGATGACACCACCCTCATTGGACTCATCTCTGGTGGGGACGAGTCCGCCTACAGGTGGGAGACTGACCACCTGGTGACCTAGTGCAGCCAAAACAACCTGGAGCTCAACGCTCTGAAGACAGTGGAGATGGTTGTGGACTTCAGAAAGATCTCAGCCCCACCAGCCCCTCTCACCCTGTGTGACTCCCCGTCAAAGCTGTGGAGTCCTTCCGCTTCCTGGGCTCCATCATTACCCAGGACCTCAAGTGGGAGCTCAACATCAGCTCCATCTCCAAGAAGGCGCAGCAGAGGATGTTCTTCCTGAGGCAGCTGAGGAAATTCAACCTGCCAAAGACAATGATGGTGCACTTCTACACTGCCATCATCGAGTCCATCCTCTGTTCCTCCATCACCGTCTGGTACGCTGCAGCCACTGCCAAGGACAAGGCCAGGCTGCAACGCATCATTCGCTCTGCCGAGAGGGTGATTGGACGCAATCTGCCGTCCCTCCAGGACTTGTTTGCTTCAAGGACCCTGAAGCGGGTGAGGAAGATTGTAGCTGATCCCTCTCACCCTGGACACAAACTGTTGGTGTCCCTCCCCTCTGGCAGGAGGCTGCGGTCCATCAGGACCAAGACCTCACGCCACAAAAACAGTTTCTTCCCGTCTGCAGTCGGGCTCATCAACAGAGCCCGGGTCCCCCACTGACTCTAATGACTGTCACCCCCAGACAATTCCCACCAGACACTCCCCTGCACATAGCCTTATACTTGAATAAACTTAACACTTTGCACATTCAACTTATGCACATTCCATGCACTTTTTCTTATTTTTGGTATTTTGATATGCTGCTGTTTCAATGTAAATACTCATTCATCCTCATTTATTGCACTGCGTTAACTGTTAAATGTGTATTGTTAAATGTTAAATGTATGCACCTTCCCGCCAGGACAAATTCCTTGTATGTGTAAGCATACATGGCAATAAATGGTTCTGATTCTGATTTGTGTTTCACAAATTTGATGTGAATGTAGACCATTTCTCTCCTTTTTGACAGCCTGGGTAACATCTACAGGTGGATGGTGAGGACACAGAGGATCGAGATGCTCAAAACATAAGCTAAACATTTGTGAGGTGTGCATCTGTGTCTGCATACAAGAGGATGCTGTTATCTGCATTCTTCAGTGTGCTTGAGATATGTTTGCAGTTGAGAAATGAGTGCATGTGTGTTGACTCACAGCTTTGTCTAGGAACAGGGTGTCTCCAGTCAGATGGTAGGTACTCAGTAGGCCTCCCAGAATGCGGATGGTGCTTTCAAATAGGTTGACATCTACACTCTTGTTAAATGTGAGCTCCGTGGCCACCCACGACTTTGCTTCTTCAAATTCTGAAAAACAATACAAAATAAATAATGCCATTTCGAAAGTAACCAATACAATTTGAAATTTCATAAATCTAACCAGTCCATTTAAAAGGGCAGATGAGATGACCAGAAAAGTTAAGGAGAAATGTTGAAGAATCAGGTCAATAGCAGAAGTGCGTGCAAAAAAATGGTTATGTATATTAAAAAGGGGAACGACACCCAAATCAACAGTTCCAATAGGTTATGTCTATGGCTTAAGAAAGTTCAACCATCCTTTGTAAAGATGATTGCAAAAAAAATGGCCTTGGTAAGGGACCTGGATAATGAATAGCAGAGGCGATAGCCCCAAAACAGTGAAAAAAACAGTCAAGAGGTAAAAGTTGGAAGTAACAAAGGTCAGTCTACCTTTTTTAAGCCCCATGATCCACATGGTATCCAGGGCATCTATGAGCGTCAAACCCAGGCCGAACCACTCACTGTAGGACTTGGAGAGGGGCCTGAGCTCATCATGGCCCCAAGCAAAGTCTTTATAACCTTTCCATGAATGTAGAAAAGCTTCCTGCACCGCCTCCAGGCAGCTGGCTTTTGGAACACAATACAAACAAGATGTGACTCAAACACAAATGACTAAAATGTTATAATCATATTTGTAAGTGGATATTAGATTTAATGATCACAATCAAACAGTCATGCATTTCTAAAAACTGTGATATAATTGTTTTTATTTTGTTAAACACAGACACACACACATAAAACAGCACATACCTGACTTGTTTGATAATTTCCCTGTTTGGTTGGCAGGTGAATTCTCCCTATTTTCTCCATCCCTGGTGCCTTCTGTGGCCTGGTGAGTGTCGATCACTGCCCCACGCCAGCTGAAAGTCATCCAGGATTAAGAAATAATACAAATAAGTAAACAAAAATAACTTTAGTTTAGTCAGGTGATCACACTGCAAGTCTCACCTGATAACTTCCTCCTCTTCTTTCTTACTGTCAGCTGCCTTGTCCTCAACCACTGTGTCTGAAGCGTTTCCCTTCTTCTGAAGACGATTCTGGAGGACGGGCGGTCCTCTCTTCTTGGATAGTTTCCTCTGTGACAAATGGGCGACATGAACAACATTTTTAACCAATTAAATGAATGATGCTCCAGGCAATCGGTCACTGATCCTTATTGGCCGATATTCGCAGTTTGATTATTGATCCTGATCTGATGTGAGGGCCATCGCTGAGCGTCTATGGCCCTATTTTTGCGTTTTGTTATTCAGCTGTGAAAGAGGTGGAAACTAGAATTACCACCTTGCAGTTGTAGGCCTCCGCCAACCTCAGTTTACATTTAGATTTGCACAATCGTTTTAACCTAGAAATTAGTATGAAATTAGCATATACATTCTTGAGTTATGGCAAGAGAAAAGTGCTTTGTGAGGTCCTAGTGACCTTAACCTTTGACCACTTGGCCATTTGTGCCAAAAATTAAGAAATTCGCTTAAGGCATTTTTGAGATCTTGCATTCACAAGAATGGACTGTAAGGACAGACAGAGAGACAGATATCCCAAAATATAATACAATATTGGGGGGGGGTCGAGGGGGCCAGTATATTGTGTGCAATATAGCCTTGTTTTGTGTCAAATGTAAGAAAGTGCTGAAATATGGTTCTTTCTTGGGCATTTTTGGCTGTTCTGAGCAGGTGCTCCTTTGTTGTGCAGGTACCACAACAAATAGACAAGAGTCAAAATCCAAGCGATGGTGTGTAAAGCAAACAATGGCTCACTTGACTGCAGTTTGTTTGATGCAGGCACAATAGTAAAGCCCCAGAGGAGCAACTCGGATTTGGTGTCTCGCTGAAAAACACTTTGACACGCAGACATTAGAAGCCGGGGATCGAACTGCCAACTTTGTGGTTAAAGGACTCTAGCTTCTGAGTTACAGCCACCCCTAGGTTGGTGCTTATCTTAGGAATGACCAAGCTAATAATGCTAGCTGGCTAACACCTCCTGTTGAATTGGGTTTCCTCTTTCATCAATAGGGCAAGAAGTCACTAACTTAAAAATGTTTTAAATACAAGTAAAAACAGTAAGAAAGTAGTCAGTTTGAACAGTTTTAATGTCCAGCCATCTACCTGACAGCCAGCGCTGATGGAAAACCCTGTTCATATTTCGTTTTAGAATATGGGGTAGTGGTGCACTTCAGCCTTTTGTGGCCAAAATGAGTATTACAACATGTAAATGATTCTGACAAAAACTTTAAATTTCACCTGACAACTATTTTTCTCCGTTTGTTATTCCAGATGAAAAATAAATAGATAAATAAGGAACTTAGAAAGATTATTTTGGCTAAACGTTTACATGCTCTTAAGTTTTAACACAGTTAAGAAAACAATTTAGATCAAAACATATTTTGAAAAATAGATCACCTGGGAAAGTGGGCACCCCATGTCCCAAGGCTGAGTTCCTACATGTGGCGCTTTGCTGGAGCCGTGCCCTCTCCCCCTTTCTAGTCTATTTAGTCTATCTATCGAAGAAAGAGAAAAAAGACCCCAAAACAGAAAAGAAGATTGATCAAATCTTTTTTTTTCTCACTTCACGCTCGGGTCTTCTGTAAAAACAAAATCAAAACAGAAACGCTAAATGTTCCACACATGAAACTGCAATCCCTTTGATAAACCATGTGTACACTTTAAAGAAAACAAGCAGAAGAATAGAAACCTGGGAGGTTTGTTCTGGTAGTGGCGGTTGGCCCTGTTTGACAGGCTCAGGCAACATATGAGGAATGATGGGCATCAGGACACTGTTACTGTCTTCTACTCCATCTGAATGGCCTCAAAACACAGACAAAAAGATTATCATTATTATTACAGGTCAATATGCACCTTTAACAAAGACTATTCTATTATGTTGGCATTTAACAACTCTAACTGCTAAGTGGCTCTGACAGCATGCCAGTGGATCAGGCACGGATCAGACACGACTGACAGATAATTCTTGATTCTTTATAAACGTCACTCAGTTTTGGGATGTCAGGGATATTCTTTTTTTATTAGGGATATTATTTATCATATTGGCAATTTAAATTAGTTTCCAGTGAAATACTACCATTTTATTATATAGTAACTTTGCTGTTGTAAACATTACTGTTGTTGCTCTCAAATCAATATCCAATTCAACCATGCCCTAAATTTCTTTAAATAGATAAGATAGGATAAAGAAGGGAACCAATAACTACTATCAATAACAGAAGCAGTATGGAGGTGGAACAACAGCCATCCCTAACAATGGGAAATGTTTAATGTGTGGAGCCTTACCTCTTAGGTGCTCAGTCACAGCCGGATAGGAAGCAATTCCACAGATAAACAGGACGACGAGGATAAGGCTCCGCTGCAGCCTGGACAGCTGCTTCCATTTCTGTAGGCACACAGAAGAGAAGAAGATGGAGAATACCTTCTATACAGCCCCTGCAGAATTTCTATTGTTAAAAATTAGCAGACTTATTCTGGCCCAAACAAGCAACCAACAGATCTCATCACTCAAATTGAATGCATTTTGAGGTCTAGTGCTGCTATTAAGTTTTGAACAGAACATTAATTGAAGAGCCTTTGTAGTGTTTTGATCGTGTGAGGTACTGCACACATAAACTGAATTCTTTGGGGTTTTCTAATAACATACCTTGCACCTCAGTGAAGCCAGTGACAGCTAAACACTATGCTGTTGATGTACCACTGTTTACTGGGACCTGGGTAACATAACAGTTACTCTTGTTACCTTTCTGTCTGATACATAATAACAGTACCATTAAAGGTATTGAATTACCAAAGTATACAGAAATATGCCATAATTTGTTTTGTCGTAACCGTGAAGATTTGTTGTTTTCTGTGTCTGAGAGTAGTGACTTTCACCAGAAGCGTTGAGAAGAGCAGTAATTGTTTCAGAAGGAACCAAAACTCTTGACTTATATCCACCAAAAAAGTACCTTAAAACAGCAGCATGGGAGCATTTTGGATATAGAAAATGACCAGGCAGTCATATGAGCAGCAAATTACACAGTTTAACCATACGATTGTTATCACCCTGTAATCAGTCAAAATATGCAATCTGGAGATTAGTATCGATGCTCTCTCGTCACTGATCCCTGATAATGCTACATTAAGATCTGTGAATCTGGGTTGAAATTGACAGGAGAGCTTGTAACGTTAGCAGCAACAGCTAACAGCTGTTGTGTTATGCTTCATTCAGTAAAAATGAAAAAAGTTATCTTGTAAAATGTAGTTTTTGGTGAAGAAATAAAACAAATCCAGTTTTCTTAAGGAGATATTTTAACAGCAACATAAAAATAGATATTGGAGATCAATTATGACCTGTTAGACTTCCAAATACTAGCTCCCAGCTGATTATAATACATCACACACCCAGAACTCTACTCCAACCAGCACTCTGTGCCCATCAAGCAGTGTGTGCTTCCCCCAGCATGCTAGATGATAGCACACTGCTGGCAGAGGCAATTACGAACACAACATAATATTCATTGAAGTGAATATACATCTATTTCTTTGTTTTAGTTTTTTACAGCACAAGTCTCTTCAGCTGGCTGGATAGACATCTCTCCTAAAGTGGACCAGAGGTGTATATATCGAAGGCCCTGTTCAGTTGGACAGCACAGGAACATCCTGAGCTGGATTTAAGCAGGATGGACAAACTTTGGTGGTATCCTCCATAGGTGCCACTGAAGACTCTAGTAACTCTCCTCAACTGGAAAATGATTTGGCCATCCCCTGCTGCTCTGGGTGCAATGAAAGCTGTTGCAACTCAAGCTTACCTGTCCACCTCTAAAGTGTAACAAAACACGTCTGACCTCATCATTGTTACTGTAACTTAATGCAGGATAACCACCGCTTCACCTTACATGGTGCTGGAAGTATAAAAAAAGCTCAAACTGGTAGAATAGATATCCTTTCTTCTTGTAACTATGTAAAAACTATGTATCATATGCCCATTTGCCTTTTGTAAATTATGTTTATAGTTCCTGCTTATAGTCTACCTACATTTAATGCACAAATCAACCTGTATAACATGTACATATTACCGCAATCAATCTGTATATCCCGTACCTATATCACTAACTTATTATCTGTAAAATACTTATTATTATCTGTATATTGGTATTTACTGCTATTGCACTTCTGGTTGGATGCTAAACTGCATTTCGTTGCTCTGTACTTGTACATGTGTCTAAAAAAAATCTAATCTAATCTAAAAAAAAAAGAGAAACCTTAAAAGATGTTTTTTCATTACATTGTATTGCGCCATTTAGTTTATTCATGCCTCAAGTAATTTTTTTTTTACACTTTATCATCATTGTTCTTCGCGAATCGCCACCTTAACGCGGTGAAGGAGTTTGAGTGGCTCAATGATCCTGGGAGCTATGTTGTCCGGGGCATCTGCCCCTGGTAGGGTCTCCCAAGGCAAACAGGTCTCGGGGGAGAGCCCAGACTAAGAGCGGTTCAAAAAACCTCGATGATAAGCAGCCCAAAGACTGTAGCTACCTCGCCCGGACCAGGGAAACCGGGGCACCCTCCCGGAGCCAGACCCGGGAGGCGAGCTCGTCGGCGAGCGTCTGGTGGCCGGGCTTTCGCCCATGGGGCCCGGTCGGGCTCAGCCCGAAGAAACATCATGGTGCAGCCACCCTGTGGACCCACCACCCGCAGGGACAGACATCGGGGTCGGGTGCTATGTAGACCGGGCAGCGGGCCGGGCAGGGGGCCTGGACGAGCCGATCGCCGGCGACATAGACTAGCTCTAGGGACGTGGAACGTCACCTCGCTAGCGGGGAAGGAGCCGGAGCTGGTGAGGGAGGTGGAGCGGTACCAGCTAGATATAGTTGGGCTCACCTCCACGCACAGCGCTGGCTCTGGAACCAAACTCCTGGAGAAGGGTTGGACTTTGTTCTTTTCTGGAGTCGCCCAGGGTGAGAGGCGCCGGGCGGGAGTGGGGATACTCACGAGTCCCCGGCTGAGCGCCGCCGTGTTGGAGTTTTCCCCGAAGAACGAGAGGGTCGCCTCCCTGCGCCTACGGGTTGCGGGGAGTAAGGCTCTGACTGTTGTTTGTGCTTATGCACCAAACAGCATTTCGGAGTATCCGGCCTTCTTGGAGTTGGTGGGAGGGGTCCTGGAAAGGGCGCCGCCTGCCGACTCCATAGTTCTCCTGGGAGACTTCAACGCTCACGTGGGCGACGACAGAGAAACCTGGCGGGGAGTGATTGGGAGGAACGGCTTGCCTGATCTGAACCCGAGTGGTGTTTCGTTGTTGGACTTCTGTGCTAGCCACAGTTTGTCCATAACAAACACCATGTTTGAACATAAGGTGGCTCATAAGTGTACCTGGTACCAGAGCACCTTAGGCCGGAGATCAATGATCGACTTCGTAATCGTATCATCTGATCTGCGGCCGTATGTTTTGGACACTCGGGTGAAGAGAGGAGCAGAGCTGTCAACTGATCACCACCTGGTGGTGAGTTGGATCAGATGGCGGGGGAGTCGGCCAGAAAGACCTGGCAAGCCCAAACGTATAGTGAGGGTGAACTGGGAACGTCTGGCGGAGGATCCTGTCCGGGAGGTCTTCAACTCCCACCTCCGGAAGGACTTCTCACACATCCCGAGGGAGGTTGGGGACATGGAATCCGAGTGGATCATGTTCAAAGCCTCTATTGTGGACGCGGCCGCTAGGAGCTGTGGTCGGAAGGTCATCGGTGCCTGTCGTGGCGGCAACCCGAGAACCCGGTGGTGGACACCGGGGGTGAGGGAAGCCGTCAAGCTGAAGAAGGAGGCCTTTCGGGCTTGGTTGGCCCAGGGGTCTCCTGAAGCAGCTGACAGGTACAGACAGGCCAGAAGGACTGCAGCTGCGGTGGTCACGGATGCTAAAACTCGGGCATGGGAGGAGTTCGGGGAGGCCATGGAGAAGGACTTTCGGTTGGCCTCAAGGAGGTTCTGGCAAACCATCCGACGACTCAGGAAGGGAAAGCAGGGCCTTCCCCAGGCTGTTATCAGCGGGGGAGGGTTGCTGCTGACCCAGACAGAGGATATCGTCGGGCGGTGGAAGGAGCACTTTGAGGAACTCCTAAACCCGGTCAACATGTCCCCTGAACAGGGGGCAGCGCCTGAAGACTTGGGGTTGGATGAACCCATATCCCTGGCAGAGGCCACTAAGGTAGTCAAAAAGCTCCTTGGTGGCAAGGCGCCGGGGGTGGATGAAATCCGCCCTGAGATGCTGAAGGCGCTGGACTTTGTTGGGCTGTCTTGGCTGACACGCCTCTTCAATGTCGCATGGGGGTCGGGCACAGTGCCCATGGACTGGCAGACCGGGGTGGTGGTTCCCATCTTCAAGAAGGGGGACCGGAGAGTGTGCTCGAATTATCGGGGTATCACACTACTCAGCCTCCCGGGAAAAGCTTATGCCAGGGTGCTGGAACGGAGGCTCCGACCGTTTGTCGAACCTCGGATTCAAGAAGAACAGTGCGGGTTTCGTCCTGGTCGTGGAACAGTGGACCAGCTCTTTACCCTTGCAAGGATACTGGAGGGGTCCTGGGAGTTTGCCCAACCAGTCTACATGTGCTTTGTGGACTTGGAGAAGGCTTTCGACCGGGTCCCTCGGGGCTTTTTGTGGGGGGTGCTGCGGGAGTATGGTGTGCCGGACCCGTTGCAACGGGCCATCCGGTCTCTGTACGCCTGCAGTAGGAGCTGTGTTCGTATCCTCGGCAGTAAGTCAGATACGTTCCCGGTGGGTGTTGGCCTCCGCCAGGGCTGCCCTTTATCACCGGTCCTGTTCGTGACTTTCATGGACAGGATATCTAGGCGCAGCCGTGGGGCGGAGAATGTCAGGTTCGGGGATCTCAGGATAGCCTCTCTGCTGTTTGCAGATGATGTGGTCCTGTTTGCCTCCTCGGACCATGACCTCCAGCATTCACTGGGGCGTTTTGCAGCCGAGTGTGAAGCGGCGGGGATGAGAGTCAGCACCACGAAATCTGAGGCCATGGTGCTCTGCCGGAAACCGGTGGATTGCTCCCTCCGGGTGGGGACAGAGTGCCTACCACAAGCGAAGGAGTTCAAGTATCTCGGGGTCTTGTTCACGAGTGAGGGTAAAATGGAGCGGGAGATCGACAGGCGTATCGGTGCGGCTGCAGCAGTAAAGCAGGCGTTGCACCGGGCCGTCTTGGTGAAGAAGGAGCTGAGCCGAAAGGCAAAGCTCTCAATTTACTGGTCGGTCTACGTCCCAACCCTCACCTATGGTCACGAGCTTTGGATCGTGTCCGAAAGAACGAGGTCGCGGATACAAGCGGCCGAAATGAGTTTCCTCCGTAGAGTGGCCGGGCTCAGCCTTAGAGATAGGGTAAGGAGCTCGGACATCAGGAGGGAGCTTGAAGTCGAGCCGCTACTCCTTCGTGTCGAAAGGAGTCAGCTGAGGTGGTTCGGGCATCTAATTAGGATGCCTCCAGGACGCCTCCCTTTAGAGGTTTTCCAGGCACGTCCAACTGGTAGGAGGCCCCGGGGAAGACCCAGGACACGCTGGAGGGATTATATCTCCCAGCTGGCCTGGGAACGCCTTGGGATCCCCCAGAATGAGCTGGTAGATGTTGCGGGTGAGAGAGAAGTCTGGGTCGGCCTGCTTGACCTGCTGCCTCCGCGACCCGACCCCGGATAAGCGGTGGAAAATGGATGGATGGATGGATCATTGTTGTTGCAACTATATAATAAATATATAGAATGGGCATTTCTGTGCTGATATCTTCATCCTATTTATTATTTAGAGTTGTTCATATACAAGTATTTAAAATGCTCCCGATACATCCATAACATGATGAATCTGGTATCGTTACACTGTGACCATGAGGAGCTGTGACTCTGTGTGTGTGTGTGTGTGTGTGTGTGTGTGTGTGTGTGTGTGTGTGTGTGTGTGTGTGTGTGTGTCATGTCATGTGTGTTGCTGAGGACCAGAGGAAGCTCAGTGTCAAGTGTGAAGTTGTTTGCACTAGGGGTTTTCAAAAATGCAATATTTCCATATATTTGTCTAATAGATGGACTAACAAATAAACATTCTAAATTGGATTTATAGCCACCTTATTAATTAACAATAATTTTGCAGCAGTGTCACTGCATTGCCACTTTTCTTGTATAACCCAACCCTTAGATTATATTTGAAGTACACTTTTATCACAAGCACCCAATCCTGCATTTCAACAGAAAGAAAGTTGAGGAAGACGCACTCTTAGGATTCACAATATATTTTTTCCTTTGTTGGTAAATCCAGCACGGGCAAAAGAGGAACACAAATGGTGTTCTCATCGGGTCTTAGAGAGTGGGGAGACAAGAGCATGTGAAGACGAGGAGGAGAAGGAGAAATGCTCTTGTGAGGAGCTCATAGATGCGACTCACCCTCCAGCAGGACTGCCTCCTCCATTGCTTGCTGTTATTGTAACTTCCACCTCCTTGTCCAGCTAAGCCTATAGATATATAGTCCTGTCGAGATGGTGGGTGCATGTCTGTTGCCTAGCCCTGGAGGAGAGACATTATTGAGTAGTGTGAGAGAGGAGAGCTGAGCTGGATGGAGATGATGTGGTATTGTCCCGAATCCAAGCTAGCTCGGGGGACAAGATGCAGCTAGCAAGTGAGCCTGGCTGGTAAATATAGGTGGGCTTGGGATATGATTATATATTAACACAATATAGTCAGATATGGATAGGAGAGTTTTGCACCATTTTAATTCACTTTAAACGCATTTGGCTTGCAGAGAAAACCTCTCTTTTTTCACGCTGACGTAAATGGCTGTAACTAAAATTTGCAGCACACCTAATTCTCAGCAACACAACTAAAGCTCATTGAATTTAAATCCAGGTGAAACGTGAGAATAGATCATCTAGTCTGCAAACGCGACCAACGCCAGGTGTTAATCAACAGGCGTATTTCCTTGATAGCGTTATCCTAGTCAAATGTAAACTGGTTATCGATATATAACGTTACATAGTTTATTCAGTCGATGTAACTTGTGCAGGATGTACTAGCTTACTAGTAAATACATACTAACGTTAATTTACCTTTGTAAACACCGGTGTAACGTTAGCCCCCGCTGTAGCGGCTAACGTTACTTTGCCTACACGTCACTGGCTTGAAGTAATGTTTTGGCGGATTTACAGCCAAACTTTAGACCGAGGCATAGCTTGAGGCCTGCCACAACTGACACCTTTGTTAACAGCCGAGCTTCCTTTCTAAGTAACGTTACAACAGAAACATTATTATAAAAATAAAACGTGTTTTACTGGGCACTTAACTGTCTTCCGGAGAAACACATTTAACTGATATTACGTTACCTTGTAAAGCGTCTATGCTTGTGAAGTATCCAGCGTTAACGTTAAATTAGATGTACAACCAGTCTAATCCACCACCAGTAGGATAACGTTAACAGCAGTCAAAACTGCAGCTAGGTCGACGTTAATGAAACAGCCGCGGTAGTCTCCGCATGTATTTACACTTTACCGATACTATTACCGAAATCCGCTAGTCTTAGTTTGATAACGGTTTCATATAACAGGAAAAAAAAATCTCCTCAACATCATTCACTTGTAGCTGAGGATGTCTTGTCACAAATGTGATTCAGGTGCACCCATGCTGCCTTCAGGGACCTCGGAATATTCTAAACACCACGTTGTTTTTTATCGGTACTTTGAACTGTGAATATATTTTAAAATAAAAAACATCCCTTCCGTTTTAGTCATTCAGAATATAATGCGAGACAAATTAGTAATTTGTGATTTTGGGCTATATAAAACTGAATTGAAATTAAATGATGTTAAAATATTTAACAGTTACGAATTCTTCAGGTCCAAATATTGTGACATATTGTGATATATGTTTGTACTATTTCCACAAATACTAAATGAACAATATGAAACAAAATCAATTTGAACTAATTCATATTTATATCCATATTTCCAGAAGCGTTGTTGTAGGCAATGACTTGGAGCGAGTACAATTATAAAAGCTAAAAGTCTGAAACAATGAGCTCCTTTTAGTTCTTCAGAGGGTTTCCCATGTTAAAAACTACAGAGTCCAGCTGTTTGAGGACATCGCTAAGCTTAAAATTAAACTATATATTGTGAGTTGTTTTTAAAGTTGTTTTTATTTACATCCTCAGTAGAAACCAATTGGTTTTGGGCTGGGAGCAACAGATGGAGTAGAAAAGTCAGAAAGTATTGAGAGACACACCAACACCGTTTAAATTATTGTCTCCATTAGTCTTAGACACAAATGCATGGGGTAATAGGGTCCAGGTTGAAAAGTAGCAAAGTTACCCTTTAACTGATCCACTTAAAATTATTTTGTTAATTCTCATCCAGTTAACTTGGAAAAACTTTAACAAGGAGAGAGAAAAAAAGGAAGTCAGTAACCCTTCACATTTCAGCTTCCATACCTACCTCTCAGCCACTCCCACCTTACCTGCCCGTCACACCTCTGCCATCCTATCTTCGCAACTGGGTGCCAGTGCCACAAGGAGGAGCTCGGCTTTGCGGCAAAAAATGACCTTTTCCTTGACCTCTGTGGAAAACCGAAAAAAGATTAATGAGGGGGCTGAGTCTGCAGTACACCAGAGAGAGAATATCAAATACAGAACTTTACAGCAGTTTTATCAGTTTAAAGCAATTTGATCACTTTACAGCAGTTTTCAGCAACAGCAATGTAACGTTCATAGTTTTTCAGCAGGTTTAACAGATTATTGAAAGTATTTCCAAGTTAAAGCAAAGGTTGTTTATCTGCGTTTATCGGTCATGATTGTTTGTTCTCGTGAACGGCCGAAAGGTGCGCCACTTTAAATGTTGCTGTTGCAAGGAATTGTGGGTCGGCATTATCTCCTTTCCTTTCATAAAGGCAGGTACAGTGTTTCCTATGCTAAACGAGCTAAGTAAGGAAGCATTAAAGCTCCTTTCCTTTGCATTTAAAGAATTTGAGCAGAACTTATCATGTAGGCCACTTATATACTTCAGGTCATTTCACTCAGTTAGGAACCTTCCTAACCATCAAGGACTATTCGAAGAAAAAAAAAGGATCAAGTTCTGTCTCCCTTTTAAGTTGACTATTGCTGCCATTTATGGACAGCTTCGAGCTCAGGAAGGCATCAAGGAAATAATCCTATTTTATTTCCGGACCAGGGTGGTGACATAGAAACTACTTCAGCACAACGTGAGAGGATAATAAATAGTATTGTGTGCTATTTTAACTTTACAATGCTACTCCATTCAAGAAGATACTGTTCCATTATTTATTTTATATTTCTTTATATTGTTTTTAATTATTACCCTTTATAATTAATTTATGTAGGTGTATCTTACCTGTTCGCTTACAACGCCATGTGTCTCAACACAAAGGCAGAACGTCCACAACAAATCCAAGTCACGTAATATTCAAATAAACCAACAAAAACTCTCTTTTACATATTGAGGACATGGCATTGTAAATGATTCATTGTTGGTTACGGACAAGTTACTAACATTACAATCACAAGGTGATGAACTGGTGTAATTAACTCACTGTCAAGCTAGCAAGACTTCATACGGTGACCTCCGGTAAATCATTTTACAACAAAACCGGTACTATTAAACCAAAATTCTGTGATATCCAGACGAATGGAAAAGAGCCCAATCAGTTAAGATAAAATATATATAAATCGATTCATAGATACGAGTGACGGATTTGTCCGCATGATGTGTGTACTTTAACTATTTCTTCTTTTATTAGTATATTAGTGAGGACTCATAGAGCCCTTGCCCTTGATGCAACTTTGGACCGTAACTCGTTGCGCGGTGTTGCCAGCACATGCGTCAAACTACATCAAAACGCACGGCTTACATCGGGAATCTTGTGCTATGACTTTTCTAAGAGATTCAACCGAGCATTTCCCGAAAAATGGAGAGAAATTGTCTTATTAACTTGACTGGGTTTTCGACGTAAAGAGAGCGTAGAGAAATGATTGAACCTTTGAAACGTTAACGAAAGGATGGAGTTTATTTTCCTTATTGGGCATTTTGATAGCTAACACAGTTTGCATGTATTTATTGTTCAAGTTTAGGAACATTTTCGGACCGTTTCTTAGTTTACAATGGGTGTGTACAATGGTGCAGCTCAGAGCACGTGATGTCATCGCTCAAGTGGGGAGCAGCTTCAGACTCTTGCCATTCACTCAATTTTCACTCTTCAGGCATAATTTGTTGTACAAAACATAGGAAATCATATGCTTGCTTGTACAACTGTGTCATGGAATCCAACAAACCTTTACTTTTTTGTCAGCAAGCCTGAAAGCGACATGAAGTCAACCAACTGCTCCATTGGACTACATGTTAAATCGGAGCACAATTATCTTCCATGAAGAAAACGTGGGCACTTTCTGAACTGCCTTTACGCTCTCATTTCTAAACCCCACAAACATTTAGGTACATACGTTCACAAAGGTCTTGTGCTTCTCCTGATTCAGATATTTTCACAATCAGAGTCACAGTTTTCTGTCAAATTCAGTAGTTTGACAGGTTGTTTTCATTAAATCCACAGTCCAGTCTCCCTCTAATAATCAGTCTGCCACTGAGTGACACAGGTGCTTCAAATTAGCTAATCAGGGCAGTTTCACACACTCATACTTATTTTACCTACATTGACAGACATATACGTACACATATACTTGTACATACATAGGGAGACATACAAGTCTTAAGATCTCGTCTGCTCTTCACCCTGGTGCCCCAATCACCATGGTAAACAGTGACCTGTGTCAATGAAGCAATAGCTGCTCTCATATCCATCATAAATACAGAAATGACTCCTCAATGACCTCAACAACACATCTCACTACCGGTAATATATATATATATATATATATATATATATATATATATACATATATATAGTCGCCACACATCAAAATTTCTTGTGAAGTTTTCTAGTTAATCCTATTCTTCCAACTATTAATGCCAGCCTACTGATCACAGTGCAACCATCCAAAAGGACGTTATCACAGCAAACATCTTGGCTTGCCAGCATGCAAAACTCCAGCCTGAATAAAATACGACCATTTTACTTTATTTACGGTCTGTGCTTATTGCAGAGGATAATTTGACCACAGTACAATTAAATTCAAAGAGAAAACGGCAAATATACTCTTGTCGTATTTTAGTAATCAGTAATTTGGACACAATTAACCCCCAACAGATATTGGTTACCATAGACAGATTTGACTTGTCATGCCCCCCAGCATGGTATATGTTGGAGACCAGCTGGTGAGCAATGAGGAGTATTTAGCAGCTATTTCTCTCAGGAGACCAAAACAGCGCCAAAAAGAAGAGTGAAATCTGGACTAAGATTTAGCAGGTGGACACACACTGAACTCCAAATGAAAGTCTGCTGAATGCATAGGTTTGTTTGCTGCTTTAACATGGCGGTTAAATAAAAGACAATAAATAAAATCAGCATAAACATTCAAATAGTTCAATTTGACAAAACACTCTTACCTCAAGGTCTATTAGTAGCTTCTTTGTCTGGAGCTTTCCAACATGTCTTTAATGTATAAAACAAGACTCAGAACAGCAGGTTAAATGTACACAGTGTACCACAGCTATAAACACTCAAATTATCCAGATAATCAGAGGCATATTTATTTACTTCTTATTTATTTCAAGGAACTTTGCTTCATACAAAATGTTTAATGTAGAAACAACTGCAGAATTCAAAGTCTGGCCAAGAAACATAACATCAAGCAAACAAACATTTCACTGAATCCCAAGACCCAAATAAAGGAATGTTCCAGCTCTGCTGCACAGTGTGGAACTGTAAACAATGTCCAATACTGTTTTTAATCCCACAGTTTATATCAAATATTAAAAATCAACAACAAAACAACACATGGTATCTAAAAGTACTTTACATGCACATACATTGTCAGGACATGCAAACATTTGTATTTCTTCTGTAAATGCCACATCTGCATTGCCTATGGTATGCAGAAATAAAGCAACTGGATTGCTCCTGTTTGGTGGCCGATTAGTCTAGACTTGGGCGCAGGTATGTTTCCTTTACTCAATACAGAGGCCACATAGTTAAAGAAGGTACAAATATCTTTACATAGTTTAATGTAATTGTTTAAATGAGAAATACATATGCAGAATAATAAGTTACTGTCTTTGAGATAAATAATCACTTTGACAGTATTCAAGGTTGATCTATAAAAAGCCTTTTATTGTAACCTAACAGGACACACCCCTTCCCACTTTTGACCCACGGAATCTCCATTTGATATTGTCATGTTATGCATGCAAATATATGTGAAATGTTGCTGTGATCCGAAATATCAGATCTGTTTCTTGTTTACACTATGTGCCTTTTTTAATTTATTGTATTTTTGTATGTGCTTTTTTGTTTGCATGTTTTTTTCATTGCATTTTCTATAAAACATTTGGTCACAATCATGCTGAAGCCTGACTGAAGAGACCAGCATGTAAAGCTACAGAATGGATGGAGATATGTTTTTTTTAGGTTGCATAGCCCTACTCTCTTGCCTTGAGCTTGTGTCTGTGTCTTGTGTCTGTGTCTGAGCTTGTGACTGTGGTTTAGTGGTGAGCAGGGTCGTCCTTGAGTCAGAGGATTGGTTGTTCGATTCCCAAATCCACTAGCCCATGCCGATGTGTCCTTGGGTAAGACACTTAATCCTAAATTGCTCCCGTAGCTGTGCCTACTGTGTATGAATGTTAGTTAGTCCTGATGGACAGGTAGAACCCATCAGTGTATGAATGGGTGAATGAAAGCGCTTTGAGTGGTCGGAAGACTAGAAAAGTGTCGTACAGGTCCATTTAGTCTTTGCCCCTGTGGTATCCTACTACCCACTGAGGGGTCAAGGTCTCAGGAAATCTTCCACTACCTTAGAGCCAATCAGCTGCTGCTAGCTTCAAGTCTTTACCTCATGTTGCAGACTACTGTGATGTAAAAGAACAGCAAAAGATCAACATATCACAAAAGACAATCTGAGACTGATGCCAAGCAAGTTGAATATAACAAATATTGTTTGTAGTAAATCCGGCTACAATAGAGTACAGTTTCAGGCATCAACAGTCTTCCTGTGCTCTGAGACAGCTGGAGAATGTCCTCCTATAAATTGGAAGCAGAGATCAATGGGGCAGCAGGGCAGGTTTTGGTCACAAGGACCATTTGAAGGAAAAATCCACTCTCCAGTACTGTCAGATCCACTTCTTACCATTGTTTGATATCGATCACATTACAGGTGTTGTTTTGTGAGCCAACAGATGCTTACTAGTGCTATGTCTTATCCACATATACCCACATATATAGAACAATGACCATAAATGGTTAGACTGGACCAACCTTTGCTACTTGGGATAAATCACAGTGAACACACCCTTGAACTCCTTCAGACCACTGCTAACCAACACACACTCTGCAGTCCACACCCAAGTCTATCTGAACATGCACAATGTGTTACTGGCATTAACGTAACTGGATTGATATATTTATGCAGGTTACATAGTTGTTAAATTCTCGCATAGTGTTTTCATAACGTTGATTCTTGTTCACATGATTTTATGGTTTATCAAAAACAAGAAAAGTAATCAACTTTCATAAGATTCTTTTTCCATTCCTGTCTTTTAGGTCTACTGTAGGTAGAGTTTTCTGCTACTAATAAGACTTGCATATACGGAATGAGCTACATACAGAAGGACCCAAATATCTACTCAAGTGTGGAAGCATTAGAAAACAGTTGACGTTGCACCTTTTCCACAGTATATCTAAAAGGATAGGCACTTTGTCTTAAAACATCCCCCAAAAAGTCTGTAAGAAACATTAAAGCGGTTAACAAAAAACACATCTTTGTTTATGTCATATAAAAAATGCACACAATGAAAAGAGAACAAATACGAGGAAATTCTTATAGAAAACAACTGAGTCAGGTACTTTTCCCTACTATGCATTGCTTCTCTCTTGACGCTTGCAAACAGCTTGAACAGGCAAAACATTCAATGCCGCTTGTGTGACAGCCCTTCATCTGTTTGACTGACACAAAGGAAATGTCATCAAGGATTAGGCATTACCATGGAATGATAGAGTCCTAAACTGGAGAACAACACAGATGTTCATACAGTGGCATGTCTTAGAGAGGTTTTTCTAAAATTGTAATACATTATTTCACTGAACTATTGACCCATTTATTTGTCCTATTTCAATCCCTTTCGGTTTAAACTGAAATACTCTTCTAACCATCGGTAACTAACTCCACTTACAGCTTAAGCAGGACTGTTATACTGTATGTTGTGCTCTTGGCTGTATTAATTAATGATGTGGAAGAAGGCGAAATGTTAACCAGCTGATACAGAGCACAATATATATATATATATATATATATATATATATATATATACTATATATGTTTTAAAGAGTTAGAATGTTACATTAAAGCTGCACTAATCCACATTTTTATATGTACAATGGAAAAATTAGATATGTGTAATTTTACAGGTGTGACAAATCCACTGAGAACTAAAACCAACTCTGCAGTTGCCCTTAGACTAAGGAGTGTCAGCAACTTTCAGCTACATTTTTTGTTTGTTTGACAAAACAAAATTTCACAGTTTAGATTTGGTCACCACTCTCATTAACCTGGTTCCCAGCAGCAACAGCAGCAGGCAGCTGTTTTCCGTGAAAAAGCTCCTCAAATAGCAGACAGACACAGTCAGAGACTAGCTGGTGAACTTAGTGGAGCATTTAGCAGCTAAAGAGACAGATGTTGTTGGTGGAGACCAAACCAGAGCTAAAAAGTGACTCCTACACTGCTTCAAAAACATCTTGGCAAAGCAGGTCAGGCAAAATGGCGGTGTGCTTCTGTGGAGCAGGCTGCAACGATCATGTCACATTAAGAAAGAAAATAGTTGAAGCTCTAGCTTTAGCTTACTTTAGCCGACATGAAACCATCAGAACATGAGATATGAATTCCCCCTCCTATACTCCATAGCGCTCTCACAGCCCAACAGCTAACCAGCTTGCTAGCCACCCCACATCTACTGGTAGGAAAACAGGAACAGTGGTAAAGTAGTAAAGCCCGCCTTTTGCTTTATTAGATTGGCTGCTGGGACATTGACTAGCATTGCGAGTTGGCGTCTGGCGGTGAAAAGTTTATAATATTTAAACTTGTATTTAAATCTCGGGGTGTGACCTAGGCCTGAAGCTGATCAACTTCATAAGGTGTTAAAATGGCAATGTTGTATTGACAGGTTGGTGTGCTACCCCAGAATGGCCGAAATAAATATATTAATGCAGCTTTAAGTTTTCAAAAATTGCTATTAGTAAAATTTAGACAAATGGCTAGATGAACCAACTCCCCTGATGAATGTTTAGAGCAAAGCAACATGAGCGGTGCAAGAGCCTAATTATTTGCTTTAATATGAATAAAGCTTCACTGCTCAGTAATCCGAAACAAATGACCCTGAAGAGAAACCGGTATGTATGATCTGTATCTGAATGTTCCCCTGGAATACAGACACACAGCAGGTCTGGCAGTTTATCTTCATCCAAATATTTCTTAGGATCTTCCCTTTTCTACCAACATTAGGAGAGTTTGTCATCTTAATGTGTAATCATATGTAATATAATGCTGTTTGAGGGTTAATATGGTGGGGTCAACCAAACATTGAAGTCAAAGGAAATTTAGGAAACTACTGTAAGACATATACTATTATATATTATATATAGATGTTGGTAAAACAAGTCTACTGTCTTTCATAATGCTACGTGCCCCTAAAGATGACATTGTTTGTCCATGTTCAAATAGTACCCACTTCAAACTTTCTCCCTGTTTAGAAGTTCTCCCTAACCTTAGATCTCCAAGTCAGGATTAAAAATACAGCATTAACACACACACACACACTGACAATATAAACTAAAACCTTCAAAGAAGATGATAAAACTCATCACTATTCCTCAAAAATGCATTAAAAAGGTTGGTTTAAAGCCATGCTAGCACCATTCGTCCTCCTCTGCCTCTTGGTAATACCTGTGTGCCCTGACGCCAGAGCCTGGGCTGGTGCTTCCCCCAAAGCTGAAGTGGTACCCGTTGGGCACCCCAAGGTTCTGCTGCGGAGCAGGAAGCAGGGCTCCCATCATGCGAGGCAGTGCGGTCCGAGATGAGCGACCGGCACGGGGGCTGGGCATCAGTGACCCTGCATCCTGAAAGACGTCCAGCTGTTCCCTGAGGCTGCCGTAGAGGCTGCCCAGAGCCTCGCCATGGCCCCTGCCAAGGAAGGGCTCAGAGCTGATACGAGTGACGGGGCAGGGAAAGTGGTGGGTACTGTGCCTTAGGGCGTCATGCTCTGACAGGCCGCGGCTCAGCCGGCCAGGACTCAGAGAGGCCTGGCTGGACACAAAGTGCACAGGGGATGAATTGTCAGTCTTGTAGGCCACCCCAGGCCGCGTGGTGAGGGGGGTCTGGGGGAGCTGCCGACGTCCGTGGCTTGGTGTGCTAGAAGGGGAACTCGGTGCCACTGGGCTGCCTTTAACCCAACCACTGCCCTAGATGAAAATTGGACAAGCAATTTGAAACGACGAGGAAATTATGTAAGAAATGAAAGGAAAAAGGAAGGGGACAGAAGGAGGAAAGGAAAGACACCAAAATGTAATATGTGATGACATGAAAGATCACAAAGAACAAATGAGGCCGAGAAGGCAGAATGAAAGAACAAGTACTAATGGAGAGATAACGACAGACAAAATGGATGGAGAATGATGAAAAGAGAAATTGGGAAAAGAAGTGAAAGGCCATGAGAGGCTGCACTAAAGGCAGACAGAAGAGATAGCAGTATTAAGAGCATGCAGAGGGGTCGCAGTACAGAGTAATATCCCTATTAGTGCATTATCTCTACCGTGCTTCATCAGCCATCTGAATGTTCACTGTGCTGATACAATGAGCTCGTATTCAGCTGGTCAATGTGGTCACCTCTATGATTTAGTTTAGTTTAGAGTTGATGGATGGAGCTCTGAGGCCTCTAGTTTCATGGTGGTAAATACATGGCATAGTTCACACTGTTCAGCTGTGACAGACAACTGGCAGAATAATCTCTTCACAGTTATCTGGATCATATTATAATAAATGTGTGTATGTTACTGTATGATATGATCCTTTCAAACTGATGTCAAGCTGACGACAATCAGAGGGTATTACTACAAAAACAGATAAGTATCAGAGTTGCTGCCTTTACTTTGCGTTTAAGTTGCTGTAGGAATATTATCCGAATACTAAATCCGAATTGCGGGCTAAGTGAACCAATGGTTCTTTTTTCTTTCCTTTTCAGCTGTGGATTAATCCACATATGGTACTCTACCCAGTATTGGGGTTAGTGTGGGGTTGATTAAAAATAATCTACTGCGTGTGTGTTTATGTCTGTTTTTAATGCTATGGTACAAACAAAAAATAATTACATTTTTTGTTCTTTTGTTTTAATGACTTAACTGTTATTGATTATTCAATGAAAATACATTTAGTTCAGTTGGACAAATTCATTACTGAATAATCAATAACACAACTACACATTTTTAAGATGATTCAGGAATTGTTTGTTCAGGAAGTGTTACTGTTAAACTGCAAATCACATCAGCTTTAAGCTCATTATCTTGAATTATTTCTCCATATTTAGGTTAGTTACCACTGGCTTTGCAAAGAGTGTTCTACCATGTTCTCCTACCATGCCATTATTACACTATAGGCCTCAACCTCAAATGATTGTTCAGGTTCCACACAGGTCTAAATTAATGTATCTCATTACTATTATGAGCAGCAGCTGCAGTGTTCTGTGATCTGGTATGAGTGTTCTATATGATAGAAAATAGTATCCAAAGATAGTGAATACTTTTCAGATGAACTCCAAACTCATTACAAACCCTTTGAAAATCCCTGTTTTATTCACCTGGTGTAATGCCTCGTCTGTCCCTACTCTACATGCCTGTGCCCTCCCACCTGCTTGTTGCTGGTTTCCTGCCCCTCGCTGGGGGAGGCGGCACAGCTGGCGGTGGCAGATTTGGTGTGGCAGTGTTCCCGGCTGCAGTAGCGGTCGCAGGAGTAGTAGCGCTGCTTATCCGCTGAGGAGTGGTGTTTCCTGTCGTGGGAACGTCCGCGGTCGGGGACTCGATCTCTTGAGGCAGCCGGGTCAGACGCTAGCTCTCCTGCTGCACCTGTAGAGGAGGACCATATGAAAACATGTTTCTGTATTCTACATAATATGAGACACCTGCCTGACTTTGGATTATCACGGCTTTGAGTGCCAGTAATCTTGTCAAGGCCTATTTTTCTGCTCAGTAAGAAACAAAGGATATATGTTCATTATGCACAGCAGGCATTCTGCCTTTTTTTAATGGTCTTAAGCTAAGCGTGTTTGTAAGTGCTGACTAACCAGCAGAGCTAGGTGGTTGTCCACCCAGAGGTGTATCCAAAGACCTCTGCCTCTTCTCCCTGTCTTTATCTCTGTCTCGGCGATGGTGGCAACGGTGGTGGTGGTGGTGGTGGTGATGGTGGTGGGGTCGGTCCTGGCTGGGTTTCTCCAGGGTGTAGTCCCTCAGGTTGACCTCCTGGGGTCGCTGTGGCGCCACAGTGGAGGCTGAGCGCTTCATTGGACTGGCATCAGGAACAGCCTGAGGTTGAGAGACATGAGAGGCTCACTGACAATAATGTCTGACAAAAGGTTTTTGTCCAGCTTCATACAATGACTACAACTGCTCCTTGCACAATAAGCCCCCTCCTTGTTTACTCACTGACAGCACACACAGTTCTCACTCGCCCAGTCCCATGCATTTCTACTCCCCATCCATCCTCCAGATGACTTTCAATTTCAATTTCAACAGACTTGTAGTGTATATTCACTGATTCTCTACCAGATGGTAGTAGTCTGCCTGACATCCAGCTTGAGTAAATTTGTGTTGGTGTTGTGCATGCAGACCAACCACATGTCCCAATAAAAAAAGGTTTATCTTATCTCCAGGAGGGGTGGGGGGGGGGGGTGGGGGGGGGGGGATCATTCTATGTAAAACATGCACGTTTTTTAAATGCTGATTGTGCTATATATTTTTACACAATATATTAAACAATTTGACTGTTTTTGGAAACAAAAAAACTTGGGAAAGAAGAGGTTTAAGTGTTTCAAGTTTTCAAATGCTACATGGGAGAGACATTGGCAATCATACACTGTAACATTGATCCACAATAACACTGCACCATGTGATCATCTGACACTACCCTCTCTCCTCACAATTACAATAGATTTGCTTTAAGGTACTGGCATTGCAAATTTAACAGTTTAGCTGGCACAATGTCTAACCACAAACAAGTGTGTTACATGTTGTGACAGTGTGTACATACAGCCAGATGGATCCCTGGAGAGTGGTGGGAGTGGTTCCGCTGACATGCAGAAGAAGAATAATGGCCAAACAAATAGAGAAAAAGAACAGAAGAAAATGAGATCAGCAGGGTTAGGGTTAGGAAAGGCTGAGCTCAAATTCCGCAAAAGAGAAGCAATCTAGCAAGAGTGACGGACAAACATGTTGTGTATTAGGCTAGAGCCCCTGAGTTCAGACTGCATGGTACCATCATCATACTCCAGCATAAGGGCAGCCAGCATGAATTGAATGTGCTAGAGGATTTCCTACTCTCTGTTCTACAAAGGTGAGGAAAATAAGGCAGCAAATCAACAAGGGAACCGTCTGCCCTCATTCCTTACATCATTTTATTAATCCCTGACTTCTCATTCTTTCCCCGCTACAGTAACCCAATTATCCTTTGCCCCTTTCACTGAATCTTGGACCAAAAGCCATTTGAAGCCACTATTAACTTTTCAGTTGGCAGCAAGAAACAAATGATACTGGACAAAACTGGCAGCCTGCCAGAATCTAATCAAATTACTTTAGTGTCTTCCAGTGAGAGCTTGCATGAATCGATCCTCATCTTTCAGGAAATAAAGAGCTTATTGTATTTTACAGGATCTAGTAAAATATTAATTTAGAGTGTTTCAGCCTGAACTGGATAAATAGTTAATCCCAGCTCATACATGTAAAAATCTTATGACGGTGTGCTTTGTGTTATCCTCAGTAATGTAGGCACAGTAAACGTCTTCCTTGAGCCATGTTAAGCTACATTTAACATCTCTCATTTAAAAAAAAGTTCCAAATACAGCAGTATGTTTGTCTTTGCAAGGTGAAATCAGACATGTAGCTGTGCACTGTCAAATAATTGGCAATCAAAAAAGTAACCTTTGACTCGCTTTAAGTGGACTGACGGGCGGATGTGCTACGGTAAGTGTCTCACTTCTGGTTGCCAGCGTATCTGTTATCTTATAGCGTACTTTCACAGCTCCAGCTAAGTTAATTGTGTAATATTCTTCAGTACAAGTGGCTAATTACCTCTTGTACACATAAACATTTAAACACTAATAGCGCTCACCTCTTTTAGCGACTTCTTGCTTATTTCAACAGTTTTTTACACATTGTTCATTTCTGCTAATGTTAGCTACAGTATTTTAGCTTAGCATCGAGCGAGGGCTTCCCTCTCTATCTCTCATGCTCTGCCTTACTCAGTGTGTCACATGTTTAGCCATTCCTCTGCCTTCCTAAAGGATAACGGTACATGTAATAAGTGTGGTTTATATACTAGGTTAAAGGCGAGACTTAGTGAGTAGAAGCACATCAAAGCTCAGTCGTTAGCTACTATAGTTAGCCTTAAAATAATTAAATCAAAAGTAATACAAAAATCAAAACAATGTAATAAAAGTTAACACCACCAACAAAACAGTGCAACAAAATACGAGAAATACATGTTTAATATTAGGTATAACTCTCAAACCCGAAAAATTAAAGCAAACACAGCAAAAGCTTGAAAGGAAATGGCGTTCCACCAATTTAGAAGAATCTCAGTTAATTTGACGAGATGATCTTCATAAAATATAAGAAGGCCCTCTGTAATGCAATTTCTCTCGACGAATAAAACAAAAAAAATAAGAATGTGAGTATGGATGAATGGACAAATGAACTAATGACTGTTTTAATGCAGTCCTATTCAGTGACCTGTATGTTTCTGTGGAATCATATATTTCATGCTCCTGATTCAAAAAGAATGCAAAAAGGAGCAAGAATGAGAAATTACTTTACTGAGGACAGTGTTACCTGCAGCTCAGCATTGAGTCGAGGCATAGAAGCTGCTCTGCCCTGCTTCTCCAGACCTGAGTCAGGGACTGGGATCGGGCTGCTGGCACTGGTCTCCATCTTCCTCATCTCCACCAATTCCTGGACACACACAAACCCAATCCCATTAGCATCATTTGGTGTCTGGTGGTGGAGAAGACTAATTATTTATTTATTTCACCTGAAGCAACAGTATTCTTCAGTAGATGTTTTAACAGCTTTAACCCTAGGATAACACTTAGAACTGCATTAAGCAAAGCTTTTAATAACTATGTTTTAATAAAACATCTATGCAGGACATTTTATTGACGGGTTGATAGCGATGTGAATTGAATAAAACCATTTTTGTGGTAAACAGAGAAAGTCAACTATTATTGTGTTTATATTTATGATTATCTAGTTTACCATTATTAAGATTATTTGTATTCTATATTGAAATCCTTATTTTACATATATACAGTATTTAAGCTGGAGGGAAGCCAAAGGCAGGGTCCACCCTGGACAGCTCCCCAGACTATCACAGGGCCTCACACCTAGGGCCAATTTAGAGTAACCAATTAATCTAAGCTGCTTGGTCGGATATGGTCGTCGGATTTGTGGCCCCCTGTATCTTTAGTTAATCAGCGAAGCCAATGGGTCAAGCTTTGTTCATACTTGAGCGTGGCACCATAGTTGTGCAAGACTTGTTACAAAAGGTCAGAGGTGCACAACCAAGTGCTGCCACCCCGAACTCATGCAGTTTCACTACGGAGAGTACAAAGTAAGCTTCAGACTTTGCTTGATGAGGCATTTGCCCGAGGCACTGCAGGTGACAGAAAAGGTGGAGCAACATTGTAAACACATTAACAATCCACATACACAAGGACATGGACATGGTACATGTATTCAGTGACATTTGTTATATTTTAATTTCCTCAACTGGTCACCTAGCTTACACACATATTAAGTGTTGTGTTCATTCTTAAAATGCACTTTTACTCAGTAGTTACAATAATAGTTATTTAATTACATTCTTAATAAACATTCTGCCACTTCACATGAGTCTGACTCATGACAAAATCTGCAGTCTCTAGAGACAAATTAAATGTGTTGTACATACACAGCTGTACGTCTCTACAACAATGAGTTCAATACATTTTGACATTCACATCAAGTGTCTGTCTACAGTACCTGAATGACGGCAGTGTCCGGTGTGTCCTCTGATGGGCCTCTGGGCATAGTTCTCTTAGTCTTAGCTTGGGGTGCTTCCTTGGATTTCTCCATCACCCAGGAAGACGATGCCTTGATGTTGTAGTCATGTCCTGGCCTGTGTTGTAGCAGTCACAGCTCAGCATTATAATAATAACACAATGCAAACTTAGGTCAGAGTTTTACATTTCTAATTGCCAAAATGGAACTTCATTTGACAACTTGATAACATTTCATATTCATTCCCAATGATAAATGGATGTGTACGCAACCTTGTTGTAGAATGATAATGAATTAACCTTATAACCTTGTACCCATAGTAGTTTGGGTGCAAATTTAAATTACTTTACAATAGCCATTTATACATTCTATGATTAAATATAATTTCTAGCTTATCAAGTTTTCTGTATTAAGAATCACATTTAGCAATGTGGGGGTTTGTTACTGGGTTAAATTATTAATAAGTCAGTATATATCATTTTTACATTATTGTCTTATCATATGATATATGACATGACCTTAATACATTTTACGTTAACGATTTAGCGTTAAATATAATGACATTAGCGATGGTGGAAAATATGTATTCTCAAATGCAATGCGATTCTCTCTTATGTCTTGATGTAAAGAACTCAATAATCAACAATTTTAAACTCAATTATCAACATTATGATTGGGCTGTTCCTTCCTTAAGGTCTGAACACAACAGAAGTAAAACATGTGCGTCTTGTTTTTGTTTTCAACAAGGTAATACTAGCAAAGTTTTGGTGTGGCTGCTAAGCCTGAGCAGCCAAATATGGATACAATCCAACTGGCACCCCCTGGATTAAAAGCTAGCGTATGGAAGCATGATGCCAAGTATTTGCACCTGTTCTCAGTCAATGAGAAAAAGGGTATTCGCGGCATGTTGCACACTTTAGAAAAAAAGTCTCAATGTGTTAATGGACACAGCAAACTCTCACTTTACAACCACCACCACCAACCACAGCTTAAGTCATGGGATCACTGAGGAAAGCGGGTAAGATGGTAGTAGCACGTGTGACATTCGTTGCCACATACACTATTTTAATCACACATCCTTTCTTTTCCTATTAAAATACACGTGCCACCTTGTATTGTATAATACATACTTGTTCTAAGATACTGTTATTTGTATATGTTTTACCATATTTATTTATTATTCAGATTCTGACATCATTCTGTGACTGTGGTTCAGTGGTTAGCAGGTCTGACTTTCAATCAGAGGATCGGTGGTTCGATCCCCGGCTCTGCTAGTCTGTGTTGTTGTGTCCTTGAGCAAGACCCTTAACCCTAATTGCTCACCGTTGCTGTGTCTACGGTCTACTGTATATCATGTAAGTTGATTTGGATAAAAGCGTCAGCTAAATGAAATGTAATTCTATTAGTCTATTTTTTTCTTTGGGTAAGTTATGACTTTTCCTCTGGTGGCAAAAAACTACATCTAAACCGAACTTAATCCTGAATGTAGTTTTAGTCTTAATGTTCTATATTAGGAATTAATACGTTTTAATTCCTGAAGTGTTGAACTTACAGCGTGCCTCCATTGTTGAGGGAGTTGGAGCTAGGTCTGGTCTGTGGCAGGGGCTTGGCGTGGGATTTGGGCTGGGGCTGAAGCATACTGGGAGGCTTCACACTGTTTAACAGCACAGGCAGATCTTTCTCCTGCATGTGAGTCAGAGGCAGCAATGGCTTAAACAGAGCCCCGACCTTGCACTGTGAAGGAGAGATGCAAGGCAACATGCTGAAGACATTCAGAGGCAGCAGGCAGAATATTATTGCACCCAGGTCTGACAGCAGGGTCTCTGTGCCACCCGGATGTAGAGACTCGGGCCAAAATATTCATTTCTCGCATTCATGCTTGTAAGAGGTATATCGGTGTGCATCTGTGTGAGTGTTTGTGTGTGCTGAAACTGACATGCACCTCTACAGTAGTCACATGCAGGTCCATCTTTGGCTGTGCCTGCTAAGTGTCACAAACTCTCCTGTCATTTCAGATTCTGCCATTCACACCAGATCATCTCTCTTTCCTTTCACCTGGTCCTCACGCCCGTCACACCTGCAGCCCATTTCCTCATTAGTCCATCACTATTTAGGTCCCCTCACTTGCCCTTGTCCATTGTCAAACTCTCCGGCGTACCCTTACATTATTCCTGAGCTGCCTGTCCCGACCCAGTTTTTGTCAGTCTGTGGATTCTGTAAACTACCAATGAGTAGCTAGTGGATACAAGAACATGTTCTACATGCAGTCAAAGTGTGTATCAGTCTTTGCAAGCATACTATATGTGGGCGCATGCATAAAGGTTTGCATGAGTACATCCAATGTGTCTGCACTATAGTGCACTTGCAGGCAATCGTGGTGTGGATGTACCTGGGAGACTGATGCGCCCTGTGGTTGTTGCTGCTGCTGCTGCTGCTGCTGCAGCCTCTTAGCCCGGTTCTGCTTATAGTAGTCGAAGATCATCAGGGCTGCATAAACCTTCCCTACAGTCAGTTCATTGGCTGAGGAGAGAAGAAACAATGTGAAGTCAGACGGTACAGGAAAAGAACAGGGGAAAAGAGAAGAAGCACTTCATGCTACGTGGCATGATCATGCATCATCTTGCCGAGACTGGTGGTCATCCTGCCACCTGGAAGCCTAAGGCAGGTCGTCTGCTTTCTCTTTGCCACCGATCTCTTGACTTCAACCTCCTGAACCTTGGTCTGAGCAGTGGAATGGGAGATGTATGGCTGGCAAAACAGAAATGTGTGCTTTACCTCCCACCGCAACTTTAAAAAACTAAAATTTGTTTTTTTATTTTATTTTCCACTTCTGCCAAGCCCCTTAAACTCTGGCTTAACCCTTTTACCTGACAACATTATCAGATCTAGTGTGACAAAGTGGTGGTCAGTGAAGCCAACTGGATGTATATCGCTGTAAACTGATCTGGAGCTGAGACTTTGACTAATGTACTATAGATCCTGTCTAATCTGGCTGCACTCACTCTGTTATTGATGACCCTCAACCGCGTGTATTGGGTGGATTGTGAATGTTTCACTGTCCAATCATCTATCAGGTGTGCGATTGTAACTGAGTTAAAAATATACTTTGTTATTTCTTATTTTCAATGTATTTTTATTTTTGTTTGTTATTCAACAATCCTGTTGAGTGTGTGTGAATTTTATTTTAATGAGTTATTTTTATGTAATGTCATTTCTAAAAATCAGTTTCCTGCGGAAATTGAGTTTTGCCTCTTCTGCGCCTCCTAAGCTTCCGTAGTCCCGTTTTCCCTCACAATAGTTCTGTATTGCTGAGGGTAAGTTGTAGGGAAAATTACGTCACACTATTTTGTTATATTCTTTAAAAATGTAACCGTTTATGCTACACATGGTAATGGTCGATAAACACGATCACGGTGTCCACCTGTTTTGTGCCATTCAGACGGTTAAAATATATGTTTTGTGTTTGTTTCATTTAGCTCCTTTGGCGCCATTTGTGTTAGCTACTTCCGGCCACCCTGTTGTATATTTTCCCCGTGTAAATTCTGTTTTGCGTGTTTAGGAAGCGGATGTGCAGAGAGAGAGAGAGACCAGAAGACAATGTGTGTGTTTTATTGTCTTCTGCAGGTATGTGTTTTTCCTTTGTTTAATGTTATAATTTTCACTGGTTCTGCTGAGTCACTCTAACTCACGCAGTTATTTATTTTGTCCACCTGGGGTCGCTGTTTTCACCTTGTATGTGATGATTCATGGTTTTGATAAGATTTGTTTTAAGATTTAATGTAGTCCTGTTTTTGGACAATAGTTCTGTATTGCTGAGGGAAGCGGATGTGCAGAGAGAGAGAGACCAGAAGACAATGCGTGTGTTTTATTGTCTTCTGCAGGAGTAAATTCATTCTGGAAAAATCAACTGAGTCGACTTCTTTCCTGCCCTATTCACATCTGTTACACGATGATACTCTGAAGGCTGTGAGATGACTGTGGATTGGGTTTCTCACTTGTAGAGTGCAGTTAAATTCCCTGTTTTGGGGCATATAAATTAGCCAATCACTCCTCATGCATGCTCAATCATAATTTCCTTGCTGTGATGGTTCGGAGCTGTCAATCATGATATCAGCTGTTTAGATCAGCTGGTTTCCTCTAATCAATAGCACAACGAAACAATTACATCGTTAGCCTATCCTCTTGCTGCTGTCTCATTTTAAATATAATTGTCTTTTAGTATGTTTGTGCTGTTGTTACACATCCCTCCACCTCCCCATCTTTGCCCAATCTTCACAATCCATCAGCTTCATCAACTAATCATTCTATCAGCCACCACCACCACCAGTGTAGGGACTGGGGTTTATCTTGCTGCTGCTCAGGGCAGATGCCCCTCGATTATTAATCTCCCTGTAGAGTCCAAGCGCCAAAGACTCAAGACTTTATCCTCAAATATCATCTGTTAATAATAAACCACTATCTTTTCTCTACCCTGATTGAAATGACACATTTACTATACACACCCTGTTCTTTGTTTGTGATCACAGTGAGATCTCTGCAGGGCAGTCCACCGACTCTTTAGATATAAACACCGGACACGATGACCCGCATGGAGGGAACTGACAGCGGGGAGACCTGCACAAATGTGTCCTTGATAAACACGGTGCTAACAGCTGATAAACATGAGGCAAATCTTTCAAAAATACAACCACTACTTGAGTCATTCTTGATGCAAAGGATCGTGTCCTCACTGCTCACAGATATTTTGTAGTATTATCCTACAGAATAATAATAACCATTTCTTTGGGAGAGTGGCGACCCCACCATTATAGTTGGCCTAACACCCCATCCTCAGCTTTCCATGTTCACTCTACACTACACTGATGTACACATAACAAGCCTTTTCCTTTTGAGTTGTGAATACATTGTAGTTTCTTTTGTTAAAGAAATCCCTTTGCGTAATCTTTGAAAGGGTGCGTAAGAGTTCAATATGCTTATAATGGTGACATGCTTACGTTTATGTTGTGTCACTAACAGATCCATGGTCTTTTGAGAGAGACTGGGCCACACTGTAGACAATTCCTTCTTTAACACAGCGTCAGATAAACGCTGCGCTACCATGCCTGGAAATACACAAAGACACACGTTAAACCTGGTTTATTAAAACACATCACCATATACAGTATTTTGAATAAAAAAGGGGGACAAGAGGGGACAAAAGCGATCACATCATCCAACTAGTTTATTCTGTTGTACGACACAAAGGACGCAAATCAGTAAATGAGTTGTCCCTGCAATGAGAAATACTCATTAAAAGTGCAGATAGAAACTGTGATGTCGGGAGAAGAAATTCAGCAGCCCAGCACAAGGCACAATCGACTTATTTCCAGCTCTGAGAACAATACATAACAGATGGCTCTGGCCATACATAACGTAACATGTCTCTTCATTTTCATTTATTTGACATTTGTTATGTGGTAACATTTTAAATGCACTGCAACAACTGTCCTTAATATTTACAGTTGCAATGTTGAACAATCTGTCCAAACTTTTGATAGCTTTTTAGTTTTCCATATGCTGTCAATCATATGGATGATATGATATGGATTTCCTAGTTAGCCTCTAAAATGACTTCAATAAATTGACAATAAAACCCTTATGCACATACAGAGTTCAGCAGAAAATGCTCTTGGTAGGTCCAAAGTTAGTCTGGTCACCAAAACTCTGAAATTGTCAGTTACTCCTATATTTTCTTTTGTCAGTTTAAAAAAACAACTTTGACTGGCTTGTTCTGGTAGATCTACAGTTAGTTTTTTCTCAAACCAGCATTGTTAATATGTTGTCTTTTCTAAGGATGTAAAACCAGAGAGCAGGTCATTACATTAATCTATTCTAGGCATTTTGATTCTCTTCTATCATAATGATGTGTGGTGTGTTTTACTGACCTGAGGCCAGTTTGATCTCTAGGGCAGTGCGAATCAGGGCCATCAGGGTGGAGGTGAAATGGACACTGTTGTCATCAGCGATTGGCATGTTCATTTTGACGAGGCGCTGAGGAGAGCAGATGAGTGGTGACAGAGAGACTTTAGATGACCCAGTAGTACCCAGCACCATCACCACAGACAATTCACCCAGAGAAATCCATCTGTGTGCTGCAGATATCCAATATCCTCTATGGCTTCACTCTCTAAGCATGAAGTACATTAAAGGTTATTTGCTAAATTTTGTTGAAAATGTGCAAGTTTGGCCATATCCCATGTTACTGAGACTCAGTTCAGCACACAAAAAGCCTTCTCTACTAGTACGTACAGAGGAGACAAACTAGACATTCACATTCACTGCTATTGGCTACAGTATGCACTACGCTGCAAGTCAAAGTGCACTGGTGCAAGACTGACATTGAGCGAAAAAATGTGGAGAGTAGGCATGTATGTAACGCATAAACATGAAGGGGCATCGACAGTCGCAGGAGCTCGACTCTGTGGTTGTTATCCTAACAATCATCAGCTTGCAGTTGAGGGGGTTGTTATGCTGTACATAAAAAGTGGCAGCTATCAATAAAGACTGTCCATTCCTGGGTAGCCTTAGCAGGAAGACTTGGTTCATATAGAACTAATGGCACCAGTAGAAGCACATAGAAGGCTGAGGGATTGTTATTGTAAGAGTTGAGCTCCCCTGAACACAAAAAGCATTCACCTACATGTGCTATCAGTGGCAGTGCAGAAAGTAAGAAAGATCAGTCAGAATGGGACAGAGATGAAAAGATAAAACCCAAACACACTTGTACAACCACGGCAATTTGCATGTGGTCACACATTCACCAAAACCTACATACACGCACAGCGGCAGGCTGCCTAAATTAGAAAGACAGCAGTATAGACCAACGTGAGCTCACAGAAATACATGACATGACTACAGTTTCTTAACAGCCTACATGATGGTGGCAAGTAATGTGTAAAATGACATACCATGGAAACACTTTAAAGCTGGGTCTAGGCAATAACAAAATGTTAAAGTCATGGAAATAAAACTCTCTGGGTTCAAACAAATCATTTAGTTATGATACTTCTTATGTAGTCTGTGTAATTTGAAATGACTCACATTGACTTGATGTTTCTCCGGGGACACCAATACTGGTCTCATGGGTGAAAGTCCCCATGTTGGACCCATCCTTCTCCCTATGCTGACTTATTTTTGTTGAACCTGGGAATTTGTGTGTCTTCCAAGAAAAGGATCCTAATTTACTTTTGATTGACAGTGTTGCCGTGGTTGTGGCACATCATTTTAAGCAGTATGTGCCATAAAACGTCACGTGCTGGCCGTTATTATTTCATGTATTTCTGTGAGACCACGCTGATTCAAAAGTGTTTTAGACCAAAATGCATGTATAAAAATTCAGATGAATGAGATCTAATACTTTACTTAAATTCAAACTTTACAGCCATATTGTGTCCACATGGGATTTTATACGACCCCATTTAAACTGATGTTATCATCTCCATTCTGCTTACATTGTGAGTAGATCTCAACATGCATTCTTAGGTGGACTTGTCAACTAACATCGTGAATCTCAACAAAAATGTGCAAGGCAAGGGTCACATGACAGATGGAGACAGTTTAAGGCATTAAATACCGCGATGAGAAACAACTTCTGAATGTCAAAAACAAATTACTTTTGTGATAACAGTATTTCATCATTTGGGTTGAATGCAATTTATGTGATCACAGAGAGTCATTTACTTCTGGCTGAGATCTGATCGCAATGTAGCCAGACCAGCGTGAGATCTTGATGATGGTGATCGCATTGACGGACAGTTTTCTTGATCCAAATACATGGATTTTATATATTTTACCAAAAATAAATACATTTGTAAAATGAAAAGATCCCATTGACATATTTGCGTCAATGCTGTGCATTGGACATTCTAATACAAAAACAAATGCACACAGTAGTACACATACATATTTCTAACAGTGGATAGACCGTGATGAGATGAGAGAGGGAATGAGCAGCAAAGACAGAACCACAAAGTGAAAAGCACACAGAGAAAGTATTGCTCCCACGGAAAAGCAACAAAAGCTACACGTACACACACACACACACACACACACACACACACACACACACACACACACACACACACACACACACACACACACACACAGAGGTCAAACTGTTGCTGGTAGACCTGGCTGTTTTGTTTTCTTCCAGAAAAAGGTCATGTGATAGGGGTAGGACGAATCAGGAAAGGACACTTCATGACTTAGTAGCAAACGCGAGTGTCTACATCATTGTTTCCAAATGTATCCGTTTACACCCGTCCACACTGGGACGGGAATTTCAAACTAATCCATCCTCTGGATCATTTCCAAACTTATCCTTTTTCGGTATAAAACTCCAGCATTGTGTGGACGTTCAGTGTAAATGTAGCAAAAGAAATGCGTTTTCAAATGGAAATGTAGTAGTGTGGAAATAGCCTTAGTTAAGCTCCATGTAAATATCATTAGTGATGGGTATTAGCTAGCACAAAGGAACAGTAAGACAGGAAAGATGAGGTAGGGGCTCATATAAATAGCAGAGCATTAGCAAACTGAAGAATTGAGGGAACACTGCAGAGCACAGACATTGCCTTGAGTTCACGCCAAATGATAAAGATAGATTGTTGAGCAAAGGCAAGAAGATGGAGGAAGAGGAGGGTCTACCTTGTAGGCGACTCTTGGTGGACATTTCTTTCCCAAACCTAAGGGTGGGGACATGTGGAGCAGCATCTGATACATATCAAGGTACTTGATACGGCCACTTCGCAGGGTAAGAAATAAAAAAAATAAAAAAATGCAAACAGAGGAAAATGGGGAGTTAGAGAAAGAGGAGAGGAACAAAGGGACAGAAACCAACAAAAAAAGAGAATAATGGACAGAAAAAACAGAAATCTGTTGTTAATAGATTTCTTGGAGTGAGATGTGAGGTGGATGTCATCCTCGGCCTCTGTGGCGAGGCACAGGGATGCATCAATGTGGAGCTCAGGATCCCTGACAGGAAACATGGAATGGTAAGGAGTGAGTTTGGTAGGAGAAGACAGGAGGGCAGATAACAGGGTGGATGGCTTGACCCGACACACAGAATGCTGATGGGAGGAAAGATAAATGACAGCATTGTAACGGGGATGTCTGCCTCAGCATGCTAGCAGACATCCCACTGGTACTTCAACCAGGGTGCACGGAGACAAAGGTTTCAATGCCAGCCCACATTTTGGTTTGGAGCATAGCCCGCATCATGAAAACATCATATGACATTCTTCATATGGCTTTTGATCTGATTCAGATTTATGTTTAAACAAGTCAAATACATTTGTATGTATCTAACCCAATAGCACATAACACAAACCTGCCTCAAGGCTTTACAATCTGCACAGCATACGACTACCTCTTCTCTTAGACCTCCAATGTAGTGATCAAGACTTTGGAGGGTTAAAGCATCCCAGACAGGAGAAAGTAGGCCTGGCAGGCAGCATGTTGGGAAATGCGGCTTTGAAAGCTTTGTTTCCACTCCGGCATCATCAACCAAAGCCAGTCAGTTTGAGGGTGAGCGGGTGCTCATGTAAAGGCGATTTCATTGGTGCAGAGCCATTCAATTAAGTCTTTTGGCATAGAAGTACACAAAGCACCCTAGTGACGGAAATGTCTGGTATTTGCAAACCTTGTATGCTACCCTATTAGGGCAGTTCTTCCCTAAGCCAAGGGGGGGTGAGATAATGCGTAACAAATTGTACATATCCTTATAGGAAATCCGTCCGCTGTGGAAAAGAACAAGCACATAAATACACAAACGTTCAAGACATCTTAAAATAAATCAATGATCATCAGTAGGCTGACTGCATACAACAAGGTACAGGAACAAGGCTTGTGCATGATGCTTTTAGTCACCTTAGGTACATCGGAACAGGAAAAAGAGAAGTAAAGTTAGGCTATCTGTTCACCCCACTTTACATTGTACGCCACTCTCTGGGGACAGAGGGAGGTGTGAACATACCATGCAGCCGGGTCGTACTCGGCCCAAACCCGGATGAACTCATCGAGGTGATGAGGTCCCAGGATGGAGGAGTCTCTGGTTAGGTACTCAAAGTTATCCATTATGACAGCCACAAACAGGTTCAGCATCTGGAACACAACCATTAGGTAGGTTTTACACCTTGACTTGGTCGCAGCAATAAAACAATAAAGAGTGTATCATATTGAACTGATCTCAATGACACTAGCATGATCAGTTGAGACGAAATCTCCGACAGTCTTGACAGTGCCGACCTTCAAGGGAAGAGGGAGCCTTATAGCATTATATTTCAGCAAAAAAAACTACACACTTGAAAATATAGTAATAAACTAAAAGTGAGTATTGTGGTGGAAAAATGTATCTTATGTTGAGTGTTTTTAAGATGAAATGACGAATATCATAAAACAGAGCTTGTCTATGAAATAATGTATTCTTGCAAGAAGAGGCTCAGTTATACAGAGTTGCAAGGAGTCTATAAGTGAGCACTCCAGAGTTAAATGCAGTTATATAGAGAGTGACCAGGATGGGGTCTGTATTGCTTTAGGTCATTGCTAGATCAGCGTGGTCACACGGCATAGAGGTGTATCAATCCTGCTCGTAATTTATGACCTGTCCATATAAGTACTTTATTACTTAACAGCAAATAAGGGGGTGTATATGCCATTAAGCAACTGCTGCGTGACCCACAAGTCCCCAATGCAGGGTGACAATAACAGCTTGTATACCAGTTCACTTAGATAAGAATATACAATATAACTCAGAATAAAAAATTGCCGTTACAGTATACACAGATTCAAATTGCAATTATTGATACTCCTACAAGATCACATCTGACAGCATACATGTAACAACAGCCATAGGGGCTGCATTACTTCCAGTACTAACCAGAAAGGAGCAGAGGAAGATGAAGGAGACAAAGTAGAAGTAGGCAAAATCACTGCCACACTCTTTCCCGTGGGACCCTGACCGCTCGTCACAAGCTCGGTGACTCAAACAGGATAACATGATCTCATGCCAGGCCTCGCCAGTTGCACTCCTGAAGCACATGAAGAACACAGAGAAGAAGAGAGAAACAAGAGACATACATTTCAGCCTCAACAACACTACACAGACAGGGTTGCATTCTGTGTTGTGAAATGATCAGATAATGTAGACTCAACAGACGTTTTCTATTCTTCCGACCACTCAAAGCACTTTAGCACTAAATGTCATCATTGACCCATTAAACCCATTCATACAGTGATGACAGGGCACATCAACATGGACTAGCAAAGCCGAGGCTCGAACTGCCGATCATTTGGTTGAACGACGACCCTGCTCTATCACTGAGCCACAATTCACTTGAAAATGTGCAAAGTGTGCTTGTAGATAAACTGACTTAATTGTGAAACCTTGTTTTATGTTGCTTTATTAAAGTTTTACTTAAAACTTAAATATTTCTCTATTAAATACTGATGATTAAATAAAAGCAACAATAAAACATTCTTAGGTATTATTTAATTATAACAGTTTATCACTCAAAGACTCATCTGATCTGCTGCTCATTAGAAGAATGGAGGTGTGTTTATGCAGAACTAGTTGTTAGCACCACTTCTTAACTCTAAATATAGATTGAAATATTCCACACAAATCATATGACTATTTTATAAAATATTTTCACTGTTAAAGATGAAATGCCCATCAATAAAGTAAGTAGTTAAAATAGGCTTTGTCTCGATCAGCCAACATTAAAATGTTGCTTACACATAAAGGCATCAGTAATAATCTTTAATAATGTACGACCTAGGTAGTGATAGCAGATTGCTATACACTGCATTCTCTGTATCTCTGACCTTTGATATTAGTATATTTCATTGATAATTCTCAAAAGTACAGTTTTGTGGGAAGATGTAATCTGAAATCTTCTTCTGCTGCTGCCTCCGAGTCTAACAGTTGAGTTGGAGTGTTTCTTGTTCGTATAGTTTTGGTCCAACGTCATCTTTAAAAAGCACTATTGTTTTGGGGGAGTTGCTCATTCCTTAATGGGCTGTCTGCCCATCTGGGCATGCTATGTATATATTTATAGCATTCCCAAATTCATAAAGTTTCTTATACCTGAACAGCAGCATGAGTGCTTGGAGGAAAGTACGGAAGTTGTTGTGGTGATTGATAGCTGTGTCTTCATTCAGCTCAATGTTGCCAAACACCTACACAGAGACACAGGACACAAACAATAGATTTCTAACATCTTAGCAATGTGCAAATTATGTTTTTCACGTTCCAGCTAAAACATTTTAATGGTGAACTACAATATGGTTAGCATGATCTCTGTGACCACAACACCCAGACAATTTCCCACTGCACACACCCTCATGCCTTATATTTAAATACACTCGCCACTTTAACACCACACTTGCACCTTCCGCCAGGACAAATTCCTTGAATGTGAAAACAAACATGACAATAAATGGTTCTGATCACCCACCTGCATCCCAATGATGGCATAAATGAAGAACAGCATAGCAATCAGAAGGCAAACATAAGGCAGGGCCTAAAAAACAGGAAACACATTTAATTAATAACGTTCACCATGAATCACTCCTTGACTGAAGGATCCACACAAATGCATGTTCTTGTGGAGAGATGTTAGTCAGTGTGATGGAAGGCACTGGGTCAGGCACCCCAAACAGTAAACAGCAGCAGCTGGAGACATACTTGCTTTTTAACCACGCTTTGACGTCGACAACCCTTCACATACTCGCCACTCCACGTGTCTCTGGAGGATTCCACTAGAGAGCACACCAGAGAACTCAGACCATACAGAGATTCTGGATTTGCATGATAAAAGACATATACAATGAGCATGGCAAGACTCGAGGAGATTACTCAATTATTAATTCTGAGATCATGTCATCATTGCTTCAACACTGCGTACCGTTCATTTGCGGATTGCATCTTGCGGACGTGTAGCGTTAATTTCGGAAGGGGGAGATAAAATACGGCACCCGGAATGCTTTGATTTATGAGTGGGTTTGCAGTGCCTGGTTTTAGCTCGATTGTCACAACAGTCCGCTAAAAGATGTTCCAGAAAAATCTAATCTTTTGTTTTGCAAACCTGGCGGCTTAAAATCAGGCCCCCAGAAGGAACATTTTTGAAGCTGATTTTGCAAAACTGTAATCACAACTTCTGGGTCCATTGGGCCGAAAAATACTTTTCCCATGGACTTACATTGGGAAAGAGACGTTTGTAGAGGTAAATCAACTTACCAGTAAGAACACGTAAATTGCCCTAATTAAAATAATCAGTCCTAAAAGTTGTAAAACCGGTGATAACTGAATCAAGGGTTCTTCTGTTTATGTAAAGGCTGGACCGATGGCTGGGAGACGTGGGTAAAGGAAACTTACTCCATAGCCCCATAGATGCACCAATGAGCAACTTTCAAAGGAATGAAAGGGACCCTGCCTCCAACGCTGTATCCAGTTCTCTTTATATATCCATGGTTGCAATGGACAGACCTCAATTGCATTGAGGTTGAGTCATGATTGTGCAAATTCACATATGGCAAATGTTCAGTCAACTAACCAAGCCGTATCCATCTTGCAATGCCCGGCTGGATCTCCTGCTCTCCATAGCAAATGAATAGGACTTCCCATACACCAACGGATCCAGTGTATCTCCACCTTGAGGACGTGCACAACCAATGCTCCACCAAATAGACACAGGATGTGCGAGGTAGGCCATCGTGCAAATGCGTAGTGAAAAAGCAAGTACATCTCTGGCTTCAGTGCCTGATCAAGGTCTCCTCTGCAGTGTTGGCAATGCTCTGCACTTGTAACTCCACACTCTGAACTGATTGGTCCAGCTGCTGCCACACAAGTTACTATACATGGGTGTGTGTTTGTGAAAGTTCACGTCAGTGAGCAGGTGATAATGTGTGTGAGCACCTTGAAGGACTGGACAAAGGTCCACAGCAGGATGCGGATGGTGTAACCCTGTCTCAGCAGCTTGATGAGCCGAGCGGCTCTAAACAGCCTCAGGAAGCTCAGGTTCAGCAGCCTATCCTGTTATGCACAGACGGAACAACAAATAACCTTAGAAGGCAATGATAAACACAGCCTGATCAGGACTGAAATGTGTTATAAGTCAGGTTAGGCTGGGAACTAAATATCACATGGTGAAATGCTGACTCCCTTTGACAAGGGTGATAGAGTAAAAACAGGCCCAGCTGTCAAGACATTTAAGAGACATTAACGATCCCATTACAGACCTCAGATGAACGTGGTCCCATTGATAAAGAAGTTAACACCATTATTTTGTATTGGGTTGATGTGTTAGTCATGTGGTTACTTATTTGTGTCATGTATTGCATTAATCCACAGTTTGTTTCTGCATTTGTGAAATTAGTGAAACTATTTATACATCACGGCAACCCAGTAATCAGGGTTAAGGCCTAAAGAAGGCATTCATCAGGGATGTTGAACCGTTTGCTTTGCAAAAAAAAAAGTCTAAAAGTTTCCAGGAGCTTATACAAATCTGGTGTTATGCTCAATTAATTGTATCTACTGCTGAAATGTGCGGGTGCATCAGAGATTCCTGCATGAACACGCACTAGGTTCACAATTTGAGTCTATCCTAAAACAATACTGAAATGCTCATGTGTACATTGAAAAAATGTCAGCAAAGAAACAGTTCAATTCAATTGAATTAAAGGTAAACCCTTAAAGGTATTTCAAAACATTCCCGTTCTTACATAGATAATTAATAGACATCCCCATTACACATTACACATTACATTATTCTCTTCTCCCGACGTGGATTCTCTCTTAGACAGTTGTTTTCTATTAGCCAACTACTGGGGCGTTGGTCATCCTCAGCTAGGTGCAAGTCGATATCTCTGTTACTGTTATCATTGGAGCTCAAATATCTCTAAAACCTAAACAGCTCGGAAAGCAATTGCATTCGTGCAATTGCAATTGTGGTCGGTGGATGTGTCGTCTTACCCTTTTATTCAGCTGCGCTAAATCATCGATTCTCAGGCAACTGCTGATCCCAGTTCATTTTCTGTTGATTCTTTCAAGTTTCATGCTTTTCTAATGTATGAAACACTTCAAGTGGTAGGTATTATATATTGCCTGAGTCTACATTTCTATGTTTGTCATCCACATTAACCATGTTGTCTAAGCTCAAACTGTAACTGCTGTTCACTAGCCAGTCAATCTGTGATTTCAGATGTAATATTTCCAACACATTTATTGTATGTAAAGGTGGGTGTTTGAAAGGAATTTGTTTGAAAGTCAAGATAATAAATGTTCTGTTTGTTTGCTTTGTCTTTCTAGTTTTTTTTTGTTCTGTTTGTCTCTGTCTCTTGTCCCCAGTGTAAAGCATCTTTAAGTATCTAGAAAAGCCCTATATAAGTTTTAATTATTATTATTATTATTATTAAGATATCTGGGTCTTTCATCCATCTTTTTTGAGTTTGTCTCCCAGAAGTTTTCCAACTTTATGGAAGCGCAATACTAACTTGATGGAGTACTCTTTTAAATCACATTTTTTTTTAAAACACAACATATACTTATATATTCAAATGTTTAGAGCAGAGAACGGCCACAGAAAGTCACTCACCGTAGTCTAGTGATGTTTGGGACCAGGGCATGGAAACACCGGTGATGACAATCAACAAGATGGAAATGTAGAGGGAGAGACAGAGAGACAGATAGCAGAGGAAGATGAGGAAAAAGGATGGAGAGGCAGGAGAACAGGAACAGTCATATTGCACAACATAAACTAATACAGTTCAACAAATACACACATCAGTAATGGACACTGACAGGAGGAAAACCACACTGCGTAGGCGTCATGCATACATACATGGGTTTCTGATTTTAATTTTTTATTCTGGAAATCGTTTGAGCTGGAAAGCATTTAAACCAATTGATTGTGAGCGATTGTTATATACAAATCATAGGTTGTTTTGTGAGTTTTTTTAAATAAAATCCTAAAACTGCTGTATTTGGATGTATTGAACACCATAAGTATACAAGTGAAATATATGGTTTGGTAAATGTGAAAATTCAAATGGCCCAAATGGGCCCCAATGAGACCTCGTCTGAACTCTCTCTCTAACTTTGTTCTGCTTCACTTTATCAAAGTGAACCTTTGCAGAGAGAATGTTCACATATTGAGCTATGATTTGGGAGGTTTAGACCTTACATCTGCATCATATTGTGCTATGATTTGGGAGGTTTAGACCTTACATCTGCATCATATTGTGCTATGATTTGGGAGGTTTAGACCTTACATCTGCATCATATTGTGCTATGATTTGGGAGGTTTAGACCTTACATCTGCATCATATTGTGCTATGATTTGGGAGGTTTAGACCTTACAGCTGCATCATATTGTGCTATGATTTGGGAGGTTTAGACCTTACAGCTGCATCATATTGTGCTATGATTTGGGAGGTTTAGACCTTACAGCTGCATCATATTGTGCTATGATTTGGGAGGTTTAGACCTTACAGCTGCATCATATTGTGCTATGATTTGGGAGGTTAAGACATAAAGAAATAATCATCCTGAAAGTGCTGTATTTCTAGGTGGACCTGAAACCTTTTAATTTCTGCTGTGTGTCATCTTCATATACTCTTAACCCGTAACCAGTAACACAATCGCACATGTGTAGCCTTTTATTATAACGCCAAAATTATTTAAAAAGCCCTAGTGGTTGCAGAGATACACCCATTTTAGTTTGGGTATGCAATTTCCGAGCAGAGGCCTAAAAATAGATTGGTTAAAAAAAAATATTATTTGGCACTTATTTTCTACTTTCTTAAGTTCAATATAATAATGAAGCAGTAAAACAGTGAGTCACAAGATTTCTTAACATAATCATTGCAGGCTCTGGATGACAATGCATCTTGTGCGTGTAATGTGTCAGTGGTTCACTGTTAGTTAACTGCAGCAGTCCTGCACTGGTCCTTCAGGGTCGCTACAACAAGTTGCAGCTAACGCAAGAAAGTTAGCTAACTACTGCTTGATAAAAAAGGGAAACCTAAATCTGAAAACTGGAAATTGGATTCTGTTCTAAAGGCCTAAGTAGAGTCCAAATAAAACAAGTGAAATTGATGTTTTTCATGTGTTTACAAGTAGTTCACAATATGCACATTATAATATTTTTATAATATGTTACTATCTCTTGACTTTTGGCTTTAAACTGGACATCCAGTTAAACACTTGAAATACAGTGGTGCAGGTTGAAGCGTAATTTTTTGGCCAATCACAGATTAGCATGAAAAGAGCCACAGGTGTATTATTGGTAAATTTGAATTTCAGGAACATTAATAATTAACTTTTTGATTTATGCTGATTGTGTCGGAACTAAGATAAGTTAAATATATTGAAAGACATTTATGTTAATGATTGACGCTCAATCTCCTTGATTTAACAATTAGCAGAAAAATTACAACTTGCAAGTGGTTGTGTTGTTCGAGCAGCTCTGAATTTTGCTCAGACTATTGGCATGTCCGAGGATTTTAATACGTCCAAATCCTTTTAAAATGCTTAAGTAACAGACAGTTTTAAAAATCTACATTTTTGCAAATTATTTCCAGGATGTTCAACAATTGTTTAATTTAATTAATGCATTTAATATTTGACTTATTTCTTTACAGGGCTTGTATAGATTCAATAAAGAATTCCATGAATATGAGTTATCTGTTTACAGTTGATATTGCAGATATTACAATCTGCAGCATTTTTACCCTTACACTCGTTGTCTTCTTGCTTCGTCACAGTACATTTTGTTTGTGCGCCATCTGGCATTTTAGAAAATAATGCAACACAAACTGTGTTGAGCAAAAACGCCTTTGTGCATGCTCATAGCTTGCACCATAAACAAAGCTTAATGAGGACGGCAGGAGATGGCCTTCTCTGTTGCCCACCACCACTTTCTTGTCCTGCTGTCTAGTGTTAATTGAAAATTAAATCATTAATCTTTTACAAAGAAGTGATGAAATACATTTCATAAATGATACTGAAATTTGAAATCAGTTTTTATTTTATGATCCTCTTGGCTCTCAAAAGAAATAACGAAGGAGCAACCTTGTCTGCCTCTATGACCAGCTTCCTCTGACACACATCAATCAAAAACTACTTCACATGCCTACAGGTCAGTGTACTGACAGGAAGTGTCTGGAATGAATAAAGAAACTGTCCAGCAACACAAAGAGCATAGCAGAGTATTGATGCATTGGAGGCCACACATTAAATATCCCTCCATCCTCAGCTCTCCCTATGATGACCCCCCCGCCCCACCCCCTCTGTAGTCTAAAGCTGTCTTGACTGCTGCCATGTGATTGTCTTTGCTGATGTTAGCACAGATGATTAGCATGGAAGCTTTGTAGTATGGATACAAATATTCAGCCTTCTTGAAGTGAGTGAGGGTGGAGTAGGTGGGGACAGGTGCTCTTACATTGATTTCAGTCACCAGGATGTCAGTGATGCTGCCCAACACTGTGACAAAGTCAAACACGTTCCAGGCATCCTTTAGGTAGTTCTGAGAAACAACCGTTGAAAATCATTAGCTGTTCTTTATTATTCAGAATATTTAAAGTTATTTCATAAATGTTACTTACCAAGGGACCAAAAGCAATGATCTTGAGGATACACTCCAGAGAGAAGAGAGTGGTAAAGACTATGTTGAGGTTCTTCAGCATCGCTTCATAGGAATCTGGAGCTCCATGGAACTGAAAGGCAGGGGCAGATGATCGAGTTTGGGTGTAATTTGGGGAAATAATGCCTATTTATTATTTGATAAGATCAATACCACTCTCTCAGATGAAGCTACTGCAAGCAACTTGTTGACTTACAATAGCTTAACTCCTGGCCATCATAACCACCCATAAAGTAAATTGCGTTTTGTACGGATGTTACCTTTGGACAGAGCCTGACTAGCGGTTTGCTCCAGTCTTTTTGCAAAGCTAACATGCTGCTGGCGGTAGCATCAATCTGAACATGTATCTCAAAATGTGAAACAATTTCTTTCCTAAGCTCATGAATCAAGGACTGACTTCAAAAGACAGTCAACAAAACTCTGCATGTATTATTAGTATCCTCTTTAAAAGTTCTTACCTTCATCATGAGTACTATAGTATTGAGAGCGATCATGATCATGATGGAGTACTCAAATGGAGCTGAGACCACAAACTTCCACATCCTGTACTGGAAGGACTGGGTGTTCTGGGGCATGTAGCGTGTCAGAGGTCTGGCGTTTATGGCAAAGTCAATACAGGCTCTCTGTAAGAGAGAAACCACATTTCTGCTTCACGGTCTTCGTTATTTAACAGGAACTGTTCTCAAACCTCTGTCTTTTGCTATGGATCATTCAAAATGTGCACTGGGTCTTTGATATGCTTGGACAACCGAACATGCATTTTGGTCCCAGGAGCTATTATGGGTATTATGGATCATTGATAAGAAGTAAATGGTGGTGGTTGTCTATTGCTCAATGTGTTATCTCTGCTGTTCAGCATGAGCTGCGTTTTAGTAGTTTAAAAATGTGAGTTTGGTTATATCTCTATGGATTTGAGCTTCTCAGTTTCATGTATCTCCGACCATGAAAAGGTCTCCAGTGAGAGGACAAACCTTCCCTAAATGTTTCTTGCCGATCTGTTCAGAACATTTAGAAATTTCCAGCAAACAAAACAGAGCAATTAAGTAAATGTGCTAATAAAGATGGTAAACATGAAGCTCAGAGATGTTTGTAATGTCTCTGCTTTACCTCATTCTTTTCCAAGCTGCACTCAGACAGTGCCTTGTCTCCCTGTTCCTGGAAGGTGATGATGATGAGAGCGACGAAGATGTTAACAAAAAAGAAAGGGAAGACCACAAAGTAGACGACATAGAAGATGGCCATTTCTATCCGGTAGCCTGGACTGGGACCCGTGTCTTCAAAGGTAGCATCCACAGAGTGCTTCAAGACACTGCAGGGAGAGCAGAGCAGAACACAGCCAGGAGGTAAGACACAGTAACATATCCAGCCTGTAATGCATACTCCAAAGTGCCAGTACCACAGACCAAAAATGCACACAGCAAAGTGTATCTGCTTAAAAGCAGAAATTAAAAATTAAAAATTGTTAATGTTAATAATAATAATATAATAATATTGAGCCATGGGGTTAATCCTGGGTATTGAAATACAACAGGAGCTTCTGATGAGATCACGCCATTCACTCATGGTACTCACAGACTCAAGATGTGTCTACAATTGTATGAAATGCTCAAATAATAACACAACAGAACCATGTCGAAAAGCAACAAAGTGGACACCCGTTTGCTACTTGATTGGGTCACATTAGCCATGAAGTGTCCTTCCCTGATATGTCACGCTCCCGGAATCAGGCAGCCAACAACAGCCTTGATTATCGATCGCGTACCGGTGGTAATTCAATATGCTGACCGCTATTTCTATACTAGACGCTGTTGAGCAGTTAAAATCTGCATTATATAATTATGAGGAGAAAATAAAACTATTATTGAAGCGATTAGCGAGCGGTGTGTCCAGCAGCATTATAAAGAAGACATTTGAAGTCACAGTTTGCAACTTAGAGGGCGATGACAAAACTGAGGACTTCTTTTTAAAATGATTTTGTTCTGCACAACTATTGTGAAGTTCACAATGAAACTGCAAAAACAATGCTTTTCAGTATTACAAGGACTTCAGGCACCAGCTGAGCTATGGTAGTGAGGACAGACAACAATGAAACCGCGGGGAAAAAAGTGAGAAACGTGAGTTGTCTCACTGAACTTCCTTGAGTTAAACCTAAAAGTCCTTCTCCATAGTCTCCCCAAACTCCCCCTACACCCAGGTTTTTTCCCTTTTGGCCAACTGCTACCTGTCTGCTGTTCCCATAGACCCCTGGGCCAGTCAGACTAGAAAGGTTGAAGTTGAAGACCTCGTGGACAGGGGCCCGAGTCAGAAGCTCCCAGTTCACCCTCACACGCTTGGGTTTACCAGGCATGTTGGCAGCCTCAATCGCCATCTGATCCAACTCATAACCAGGTGGTGATCAGTTCAAATAAAATGTTCTTTCACCTTTCAAGCATCTCGTTGGTAACTGAGACAATGTCTCAGGATAGTCAGCTCTTAATATCAATGGTCAGGCAGAGCCGGCATCAACCCTGCCGGGCGGTTGGCCCAAGAGAATTCATTTAGTTGACGCTTTTATCCAAAGCGACTTTACATGATATACAGTAGACCGTAGCAATGAGGGTTAAGTGTCTTGCTCAAGGAGACATTGACTGGCTGAGGTGGGGTTTGAACCACCGATACTCTGATTGAAAGACAGACTTGCTAACCACTGACCCACAGTTGCCCTGCTGAGAGCACTCAGCGAGCGCTGTGCAGCTGCTCCCCCTCAGAAGAGCAAGTAGCTCTGGGCCCACCTGGAAGATCGCGGCATTATTCCAGCACCTTCCTCTTGATTGTGAGTCAAAATCAAGACAATCTTTTTTCAACATGCTATGACACACTCACAGCCCCTTCTTCCCCAGCGCCATTCTGATATCTGCAAGGATGCTCAACACCGGTTAGTCTGCCCCCGGTGCATATGCAGGATCCCTCCATGGCAGGGCAAACATTGTGGTTAAAAAATACTTTAACACAGCGTAGCTCTAATGTAATGTAACTTGAAGAGGGAATCAAGTAAGCTGCACTCACGTTGGCCATCCCTCCCCAGTGGAGACAGTGAAGAGAGTCAGGAAGGCCCACAGTACATTGTCATAATGGAACTCATATTTCTTCCACTCTCTTGGCATGGCGGCCACCTCGTCCTGGTCGTAGTCTAGGAACTGCCCTCTGGAAGACATGAAGGCATAAAAAAAGCTGAGTAGGGTTAGACAGGTACATGGTCTGGTTTTGACCACACCAATGTCTTAAAGGTTTCTGAAATAAATCATAAAGAAATGGGGGGATTTTCGACCAACTTGCAGTCCTTCTCTAGGCCCTTGGACTCGTCTGTGCAGTAGAAGAATTTTCCCTTGAAGAGCTGAACTGCGATGACAGCAAAGATGAACATGAAGAGGATGTAAACAATGAGGATGTTCAGCACATTCTTTAAAGAATTGACCACACAGTCGAACACCGCCTGAGGACACAGAGAAGCACAAACACATGAACATCATTTTGAATATTGTTTAACAGTATCATCTATTAACTATCATATATTGTTTGTCAGGTTGCTGAATCTGAATGGGATTTGTAATCTGAGTGGGACTAACAGGCAGGCCCAGCCTGGCCACTGGGAATACTGGGAAAATTCCCGGTGGCTTGGTCTGCTGGTGGGTCCAGCTCTGTGAGATGCATTTGTATGTAATCATTAAGGCACACAGATCATATTTAATATGCCTTGTTTAAAATCACTTTGCAACAATTAAAACACAAGATGGATTGTAAACTCAAGTAAGATGGAGTTGAGAGGAAGGAAATAAAGAGTCGAAAGGTCCTGAAGCAAGAAGTAGTTTAACACCGTAAACTACCGATGCACTATGAAGCTTCATGAAGTCACAAAAACTTGGGCGATATATTATTAAAAGCAAAACAATGTAAACACAACATTTCTCCAATGTGACTCAATTGATAAAACATTTAATATCATCAGGGCATAAATTAAAAGCAACTGCATATATCCAGTAGGGGGCAGGCACTACTGGATATATGCAGGTGGATTCTTGAAAGGGAGTGCTGATTTGCATTTTAGACAAGCATGCATGTACAGCAGTGAGCTTGTTAACGTGCTCATCTGATGTGGTTTATGCTAAGCTCATTTATAGTGAATCATAATGAACGAGTTTCTAAGCTTTATTACTGGTTAATTAAGGAACTGAGCTCCACTGAGCTGTAAAAAAAAGTGCTGTACATTTTTAGGTTTCATAACTGAAAGAAAAGGCTGATGATATTCTGGATTTTCCATCCGATCTGCAAATCCCATGCACTATGTATCAAAGCCAGAACCATCTTCTTTCTTAGAGCTCCATTAAAAACACATCAGCGAGCCAGACTGTTGCACTGGCTGACATGCTCCTTCATTATTATGCACACTAATCTTCCACTAAAAATTAATGAGACTTTAAAAAAATGACACTGTATTTAGTAAGTTGTTTTTGCGGCATTTTAAGAACTAATGGGCTTGGGGCTTTGTGCCACAGTTATAAAGTATTTATTGACAGAAAAACACGTTGTAGGTGAGTGAGTTTTACTGGTTATTACTATCATACTCAAGCAGTAATACCAAAGATCATAGAGCAGAAAACTGTCAGGGACCTGTCAGCCCGGGCCGGATTACCGGAGGGTCCTGGAACGGCAGTTTCAACTGACGGACAGCCACACCCACCAGCTGGAGGCGGCGGGGACCGCCGTACAGACCCTCCAGGACCAGGTCCAGAGGCTCAGCGCGTCGGTGGAGAGCTTGACGCAACTCCAAGTGGCGTCGGCAGCCCAGCACTCTGAACTTCTGGTACAGCTGCGGGTGCTAACGGAGTCCCACACTGCCTCGCTCGGATTACCGGAGGGTCCTGGAACGGCAGTTTCAACTGACGGACAGCCACACCCACCAGCTGGAGGCGGCGGGGACCGCCGTACAGACCCTCCAGGACCAGGTCCAGAGGCTCAGCACGTCGGTGGAGAGCTTGACGCAACTCCAAGTGGCGTCGGCAGCCCAGCACTCTGGGGCGACTGTGGCTCAGTGGTTAGCAAGTTGGTCTTTCAATCAGAAGGTCGGTGATTCGATCCCCAGCTCCGGCAGTCTGCGTCGTTGTGTCCTTGAGCAAGACACTTAACCCTCATTGCTCACCGTTGCTGTGTCTACGGTCTACTGTATAGCATGTAAGTCGCTTTGGATAAAAGCGTCAGCTAAATGAAAATGTAATGTAATGTAATGTAACTTCTGTTACAGCTGCGGGTGCTAACGGAGTCCCACACTGCCTTGCCACGAGACCAACCCGCGTCGCTACAGCCAGGTGTGAGGACAGCACCCCCGGAACCCTGCCTAACCAGCCCGCAGCCGTTCGGTGGGAACTTCGAGACCTGCGCTGTCTTCCTAATGCAGTGCGAGCTCGTCTTTACCCACCAGCCTAGCCGGTTCGTGTCGGACGACTCCTGCATCGCGTACGTCACGAACCTGCTCACCGGCCGGGCAGCCCAGTGGGCGGCCGCCTCCTGGACCAGAGGGAAGGGGTTCCGCCACTCCTACCAGGAGTTCGTGGAGGTGCTCCGGAGATTATTCCACCATCCGACCCGAGGCCGAGAACCCGGGGCCCAGCTGGCTGGGATTCGACAGGGGAGTGGCCGGGTAGCAGACTACGCCGTGGAGTTCCAACTGGCGGCGGCAGAGAGTGGGTGGAATGATCCGGCATTGCGGGTCACCTTCCGGGCAGGGCTCAGTGAGGCGGTCCGGGACCAGCTCGCGACGTGAGAGGAGCCCACCTCCTTTGAGGAACTCGTCACTCTCGCCATCCGCGTCGACGAGCGTTTCGAGGAGCGGACCTTCCGGAGGAGAGCCCCGAGCCCTCAGGACCTCCGAGCGCGGTAGAGACCTCCCGAGACGTTCCGAGCGGACCCTTCAAGCCGTGAGAACTCAGCCTCGCCTCAGACGACAACGGGGGAGGAGCCGATGCAGCTGGGGCGCACGCGGCTCAGCCCGGCCGAGCGGGAGGCGCGATTCCGGGGGGGGCAGTGCCTGTCCTGTGGCCAGAGGGGACATTTCCTCCGCAACTGCCCTTCCCGGCCAAAAGACCAGGCTCACCTGGACCACGGGAGATCTTGGTGAGCCACGTTTCTGGTTCCCGAGCATCAGCGCCACCAGCCCGGCAATTGAGCGTCAGCCCGGCAATTGAGCGTCAGCCTGGCGTGGGCTGACCGACGAATTGAGGTGGGGGCTCTCGTCGATTCCGGGGCAGACGAGTGCTTCATGGACTTTGAGTTCGCGGAGCAGGCCGGGATCCCGATGATGGAGCTGGAGGAGCCATGGGAGGCGTTCGCGCTGGACGACCGGCGGCTGGCCCAAGTCTCCTGCTGTACCCATCCTGTGGCTCTCGCCGTGGCGGGCAACCACGTGGAGACCCGCCAGTTTTACCTGCTCCACTCACCGGCGGCTCCGGTGGTGTTGGGACACCCCTGGTTGGTGCAGCATGAACCCCGCATCGCCTGGGTGTCCGGAACCATACTGGAGTGGGGTTCTTCCTGTCCTGCCCAGTGCCTCCAGTCTTCCCCGGGAGGAGCGACCCAAGGAGCCCCCCGGGTGCCGCCCCCGGACCTGTCGTCGGTTCCTGCGGAGTACCACGACCTGGGGGAGGTCTTCAGCAAGGCCCGGGCTCAGTCTCTACCCCCACACCGGCCGTATGACTGCGCCATTGACCTCCGTGCTGGGGCCCCTCTACCCAGCAGCCGCCTATACAGTCTGACGATACCAGAGAAGGCGGCGATGGAGGTGTACTTATCAGAGTTGCTGGCAGCAGGTTTGATTCGGCCCTCGTCCTCCCCGGTGGCAGCGGGCTTTTTCTTTGTGAAGAAGGACGGAGGGCTTCGCCCCTGCATCGACTACCGGCAACTAAACGACATCACGGTGAAGAACAAGTATCCTCTCCCCCTCATGAATTCCACCATGGAGCCCCTCACCCAGGCGACCGTCTTTTCCAAGCTGGACCTCCGGAGCGCCTACCACCTGGTGCGGATTCGGGAGGGGGACGAGTGGAAGACTGCCTTCAAGACGCCCCGGGGGCACTACGAGTATCGAGTAATGCCGTTCGGGTTGACCAACGCCCCGGCGGTTTTCCAGGCGTTGATGAACGACGTGCTCCGGGACATGCTGGAGGAATTCGTGGTGGTGTATCTGGACGACATCCTGGTGTTCTCCAGGACCCTCGCCGAGCACGTCCAGCACTTCCGCCGGGTACTTCGCCGCCTCCTCCAGAACCAGCTGTATGTGAAGGCGGAGAAGTGTCTGTTTCACTCCGCCTCGGTGGACTACCTGGGGTTCATCATCGAACGAGGGCAGATCCAGGCCGTGCGGAGGGGGGCCAGAAGGTGCACCCATGTGCTTTTTTCTCCCGGCGTCTCCTGCCCGCGGAGATGAACTACGACACCGGGAACCGGGAGCTGCTGGCGGTGGTGGCTGCCCTGGAGGAGTGGCGCCATTGGCTGGAAGGGGCGGAACAGCCATTTGTCGTATGGACTGACCACAAGAACCTCACATACATCTGGGCGGCCAGGCGGCTGAACGGGCGACAGGCACGGTGGGCGGTTCAACTTCTCCCTGACCTATCGTCCTGGGTCCCACAACATGAAGGCGGATGCCTTGTCCCGGCGTTATCAGAGAGGGGAGCCAGCAACGGAGGAGCCGGCACCCATCGTCCCGGAGACCGAGGTAGTCGGAAGGGTGGCCTGGGGAATAGAGGCGGTCGTGAGGAAGGCGCTGCGCGCCCAGCCAGCTCCAAGCGGCGTACCCCCAGGGAGGCTGTTCGTCCTGGAGGCGGTCCGGGCCCGGGTCCTCAAGTGGGGCCATGCTAGCCAGCTGGCTTGCCATCCCGGGGTCCACCGGACCTTCTCCTTCCTGGCTCGGCACTTCTGGTGGCAGGGGATGAGGAGCGACGTACGGGAGTACGTGCAAGCTTGCCCCGTGTGTGCCCGCAGCAAACACTCGCACCAGGCACCGGCGGGTCTGCTACAACCTCTGCCCGTTCCGAGCCGTCCGTGGTCCCATGTCGCCTTGGACTTCGTCACCGGGCTACCACCCTCCCGGGGAAAGACCGTGTTGCTGACAGTGGTGGACCGGTTCAATAAGGGGGTCCACCTGGTGGCCCTTCCCAAGCTTCCCTCGGTGGCAGAGACGGCAGAGCTGCTGATGGCCCACGTGTTCCGGCTCCACGGCTTCCCGCAGGACGTCGTCTCAGACCGGGGTCCCCAATTCACGTCCCAGGTATGGCGGGCATTCTGTAAGGGGTTGGGGATCTCTGTGAGTCTCTCTTCTGGCTACCATCCACAGACCAACGGGCAGTCGGAGAGGGCGAACCAAAGCGTGGAGTCGGCGCTCCGCTGCATGGCTGCCAGGAACCCGGAAGCCTGGAGCCAGTTCCTCCCCTGGGTGGAGTATTCGATCAACTCCCTGGAGAGCTCCGCCACTGGGATCTCCCCGTTCGAGGCAGCCCTGGGGTACCAGCCTCCGCTATTCCCGGCACAACAGGCAGAGGTGGCGGTCCCATCCGTACGGGCTCATCTGGACAGATGTCGCCGCGTTTGGAGGACCACCAGGACTGCCCTCCTCCGAGCAAGGGACCGCAGCAGCCGGGGGGCCAACCGTCGCCGCACCCCCGATCCGGTGTACCGGCCCGGGCAGAGGGTGTGGCTGTCCACCAGGGACCTCCCCACACAGCCAGAGGCCAAGAAGCTGGGGCCTCGGTTCGTGGGGCCGTTGGAGGTAACGAAGGTGCTGAGTCCGGCGGCGGTGAGGCTGCGGCTGCCGGCGTCCATGCCGATCCACCCGGTATTCCATATCTCCAGGGTCAAGCCCGTCGCCCACAGCCCTCTGATGCCACCGACCCCGGGCCCTCCGCCGCCCACAATGGTAGACGGGCATCCCCAGTGGACGGTTCGCCGGGTGATGGACGTTCGACGGCGGGGGCGGGGGTACCAGTTCCTGGTCGACTGGGTGGGGTATGGCCCGGAGGAGCGGAGCTGGTTGCCCCGCCGGCACATCATGGACCCAGGGTTGCTGGCAGACTTCTACCGGGCCCACCCGGAGAAGCCTGGCAGGTTACCAGGTGGCTCCCGTAGGGGGGGTACTGTCAGGGACCCGCCAGCCCGCTCGCGGCTCGGGCGCACGGAGGCGCCCGAGACTTCAGCGCCCGAGACTTCAGCGCGCGTGGCCAGGGAGCTGCGCGACGGGGACGATCTCAGGTGCGCACCTGAGATTGATCAGCGTTCCCCCCACAGCTGGAGCTCATCAGAGCGGCTGCCGGGGATAAGAAGAATCTATCAGACAGTGGTCAGCGCGAGTGCGTGCTCTGAAGTGACTAGGTGTCGGAGAATACTACAGAGAGGAGTTTTGGAGTATCCTGTGACCCGGCTACGGAGCCAGGACGTAAGCAAGAATAACCCTGCCGTTTAAGGAGGCAGTCGTACTGGGACTTTGTCACGGACTTACCAATCGCTGTCTGTTGAGAGACAGTCGTCCTTTGTTATTTTTCTGTTTGGATTATTGCCTGCCTGTCGCTGACAATAAACAACGCCAGCTACTGGCTGAACTGTAATCTGCCTGTTGTCATGCATTTGGGGTCCGAAGAAAACCGTAACAAAAACTAGCACTCATGTGACAACAACAATGCCTGCCTTAATCTCACACTGTTTCTCTGGCTTAATAAATACAAATAAAGCAAAACACCTTAAGTTTTGGCAGACGTTTGATGGTTTTGAGAGGCCTGAGCACTCTGAGGACCCTCAGTGACTTGATTGTGCTGATATCTTTGCCTTTGGTCCCCCTGTGGAAAGCAAACACAGTTAAACCACACGGAATGATGCAGTTCCTCAGATCTTTTTCTGCATTACTAATAAACACACACATAGGACAAATTGGTTTCTAAAGCTTACATGATTTTGACACACTTGTAGCTATGTTTGGAATGGGACGAGTTAATGAAGCTGTCTTGATATCAACACATCCATGACATGAGAAATCCCTGTTAAGAGCTAGAGCCAAGACGTGGTTAGCAGCCTAGCCTAGCTGAGCATAAAGACTGGAAGCAGCAGAATACAATTAGCCTGGCTGTTTGTACAACACCTCTAAAGCTAACTGAGCCAAATAATATAATGTTTTATACTTTTGTACAAACAGTTTCGGTTAAATATTCATAACCAATTTCATAAAAGTTGTGTCTGTGCATCAAATCTCTGCAGACTTTTACTATATTAAACCGAGACTGTGATCTTTATCTAACCTTAACAAAGTACAATAAATGCCTAATCATAACAATAAAACAGTGTATTAATGCAGTAGTCACTTTACGAGTAGATATTGTATTGCAAGATTAAATATTTTGATGGAAAACAAATAAACTATTCTGTCAGTGAATTATGAAATGCATTTTCCATTTGTGAAATGTATGTTGAATATAGTCTTGACATATATAAAATTACGTACAGCTAAAGGCAACAGAATTTTATATTTTACATATTTCTTTACAAGTTTATATTGTTTATGGACATGTACAATGGCCTTTTTTAGATTAAATTATGTTTTCTGTTTTAATCCTTTTCAGTATAGACTTTAAAAAAAGAAAATCATGATATTTAACATTGAAATTGTTATTATTCCATGTCCATACATCTGTGTCTATATACATCGATGTTACATTAGTTAGACAGAAATGTTATATTAGTTATACAGTGATGTCATATTAGTTGTACGGTGATGTTACAGTAGTAGTACTGTGATATTTTATAAGTGTACAGTGATGTCATAGTGATATATGATTTGTAAAGTGATGTCATGGTGTTATAATTGTTGCACAGTGATGTTGTATTAGCCTTACAGTGATGTCATGATGTTATATTGGTTGTAAAGTGATGTAATATTGTGTTGTACAGTGACCATCTGGAAGCCAGCTCAACTTATGACGGTATGTTGTGGTGCAGCCATGTCTCAGTGACATTACAGATCCCTCACAATACATGCTCTCACTCTATGTGGGTGATGTTAGCTCCATCTTATTCACCAACGGTCTCACCTTAACCATAATAATCAAAAATATGATATATTAAAGTCGGAAATTGTGTGAAAACTTTTCCACAAACATGAAACTCGACTAAGACAGTAGTACAGCATTGAATACAGAGCAAGAGCTACATGTAGATGCATTTTTAAAGTATGCTACCTGTAAAGTAGGTATACATGTACTTTCCTGTATTTATGTGACTGGTTGTACAGCGGTGGAGGGTAATCATGTCAAGGACACTGGGGTAGTTGTACACACTTCACAGGGACATGCATCTCCTGACAATTCTGCCGTGTCTGTCATGTAATCCTGGTTTACATGAACAAGTCAGTGTGAAATTGCATGCAATTAATTCACATAAAGGTTTCCTTTGCCCTTTTGTAAAAGAGAACTCCATTTCAATGCATTGGTTTCCATCCAAATATGGTCACAATTAAGACATTCTGGATCTTAATCATCAAGATGTCTTGATGTTTGGATAAAGTAAAGTTGCACTGTTAATTATTATTTCTGCTTTCATGACAAATGACAAGCAAAAAGCTTGCTACAAAATGGAGAACTTACCACTGTACAGTGAGGAAGAAAGGTTTCTTCTACTGTATGAGTCTAATATTGTAATAGTAAATATATTAATACTAGCTCGACTGATTGGATTTAATGTTCACTTGGAGATGCTAACACTTCAGCAGTGTTTTTACAAAGTGATAACAATACCAACAATTTATTTGTAGCAATGTTTGTTTGTATTTAATAGTTAACTGAACTGACATACGTATTCTCCCTACAACATTAAAGTAAACCTCTTGTTTCTATGAGCTTCTTACTATGAGTGATGGGATCCTTCATGCACAAACAAGTTTCTGCCTTTTTTAGGTTTTCTGGGTATTTCTCATGACATACTGTATTTGTGTTTTTGACTGTGCTCCTTTCACTGGTTTGAAGAGCGCAGAGCCCAGTAGGAGAACCAATCAGGGTTCAGCAATATTTCTATCACATCTGATTAGAGTTGAGGGGTCGTCACTTCGTATTTTCTATTGAATCTAATCAAACTACACTCAAAAAGGAAACAGATTAGCCCAGGTCAACGTTTAATAAATTCAATGTTTGTCTTTTCAACATTAATTAATTGTTGCTTTGGTCATGAATTTACAGATGCTGCTCAGCCTTCATTTTAAGTGTTCTGACCCCTTTGTGATGCCACTATCTGAATCTGAGGACCAGTTCACTGACTGACTGTGCCGACTGTTACCACTGTGTCAGAACCTTGAGAGCAGTTTAGCGATACTGAGCAGATATCCTGGTGTAACAAAACCCGGATGAATGGATGAGACTAGCCTGCTCTTAGCGACAGCTCTACTCTGAGCTCTTGCCCTATCTCTAATGGTGAGCTTCACACCTCCCTCTTCAGCACAACAGTGCATCACATCCTACAATGCAATTGAAAGAGCACTTTAAGGGGCTCTTAAAACCAACCTGCACGTCCTGGAGGATGCAGAGCTGGAAGACTCTGGGGAAGAATGCAGTGTGATACGGAGCTGAAGAGAACTATGGCTCCCTAAAATCCCCCAAAAGAACCCTGAACTCCACTTTGAGAACCAGTGGGGTGACAAACAGCATGGCATCGGATTTGAAGATGGAGCGTTTGTCTTTCTATGTGCCCTTAAGAGATCCCTTGACTCCAATCACAACCGCATGCAACAACGTCCATGCTCTGATGCACACTAGCCTAGCATGCATCACAGTGACATAGAACCAGTTGGTTTTAGACCAGACACTCACAGAGTTACAACAGGGGCAAAGAGAACAACCGTATAATAACATATAACTTTGAAAAAATACCCCTCAACACCAGATATATCTTGAGAAAGCAAGAGAGAACATGAGGTTAGACCTGTTGGGGGGCTAAAATGTGAAAATAGTCTTTCAGGGGTGTGAATGTTCAAATGACAATGAGAACATCTGACTCAGATGTGGCCTACAAAGACAACAGAGAACTGGGCCTGGAAAACAAATCTCAATAGTGCTTTATCTTTACCTACATTACACTCCTGGTGTCTCTTTCTTTAGGAGAGTATGTGTTGCATTACTCAGCAAGCCAGCTGCATTATAAAACAATTTAAAGGATGGCCTCTGTCTGCAATAATTTACTGCTCAAATGAACATTTGTGTATAATTTACAGTAACAGTGAATTCTTTAAGAAAACTCTGAGAACTTCTCCGAGGTAAACTGAGAATCAGAAAACGGTCAAAATCCTCGGTGAATTGAAGTAAATGGAGAACAAAATTATATCCAAACATTAATTTACAGACTCACCACCCACACAGTCTAATCCAATTCTTCTTTATCCAGTTGTATTCTTACTAATTCCACAAATAATTTTACTTCTACTACACTGCAAGTCCGTGCATGAGATGGCAGTGGAGGAAGTGTTATAAATATAAACACATACAATCAACATCTAGGACATTTTTACATTATCTGGCTGTGAGAAACACCACACTGATCTTCATGGTCTTGTAATGGAGAAGGAATGTCTTAAACATATGGAGTTAATGTGGGCATGCCACTACCAACTATACATGATGACTGCACAGTGAGTAGTGAAGGTAGTTATATGATCACAGCACTCGTCATACACACTCAATACTTCACTGGGGATTTCTCAGTCAACACTTATACATACAAAACTCAATTTGTAAAGAAAAATTAGTTTTCATAAACTGCTTTGAGTAATCCATCTCCCCTCAATAACTCGATACTGCTTCCTGTCCTTCATGCTGAGAAACCCTGGCTGTATGTTCAGTGAGGGCTGGACGGCTGTACTGCTGCAGTACTTAATGCTATGTGGGCAATTCACTGTAAACTGGCCTGAGTTTGCAGTTGTGAGGGGAAATAGATTGAACAACACAAGACACTGAGAGTCAGGTTTCATTCCAAAATCCAAAATATAGATATATTTAAAACCAACCTTTTGGTTACTATTGGTTATTACTGAAATAAATTAGACTACTATTAAACTAAGGACCTGAATAGTTAAATAACTCATATTCATTGTAATTTGAAGTCATGACCTAGAAATGAGAAAGTACTAAGTTTGATTTCCAGCCAAGAGGGTAATACAGCATTTTGGAATGACACTGCTAAACAGCAGTGGTCTTAGTAGGAGGATGCAGGCCTTGGTTGAAAGCTGTCAGACAAAGACTGCTGTGTTACAAAGGCATTGGATTCACTGGATTATGGGTTTACTTGTTAGGGTGAGGTATGGGAATAGGGAGGCATAGTGGTGGTTAGGGTGAGGTATGGGAATAGGGAGGCATAGTGATGGTTAGGGTGAGGTGTGGGAATAGGGAGGCATAGTGGTGGTTAGGGTGAGGTATGGGAATAGGGAGGCATAGTGATGGTTAGGGTGAGGTGTGGGAATAGGGAGGCATAGGGAGGGTTAGGGTGAGGTGGGGGAATAGAGAGGCATAGGGAGGGTTAGGGTGAGGTGTGGGAATAGAGAGGCATAGGGAGGGTTAGGGTGAGGTGTGGGAATAGGGAGGCATAGGGAGGGTTAGGGTGAGGTGTGGGAATAGGGAGGCATAGGGAGGGTTAGGGTGAGGTGGGGGAATAGAGAGGCATAGGGAGGGTTAGGGTGAGGTGTGGGAATAGAGAGGCATAGGGAGGGTTAGGGTGAGGTATGGGAATAGAGAGGCATAGGGAGGGTTAGGGTGAGGTATGGGAATAGAGAGGCATAGGGAGGGTTAGGGTGAGGTATGGGAATAGAGAGGCATAGGGAGGGTTAGGGTGAGGTATGGGAATAGAGAGGCATAGGGAGGGTTAGGGTGAGGTATGGGAATAGAGAGGCATAGGGAGGGTTAGGGTGAGGTATGGGAATAGGGAGGCATAGGGAGGGTTAGGGTGAGGTATGGGAATAGGGAGGCATAGGGAGGGTTAGGGTGAGGTATGAGAATAGAGAGGCATAGGGAGGGTTAGGGTGAGGTATGGGAATAGGGAGGCATAGGGAGGTTCCCCACCTGGTCACACCTTGTTGCGATCTACTTGGGGGGAAACATTGGTAAAACAAGGTATAGCACATTTATGGATTCTTCACAGACACAGAAACAAAATAAAGCATATGTTTGCATCAAATGCACACCATAGTTACTATTGTCTAACAGATATAAGATATGATGTGCTTTGGTTGAATTTAAGTAAATTCAGCAGGTGTTATTTTTGGAAGTAGCCTATGAAGTAACACAAATGGTTGCTCAGCTCTTGTTCTGTTATTTACACACATGAAAAATGTATCAGTCTCAACTAAAGCATCAAATTAAAAGAGCAAATGGCAACAAAATATGCCTCTTGTGAGAAATTCTAAATATTAATACTATAATAGTAATAAAACAAATATAAATCTCATCCAAACTCTGAAAACCAGGTTATCACTGGCATCTAAAACCAAAATTAAGAAGCAGTATTGCAGTTTGTTGCATCAAATGTGTAATGCATCAAAAAGCTTCAGACTGAGCTCAACACCGGCGAGATGACAGATTCGGCGTTGATGGAATGCTGTGATTAGTTGTCCTCGCCACAGGCAAATGAATGGCAGGCAGAACCAACTCCGAAGACATGCATGAGTGAGTGACAGCTGTATATCAAACAGCACTTTCTATCTGTCAAAACAGCGTTTGCAAACATTTTGTTTGCTTTTGATTTAACCTGCTGAAGCATTAGATATGTGGGACTTAAAATATGAGAACAAGATATAATCAAAGCTATGGAGCACCAACGTGTTCAATATAAAATAACATAATCAGACATTATAAAATCAATATTCACAGGTAAAAATAAAAACTAGGCAGCCATTGTAAATAACATGTGTTCTTAATGACTTGCCTGGTTAAATAAAGGCTGAAATAGATAATTACTGCTACGGCTGTAAGCAAATATGCAGTGTATCGGGGTGACGGCTGCAGAACTAAAACTCAATTATCAACTGTCCAGATTTCCTCAGCCTGTACCTAGCTAGCTAATCAAGCTAATGGTACTCCACGAGTCGGTTGAAATGCTATGAAAGGCTCTACACATACATGATACTATGCTGAGACTGGAGTTAAACCTACATGTCCCAGGCAATTGATACAATATACACTATACATACGTGTCTGTATGTTTAATTAGCAGGTTTTCACTTTTAACATTACAAGTGACAGGGCACTTATTTGGTAAAGTAGTGCTATCTCGGCTAACGTTGGCTAGGAGTTGCTGTGGCGTAAACCTTCAGAGAGAGCTGCTAACATTACCATAGCAACATACAGGCCAGCCTCCACACACTGATAATATACTTCCCAGTGGATGGGCCTGTTGGGAGTGGGGCTGTTTTTAATGTAACCTGTACTACCATAAACCAATGTAGGCGACTAGATAGTAAGCTAGTTAGCATTATTTCATAATATCTATCTATTCAATATTGCACATTGTGTCTCCATATCATTCAGGCAACCTGATCTCACAGAAATACGTGAAATGAACACGTTCCCTTAACCCCAATATGCGTGGTGTCGGCACGTAATGTGTTGAAATTACGTGTGGGTACCACGTAAACGACACCCATACAAAGTCAATGAGGCTCATTTACGTGGTGGACACACGTATTCCCTGATTCAAATAAACGTCCTCCTTTTATAATGTATTAGGTTCAACAACGTCACGCAGTGGGCGGTGGTAAATGTTGTTTTATAGTTTACGAAACGTCCTCCTTTTATAATTTATTATAGTGAGTTAGTTGCGATTTTTCTTGTCTAAATAACAGTACATTGTTTGAAATAGATTGTTTCCTTTACGTTATTAAACCCTCTACGATATTTTATTATTCTCAAATGTATTTTCTGTCACCGCAGCGAATATTATTAGGCCTATTAATAATTATACTTATGAATCAGAAGACTTTCAGTGGTTACCACGACAACGATACGTCACGTTACGCTGGGCGCATTCAAAGCAGGTATCCCATATCCCACAATGTAACGCGGTCATTCATTCAGAGACTCTGACAGCGATCAGCGGGTCTTTAACGCCATTATCGCTTCAATGTTCATATATATATAATCTGTGGTTTTATCACCAGCAACAACACGTTGCTCAGTTTTCTTCAGTAAGTTATGCACCGTAATAACATTTTAAAAAAACAGCTGAAGACTCAGGAAGTGACGTGGTACGTGCCGCTCGGCAGATAAGAAGATACAAAAATACATAATATTCGTAATATTGATGTTTTTGTCTAACATTGTATTTGAGGATTTAAACAATGAAGATAATAATAGTAATAAAAAACAGTTTCATGTATTTGTCTCATGTACTGTCTGCTCGGTCGGCGGGCGGCGGCAATCTGAAATGGAATGAAGCCCATTCACGGCAGACGGCAGAAACACAGGAATCGAACACGGCAGCTGCCCACCCCGGAAGAACTACAGATACGCACGCTTGTAACAGGTTCTGGGCCGCATGGGCCAATGGGAGTTGTAGTTTCTAAATATATTGGTATATTTCTCATAATTAGAAGTTAAAAGTGTATCATTGTGGATGCCCCCTGGGTTTTTTTGGGATGGGGAACACACTGGTGTCATCAGATTTTAAAAATTGAATCGTTAAATAGGTGAAAATAGCTTATTACCATATTATACAGTGCTTACAGTGGTTAAACATTGGTGACCATATCTACATGACAGCTGAGGTCCAGAGCTTTCTATAACAGCTGATCCTATGTCTGTAGCACCTTCTGTTGATAAATGACAAGCCTTCAAACATGGACTAGGTTCAAGGTTCAGAGGTCAAGATCTCAGAGTAGGAGTAATGGATCCTCTTCAGACTGACATATGTTACTGTGGAGGTTGAGACCTTTCCAACAATATGTTTGATATAGTCCTACGACAATGTTTTAATTTTCACATATCATGGAGAGACCAATTTGCAGGCGATACTTTATTATCCCCGGAGTGATATCTGCCTTGAGTTCAAATTCTTCACACATAACACTTGACATATTGTTTTATCATACAGCTGACATATACTTACAATAAACAAAGTGATATGTAGCCAGACTGAAGCACATCACACAGCCACAATCTATTGCTCATCTTTCACACACAGTGACAAGAGCAACCTACACACAACCCTATGCATCATATCATGAAGGTATTGCAAACCTCCTGCAGCCTCAAGCAATATTATTTAAAGTTGTAATTGAGGTCCGACTAGGACTATAGTTTAGAAATGTTAAGTTTACATTGGAGTAACCTATATCTTCTGCTAGAGTATAAGAACTCATACTTTGCATGGAGAATAAAGATAGATCAGGTCATATTCTCTGTGCTTGCCTGGAGAGACTGGTTTCTATTCCTCTCCACAACCTTCATGACAGTCATATATAACATAAACCCTCTGATTCACAGGTGAAAACAAACTGAAAAACTGAAAACTGAAAAAAAACAACTAAAAACTGAAAAAAAACTGACAGGTCTCTATTTCAGCAGAATATGCAAAACGTACGTTTGTCTGTGTGCAGTAGGCTGAGGTAGAAGTGTGCCAAAAATGCCAAAACACATGTTGTATATGCAGAGATACCCAAACAAAGATATATACATCTTACTTTGTGAGCAAAAACCTCGGCAACAATCTGCTTATCCTTTTAATTTCCTGAAAATGCTTCCTAAAACTAGTCCCTTCTTCATTTTGAAAAAATCTCTCAGTAAAGGCAAAGGTTATGGTTATAAGCTGTAGCCATGGTGATTGATATGAGGATAATCTTATGAATATAATAATTAATATGTTAGGCCTGCCATCAATTTAAATTAAAAAAAAAATTCTAAAAAGTAATTTGTTTAAAACTAATGCAGTGCAATGCTTACAAAGTCCCACACATAAATATGCTCATGCTTTTTCCCCCTTCAGTCTTTGCTATTAACATTCATCAACTACAAAATTAGAAAATTGCATTTTTAAATAATGATGCATGGAAAATGAAATAAAAAAGCTTCTCTTTGTAGGCCTAACTAGTTTATCAACAAGTCAAAACAAATGTTAAGTAGTCAAACAGGCCATCAGGCAGTATTTCTAACACTTAACTCTAGGTTGGTTATATAGTATATACAAGGCAAATCAACGTGCTTAGCATAAAACACTGTTTTTCATTATTGGTATTTTTATTGTATAAATTCTCACGTACAACGTGCAGCAATCTTTCACAGACTCGGAGCAGTAATTATTACGTCACTTCCTGAGTCTTCAGCTGTTTTTTTAAAATGTTATTACGGTGCATAACTTACTGAAGAAAACTGAGCAACGTGTTGTTGCTGGTGATAAAACCACAGATTATATATATATGAACATTGAAGCGATAATGGCGTTAAAGACCCGCTGATCGCTGTCAGAGTCTCTGAATGAATGACCGCGTTGCATTGTGGGATATGGGATACCTGCTTTGAATGCGCCCAGCGTAACGTGACGTATCGTTGTCGTGGTAACCACTGAAAGTCTTCTGATTCATAAGTATAATTATTAATAGGCCTAATAATATTCGCTGCGGTGACAGAAAATACATTTGAGAATAATAAAATATCGTAGAGGGTTTAATAACGTAAAGGAAACAATCTATTTCAAACAATGTACTGTTATTTAGACAAGAAAAATCGCAACTAACTCACTATAATAAATTATAAAAGGAGGACGTTTCGTAAACTACAAAACAACATTTACCACCGCCCACTGCGTGACGTTGTTGAACCTAATACATTATAAAAGGAGGACGTTTATTTGAATCAGGGAATACGTGTGTCCACCACGTAAATGAGCCTCATTGACTTTGTATGGGTGTCGTTTACGTGGTACCCACACGTAATTTCAACACATTACGTGCCGACACCACGCATATTGGGGTTAAGGGAACGTGTTCATTTCACGTATTTCTGTGAGATCAGGTTGCATTCAGGTTGTCAGTCAATGAAAAGTACTGCACATGAGGTTCTCTGATGTGTTCAACCAAACCACGAATTCAGTATTTATACCCATGGACAGTGTTCTGCTGGGTCTGACAGATAAAGGTTGAGTATGTTAAGTAGTGTAGAGCAAACTGCACGTGAATGGTAATGATGTGACAGTATGGTCATCGTGCAATCGTTGAACAGCTCTAGCTAGCAGTTAATCTGAAGTGCATGCTTCGATCACAGAGAAGATCGATATCCCAGAGACCTCCTTGTGTCCTCCGGCAGCAGATTGGCTTGTTACATTGGGTAGCTTCTGGTGAATTCAAGATAGATAATGTGAAATCGATGGTATCAAGTCAAAGTGCTGCTGAAAACACCTCCCATCAGAGGCTCAGGGAAGATACGGCTGATGAACACACAGGTGGCATGCCCCTCTATAGCAGGGGAGACCTTTAGCCAAGCACATGATCAAGTACAGGAAGATATTAGATGGACATAGATGGGAGTTATCCAGGCCGCAAAAAAACAAGAAATTCTACTTCATATAATGAATGTCTTCCAGGCTTTGAAAGGAAAAATACACCTTAACACCTGAAGGTGATGAATCTTGTACTTTTTGAACTACAATCATAACCAATGATGGAGGTGAAGACATCCAGTGGATGTGGTGTGTGTGTTGTGTTTTGAGAAAACCTGACATGAATCAATTGAATGTAAGAAACAAGTATATTTGTGTCTCATTTCTGAGACTGATTTTTTTTCTATCCCCATAAATGATATATTGGGCATAGAAGGGTGATGACGTGTGCAAAAATGCCACGAGAGTGCTTTAACCATCCAATTATAAAGAGGTAGTCCTGATCCTATGACATGGACATTCCATGCACTTTATCTTGTTTTTATTTTTATATTCTAATGTTCAATTGTAAATATTCTTTCATCCATTCCCGTTTATTGCACTGTGTGTACTGTTAAATGTGTATTGTAAAATGTTAAATGTATGCACCTTCCAGCAGAACAAATTCCTTGAATGTGAAAACAAACATGACAATAAATGGTTCTGATTCTGATTCTGATGCTTATAAAAAAAGCCTGGATACATTTCAAGAAGTAAGAATATGGGAGGAAATGACTTGTCTTGGGAACGTAGGTGTTAGTGCGTCAGACAGGATGTGAAGATGAGGGAGGTAGAGAAGGCATTACCCCATGAAGCTCCTTCAATTTGAGGACAGCACAGAAACAAAGAGAGGATCATGTCGAGAAACAAACACACTTATTGTTCTTTCAGGATTTCATCACCAGTCTTGTTCCGACTGTCATCTCTCATGTTACAAGATGTATGTTCTGCTGCCATTGTCCTGCTTGTCTGTGCAGACTAAGAGGAAAACGCTGTCTGTAAAGGTAAAACCAGGCTGTTGAACAGCCTTCATCCTCAAACTAAGGGTAATACACTTAATAACAGTAATAAAAGATTTCATCAATTTCATACACATTTGAGACAATATCAAATGAATGTCCAGGAATGTCCAAAGAAAAAAGAAGAAATAGTTAAATTACTGAATGACAAATATAATGCAACAACTGAAGTGTCCCATAAAACACCATGTTGATGACCATGGACTATAATTTTAGCTCTGAGAACACAGGCAGGGCCTTCCAACACTAGTGGATCCATACATTGGTATTTGCATAATGCTTGCTCGGCCATCCAACCTGGGGTGAGTGCATGAGTCCCATGAGAAAGGGAGCGGGATAAGGGGGACAACGCAACCTTTGTCCTTCCAGGTGTTTGGGTACATACAAATCACTCTGCATATATTTGTGCATTGACATTTGTTTGTGAATTCTTATGAGACTGTTTAAACACCTGCGGTCATGTCGGCAGCCCCTCAACCTGTCTTGAAACACAAACCCTGTCTAGTGTACCATGCTTTGTGAGTGTGACTGTTTCTTTCTTTACCAAAAGATCGTATCTAATGTTGAGTAATCTTCTGGTTCTTGATTTAAACCTACTGTTATGACATTTTTTTCCTATCTTGATTTAAGAGTGTCATCTTTTTATTCGAGAGCAAGACGTTTTGATTATAGTTCACATTTTGTTATCATGGTACCAGAAAATGTATTTGATTCTAAAAGTGGTAGAGAAAGCCAGGGAAGTACATAATAAAGCCTTGGGGGACCAGGTCAAATGGTAACCGCCAATCAGGGATACTCTAAGAAGTAAAACACACTGGCAACAAGGCACGGATAATTTAATTGGTCAACACTACACCTGCCATTCTATTGGTGGGGAATTGTGACAGGGTTGCTGCACAAAAACATCACAGAGCAGCAGCTTGAACGTGAGGAGGGCTGAAGCTGGAGCTCAGGAGATCTGTGCAATCCAAGAGCACGTCTATTTAGGTGTGAGGACAGGGTTTTGAGGGAGAGCATTACAAAATATGAAGTGAAATCAATAACTCACCCTCTCAAACTGAAAGCACATGCTCTAGAATAAAGATAGGAAACAAACTCTATACGCGGCTCCTTTTTTTGAACATTTGGCAGACTGAATGCTGACGTGTTGCTGCGCCCCACAGTCCACATTACATTAGTTTTAATTGAAGTTTTGTATATAAATATTATATATATATATTACACCTGACATACCAGATTACACCATGAGTAACAACCAAAGCTGATGATCAGGATCCACTCTTAACAAAGAGTGACATGCCTATAAACCAAAAGGTAGGAGTTTTTGAACTTACGAAAATGCAAAAGCCACCAGCGCCCCACTGACCACTATGAAGTCCAGAATGTTCCACAGGTCTCTGAAGTAGGCTCCAGGATGGAGCAGCAGGCCAAGGTCCACCATCTAAACCAAAGTATGTATTTTGATTTTGTATTTTCTTCATGGTACTTTGTGTTGTTTAATTCTGTGCCATTTCTATTCAACTCCCTTTGGATATATAACTGTTATAAGGCCTGTACTCAGTGAGTCTCTTATATAACCTGCTTTCTGATTTTTATCGTTTGCCCTAAAATACCACTATGGTTAACAATGTACTAATTAATATGTGAATTATTTCAGGAAGTCGTTTTACATTTAATCACCATTGATTTATCTAAAAATAAAGTGGATAATTCATTTAAAAAAAGGGAGATTAATGCAGCCTGATATCGTTGGTCACCAAGAGGTGAGGGCCTGGCACTAACTGCCTCAATGTCTGTTACACATCCATCACTTAAGTACTTTCAGTAAGTACACATTATGAGTCACCAACTTAATTCTGATAAATTGTAGTCAAAATACATTGCCATCACAGTTTGACTGCGTAAAGTGCAGTGAAGACAATGAGGTCATCATTATTTTGAATGTGTATTTTCCGACATGCTTACCTTGATCACCATTTCAAATGTGAAAACACCAGTAAAGGCATAGTCCAGATATCTGAGCACCTGCAAAAGAGAGACACAAACAGTGGTAAAACAGACACGCACATGGAGAGACATGTATCCTTTGGGGTCATGTCAAATATCATCATTAATATCATACCAGTCTGTAGGTGTGTGGGCCTGTTTTAGGCAATGCATGATGATGATGATGATGATGATGATGATGTTTGCATTGCACATTAGTCAATAACTTACTAAGGGAAGATGTATCATCTATGTTTCTGATGCTTTAATCAACCAACTAACTCCATACTAACTCCAGACATGAAAATAAATCAGCATAAAACACTCTTGTTGTGAATAATATAATATTTGACTGCACGTGTTAATGTGTTCAAGAACACTGTGTGGCTCACATTGTTGCGAGGGGCGTTGGTCCAGACAGGGTCCTCTGCGGCCAAAGCAATACTGCTCATAGTGATGACAACCAGGATGGACATCTCAAAGTAACGCAGAGTCACAATGTAGTGACATAAGCGCCTCACCCTGAGGAGAGAGGCAGGGAGGGAAACAGCCAGCAGTGGGCACAGATGTGTAACAGAGAGTGGACTGTAGCAGCAGCGAACAGAGCACACCTGTGGTTGTCATACACGTCCACATGAGAAATGCAGTTTACAATTTAATTTGCTCGTGTCCCAATGCACAGAAAGCACACGGTACACAGCGACATACTGCATCCCAGAACCTGGGGAGCAATCCAATAGGTGGGAGTGGGGGCGGGGATCGATACAGCAAATTGTCACAATATTTTGTGTGGAAACATTATAGCCATACACAGGTGCCAAGTATCTATCTTTTATTATTCAAACATATCAGTAACAACTGCTTTTTCAGTCCATTAGAGGGTGCTGAGTTTTTTCTGGTCATAGTCAGGAGGATGGGACTCTGTAGACTGTAATACAAACTTGTCAGGTGCATGATGCAACATTATGACAAGCTTGTATGATGTTGGTCAGTCTGTGTGCTTGCCTGACAAAACTATTTTGCTGCAATAAAAATGACTGAAGTGAGATAAATATAGTGAAATAGATGTTGACTCTGCATCATCTGCAGTTAAAAAAGGTAATAATAATATATGTCATCAAAATACTCAGCATATTGCAAAATGATCGTATCATGGCTTAATAGTGCAATAAAATCCTATCATGGGACCTGAGGTCGTTCTCACCAATCAAAGATCCGCATAGAAAGCAGTCAAATAATACACATCGAGCTGGCAGGAAAGCTGCACAAATAAGGTGGATCTTTGGAGCTTTATGCATTTGGAGCTTAGGAACTCTGTCAAGTGCATTTCACATTTTGTTACATATACTAACACATCCTATGACGCCCATGTCTTTAACTCATTATAAGCATACTCATGTGTTAAAATCTGCTTATAGCACTATACTTATAGTTTGAAACTAATAATGCATATTGACCTATAAAGTAAACTGCTATAAAAGTTTTCTTTTTCATGCTAAGATCTATAACACATTATAAATATACGTATTATGTGTTTTATGATTATCATGTATTACAACTGTGCAAATGTTAACTATGATCCTTAATAACAGTCAGTGAGTGTAAAGCAATTATAACGCATTATGAACATTCATGAGTGTTTGCAACTATAATACAACAGTGCTATATTATATTTATAATGTATTAGACATGGGTGTCATTGAAAGTGTTACCAAGATGAGGGACGTGTGACAACAAGCATGGCCTGCATTGGCGCAAAGTGGACACAGCCTTCCATTCTCCATATTTGACATTTGGTCCTCTTGCAACTTAGCTGTGTCAAAATAATTGCCCTATTAGAACTAAAAAACAGAAAAGAAAAACAAAGTAACGGGTAAAAAAGCAGTATAAATATTACATGCATTTCTACATGTTATACAAAGAATAAGCTGTCAAATAAACTGCGACAAATGAATCTGAGAAGGAAGCCATTATGTAAATGTGTCATTTAAATGCTATCCCGTGAGTATGAAGCAAATGTACTGCACACATAGGCTGCTCGAGGCCACAGCACCGTGTGGAACTATCTACGTAGATATGTAGACAAATAGACTCTGAGCTCATACGTCCAGTTATTTTCTTCAGTACACAAGTCAGTGGAGAAGCTAAAGCTAAAAGGATCAGTGTTCCTGTTAATGTTCGACAAAAAGACCGCCTACCACTGTGTACTGTGAGTGTGTTTACGTGAAGGTCTGCTTCTACACTGAGAACTGTGATGTAGGATTGGTAGACTCCTTGTATTTATGTGATGATATGATAGTCCATAGATATGAAATGAAAGAGCAAATATCACCCGATCTTTCCATGGTCCCGTAGCATGTGGGTGGTCCTTCAGGGAGGTGAAGGAGTGGAAAAAGGAGGTTGAGGTGACTTACGGATTGGTTTGTCCAAAGATGAACATAGAACTGTAAGGCAGGATGGGTTTGGGTCCACTCTCATTCATGGGCATTGTCTCACAGTCAATACTGTTCACTGCGGAGATAAGATGGTTTAATTACAGCAACACAGGCAAGGCTCTTGACATTCACATGTATCTCTCTCAGTGGCCTCTGTCTTCACCACAAACGGTAGGTCATTTGAATTGGGAGCTAATTTAATTATTGAAATGCCAGAGTGGCATTGAATCGCAAGCCGCAACAATCATATTATCTAATTTATTGTCCTTGAAACACACCAGTGGATACTAAATTAGATCTCTTCCTCCACCTTAGCAAGGCAATGCATATTACTATAATATAATCTTCTACTTACCATTTGTCTGTCTCCCGCTACAAACCGTATTTGATCAAATCTCATCATCTTTAATCACTATGAAATACCTTCTTCCCCCTTTCCATTAATGGAATTAAGACATTTCTTTATTTTGTAAATTCATGATATGTGTGGGGCATCCCAGTGGCCTATGGGTTGAGACAGCAACATTCCCAGTTCACGTACAGTCTGGGACCATTGTAGAATGTCGTGCCTCATCTTTTCCCATCATCACCTGTCATCTCTCTACTGACTGGTTGTAATATCACAAGGTGCCCAAAAATTAGTTAAAAAGAGGATAATCTACTAGTTTTAAGGTGACATAAGGGACACATGAGCGGAGAATTTCCCATTTCCAGTGATCTCAGACATCTTTAACTCTGTGGTTTCTTATTTCCTGTTAGTGATCAACCTTATTTTACATAAATATTGTATTTTAATAACATTACTCTTTACTATTAGTTAATTGATCTTTTGTAGGAGACATGATGCCACTCATAATTTATTTACTTAGTAAAGTGTTGGTACAGACGCTGACTCCACAACTAGAACAGATCTTGTGTGCACTGCAGGAGACCTTTCCAGATTAACAAGCAAACACTGCACCCATGTATCCTTATATCCACGTACCCCTATACCCATGTGCCCCTGTACTCATGTACCCCTGTACCCACGTACCCCTGTACTCACGTAACCCTATACCCATGTGCCCCTGTACTCATGTACCCCTGTACCCATGTACCCCTGTACCCACATCCCCCTATACCCATGTGACCCTGTACCCATGTACCCCTGTACCCATGTACCCCTATATCCATGTAGCCTTATGCCCCTGTATATCGGTACATTAGTAACCCTGTACCCTTGTATACCTGCAACCCTGTGTCCCTGTACTCCTGTATCTCTACTTGAAGGTGTAGTTAGGTTTTCGATTTTAGTCACTTTCTTTCCTTTTCAGCTTCATGTCTTAGTAACATAAAAAGTATTCATTTTTGTCTCCTGGAGGGATCATGACTGATAACCAAACTTCGCCACACATGGGGGCCCATGCTCATTTACAAAAATGAACTGCATGTGCAAAGGGGACACGATGCAGACATCTCATCTCATCTGCTTACGAAGTTCCTCACATAGCTTTCTTCACAAAAAGTAATATCTCCTTTGTACTTGGTTTAACTTTATGTGGCTATGAAAAAAAAACTTCAATATAATGACTGCGATGGAAGTCAAATTATGAGTGCATCCTCTAGGCCTCTGTTGGTACTGACTTTGTATGAAGGGGGTGTCTCCAGGTGGGGAGGTGAAAGTCACAGGAGGGATTTGGGTTGAGGTTTGGCAGGTTTTCTTGATGTTCCTGTGGTTGTCTGAGTCTTCTGATTGGTCAGGAGGCCAGCTGGCCCCCCCAGAGCCCTGCTGGGGAGAGAAGGCGAGGCACTCCCCCTCTGAATCACCCAACCTGTCCCTGAACAGATATTAATATACTGAACATTCTCAAATAGTATCTCATACCGATGGCCTTGGGGGTAAACAATGAAAGCGTTACTTGCCACTACTCTCAAGGGCATTCAATCTGACTTCAAAAAGGCTGATGAATATGGCTTAACATTTACAGACCAGTAGCTATATAATGCTGCAGGGTCACTGAATTCTTTGACGAGCTCTTTTAGTAACAATTTCTGCTCTATTTCTATCCTTCCAAAGGCAAGTGTAGTCCAAAATGACAATGACGTGCTGCCTGTTTCGCCTTTGTTCTCAAGTCAAACAGTGATTGTGCTTTTGTGGTTACTTTAATAAGTTTGCTGCTTTCACTGAAACCAAAATACACAGCAAAATATGTGACAACAACATCATAAAACTTATACATAGCAGTATAGATAACGTCTCTTTTTTATGGAACATACACTTATGCATACTCAATCAATGAGAGAATGAATGCAGTAGTTATTTGTACCTGTTGCTGTGGGACTTCTCTCTTTCGTTGGACTCCCCTCCTTCAGCTGATTGGCCCCTGGATCCCTCAGCCCGATGTCTCCTCCTCTCTCCAGTGGCTCCAGGAGACAGTGAGTCTCCTCTGGAAGGTCGATCCCCATCTTTGTTAGACGAACGTCCATCTTTTTGGCGGGATCTTCGCTCTGCCCTGCCACCACTGTTTACTGTCCCGTTGCCCCCTCTGGACTGCCGCTGTGAATGATGATGTCGATGCCCTCTCTCGCTCGTGACTCCCCCACCTCCGCTGTCATCCACTGAGCTCTGATGGTTATGTCTCCTGCCTCCCTCTCGGCTGCGGGACCTCTCGTTTGTTCCCTCTTTGCCCCGACCGCCTTCGTGGTCTTTGGAGTGGCTGTGATGGACATGATGGCCCCCATCCTTACAGGTGCCACTGTTATTATTCGTCTCCTGTCTCGCTCTGGCCCGGTCCCTGTCTCTGTCTCGGTGGCGGTGGTGGTGGCGAGGCTGGTGAGCCACGGGAGGAGCAGGGTCAGTGGCAGTCATCGCTGCCTCTGGCATGCAGGGCTTGTGATGGTGGTGCTGGTGACCAGCAGGCAAAGACCCTTCGCGAGGCTGAACAACCAGCGGCCGGTCAAGGTGGGTCTTCATGTCGGGCCGGATGTGGAGAGCTGAGGACATGCGGAGACGCTCCTCCATCTCCAGCTCACTGTAGAGGACCTCGCAGCTCGCCTGGTTCTGCCTCCTCAGCTGGTTGGCCCTCTGCTCCCACACCGACATTGTCTTCATCGACTTTAGCTGCTCCTTACTAGGGGAGGAGCAGAAGAACCAGACAAACCAAAAGCACTGAGATTCATATTACAGTATAAAATCATACTTTTTTGAAAATACTCTTTGATGTCCGAGACACAATTTTGTCACAACAGTTTGTAATTTCTACAAAGTGAATAAGCATTTCCAATGGATACACTGGCAGGCATGACACATTCATTATGTATGTACTTTATACTTCATGGTACATAATACCAGTAGTATATTTCACTTCACATAAAGGATGGCACACATAGTTCCTACATGCTGCATGATGTACAGTATGAACCAGGTGCAATGGAGCTTCCAACACAGCAAAACACTGGGTCCATGGTCTACTAAAAATGGCCACATGACCATGCTTTGACCTTTCTGTGTGCATTACAGTACTTTGAAATGGGTGAACGCATGCTCTTTTGATTGTGTGTGGAAACAAACTGTGCAGATCTCTTCACAGTGGGAGGTTACATCTTACAATGCCATCTCTTTATGAGAGAAGTCAATCTGTTCACTGAACTTTCCCCACACATGCAGACGTTGTACTCACAATCTAAATGTGTAAACTTAAAGAGCCATTGGTGCACTACCCTCTATAAGCACTCCTGCTATGAGATGGACATTATGGGACTGGACTTAATGAACAGAAAAGCTCTTACCATGGTGTGCATGACAAGAAATAAGGGTGGCTGTGGTTTATTGACATGGTTTATTCATCTTGTTTTTATGAATGTAAATAATAAGATCATGATTAAGTATGTTTTTAAGCATGTGATCCTCATCATGGACCACCTTGCTAGCAGGCGGTTGGGTTTACCTCAGGTAGTGATGGACTGGAGTGCAGACATAACTCCTACAAACACAAATAGGGAGCAACAAACAGAGGGAGAGAAGGAACTTCAAATGGACAGAAACAGGTTACAGACAAAAACACAGAGGGGACAAATAAGCTTCAGAAAAAGAAATATATCAAAGAAACAAAAGAACAAATGTTGCAGGAGAAGCAGGGAAACAATGGGGACAGGAGACAAAGATTCTAAATGTTTGGCTTCCATAGCATTTGTTTCAATGTTTCATACACATAGTGGGACATCACACTGATGCTTCTCAGAGAACTATCTATTCTAACTATTCTTCATGGTTATTCAAGTAACCTAAAGCCTTTTTGCATAGCTTTTCTTTTTATATATCACTGCATATAACTAAAGAAACAGTGTGTGTCCATTTGCCTGTTACAGGCAACAGTAGTGTCTGTATGTACCTGAAATCTGCACTCCAGAGCATCCGTCTATCCAATCTGTTCCTCTCAGTAGTTTGAGCTACATAGCTTTATATCTATGAAAATTAGAATTGTACAAAGTAAATTACAACAAGGTGCCCAAATGCTTCATAATAAGAGAGTGGTGATGTGTGATCTGATCTCAGACCTCGATGGTGAACACTCTCTTGCTTCCATGCAACAAAGTTGTGCATATTACAGAAATGATAGCAGCCATTTATTAATACATTTTGAATGTGGTATGTACTAGTAATATTGTTACTACCTATCCTGCATGGTTATCAAATTAGTAATGGTTCTTTTTTGTTTCTCTTGCATGATGAGGAAGAAGGCTCAACACCTGTTGTGACTACGAAGTCACTCAGCATCTGCCATTGCTTCACCTAAGCAGTTCTTCATCTGCACAAGCCCAAAGCTGACACGCCAGTAATAACATACAATGCTTATTTACAACCAGCTTGGGAAAATGAATCACAGCTAAAAACATACACAATCAACACATACAGTGTGAACTATGATATGAAATCTACAGGAGAGAAGGATGTGGATCACAAACAGTCAAATACCACAACCACTGACACAGACATTCGTGGAAACAATTTAAAAAAAACAGACGACAGGTATGGAAATATTGAAACACTCACGCAACTCTATCAGAAGGTATGATCACAGAGCAGCTGTCACGTTGTTTTGGACAATGTATACAGAAGAATGATGAGATGACAGCAGAAGAAGACAGGGTTAAACAGCAGAGGAAGAGAGGAAGAGGAGGGTGATGGGAGGATTCAAAATGTGTAACAGAGGTAATAACTCACAGTGAGCTAACGCTGCAGATGGATGAGCTGCTAGAGTGCGCGTTACCTCGACTGCGTGTTAGAAAACTGCACATGCACAAAACAAAAAAGGGGGAGAGGGAACATCATATAGGAGGAAGTCAGAAAAACAGACAGACCATCTTCTCTCGGTCCTTTAGTCTCCCATCACAACTGATGATACAATGGACAGTCAAAGCTCAGAGATAAGACAGAGATAAGACAAGACTGAGCCAGAACCGGAAAGGAAATGTCACGCAACTGATGCCATGATGACAGTTAGTTCACTTTTATGCTAAAATGAGCACAAGATATACCGTTCAATGTCCGGATATTTGTGAAGGTAGAGCTGCTCTGGAAACAACAATAATGTCATGGAGGAAGCGGAAAGATATTTGGCTGCATAGTGACAAAAACATAAAATGTTGCCGCCGCTAGTAATGTTTGTGGAGTGACTCAAAGTATATTTTGCGGCTATAGCCATGTCAAGTCCATGGATATGGTCAAGACTGATGCGAGATCAGCTGTACTACTGATTCAAAACTGTTTTATGTAATTACTTTATAGTTTAACTCACGGCAAAGTGGCCGGACGTTTTTCTGTGTGAGAATCTTTTTATTAAAGTTAATTTAACTGGTTTAAATGGTCTAGAACTTCAACTTTCAAACGCAGCTGTCTAGTAGCTCTTGCATTAAGTTTGGATTAGGTTAAAACAAACCTTGAGGAAGAACTTGCAAAACTTAAACCTGCATTAAAATTATTTCTTTGGCCACTTATAGGCAGCAAATTAAGCCCAAATCACAACACTTACATAACAATTGTGATAGTGTACATGTTATCAGTTTTCTAATGACACATTCAGCAAACAACATGGTCATTCATTTTGAATAGGGTTTGTGTCCACATGAAGTATACAAGTTCAATATTCCCTCTCCATTCGTGTTTGGCTCCCCCAGTTCAGAACACCCCTTTGTCTCAAGCTGCTAAACGCCCAACTGTTCACCAGCTAGTTGTTATGTGTCTTTCTGTGTTTGGTGGTGAACAGTCAGAGCATTCTTACTAAAAACAGCTGTCTGCTGCTGCTGGAAGAAATGTTGATGAAAGTGTAAAAAGTAAACTAAACAATGTGCCAACAGGTTGTTACACGCTCCACTGAGCTAAGGGCCGGCTGCAGAGTCGAGTAGTAATTCTCTGGGATTCTGTCACAACGAGCGACCCCATTGACATTTCATTGTCATTTGATCTATTGTTTATATACACTTATTGATTAGTGCAACTTTAAAGACCATGTGCTCCAAAGTCTTCTTGACGCTGCTCGCTGAGAATCAGTGCCACCAATGACTTTATTAATGCCTCCAGAACAGCACTCTTGTGGTTTTTCTATGTATACAAATAAGCCTTAACATGCATAATAACACAGTTTGCAAGAGAATACAAAACACTATACAGAATAGTATCTTCAGAAGGATGGTAAAGAAGAGTTAACAACAATGGACTGTAGATTGTTCTTTAGATCTTATGTTGTTGCTATAATCAAAGCTTTCTTGGAAAAAAGAATATAAACTATATAAAAATACAACAATAACTAGAACATTTATATATATATATATATATATGTGTGTGTGTGTGTGTGTGTGTGTAGTAAGTCCATCCCAATCGACCCGTTGGTGTTGCATGTCAACATTATAATGGGATGTCAATGCAGGTTTTTTAAGAGGGTGTAAAATCTCTATCACTCTATTTGTGAGCAGTATCCCAATGTAATGATGTTTCTTCAGGACATGCAAGTAGAGACATTTATTAGACTGAAAACCGGGACCTGTCTTGTGAAAAAAAGAATGTGTTGGTGGGTCAGGAGGTTAACATAGACTTCCACTGGGACAATGACTCTGAGGAGTTTAGCCAACATTATGCTTTGTTTCAACCAGAGGTCGTCAACATCACATTTAACAACTACACCAAGGTCGGTCCTGTGGGAAAGCAACTCAAGAGCTGAATCAAACAGAGACCATGCATGACAGTATCGATGAATAAACACTGTTACATATACAGACAGAGAAACAGGGCTTTATATAAATAAACAGATGCAGATATACATATTTAGGCCATCAGAAGAATGTGAATGGTCTAAGCTATAGATGTGGATTGTTCCTTGTCTGTGTTGCTATATTAAAGTACTGAATTATTATGTGCAAATCTATTTTGCCTTTATTCTATATTTGTTGGGATTAAAGGTTTGTAATTCAAACCCAAAACATGACTTGAGCACTGAATAAAAGGGCAGGATGGAGGGTTTTACTGCACAGTGTGTGTATTTGCAGTGTGCTGAGAGAGAGAACATACAAGAGTTGACTTACGCTGTGATGGAAATGTTAGTGGCCGACATGGGGCTGACCTCCTTTACCTCCTTGGCCTTCTGGAGTGCAAGCTTCTTATTGATGGCCTCCTCTTGCTCTTCTTCATCCTGAAGAGGATGTGGAAAAACAAACATACATGCAAACATACGCGCACACAAACATGCACACACACATACATACATAATGTACGTACATACATACACATAAAACCATACACAAACACATACATACATACATACAAACACACACACACACACACACACACACACACACACACACACACACACACATATTGTATTGATTACTCTACTGTAATTCAACTTTTCTTTCTAAAAAGTACTTTCCTTTCCTTTTCTGAAGCCTTTGTGTACTGTACTAGAACAATATTTCACAACTGAGGGAGGAAATCAAAAACAAAGTACCAAAGACAGCAGTTTGTTGTTGTTGCTTTCACAGATTCATTCAGAATGATGCCTGTGTGCTTCATTTTGTTGCAAAAAATGACATTTTGAAAAAGGATTTTTAGATTTGGATTGCAGAGTTTAATTTTGACCAATAAGGGAAATCTTTCTCTCCAAGTGCTGTGTCTTATTTGGCTTGTGTGTAGAGTGTTGACTCATTGATCCAAATTCCACAACAAGTGTGTAAGCAATCGCAAAAGGTAGAAAGGTAAAGTACTTTATTTATTTATTTTTTAAATCCATAACGAAATACCCCACCTTAGTGAGCTCCTGGGCATTTGCGAGGTTATCAACAGCGATGGCCAAGAATACGTTGAGAAGCGTGTCTGGTTATTTGTGGTCTAAGGAAAAGATCAGGTGATTGATAGAAACAGAATGCATTTTTACAATTGCAGTATGGCTTCTTCAAATCCATACTTTTGATGACTTCTTTTCATGCTGTGACAAGGCCACCTGCCAGCCACAATGCTGATAGTGAGCAGGATACAGTTTCCAAAGAGAGTGAGAACGATGAAATAAATGGAGGAGAACATTCCCCTGCGAACGCCCCCCTGGGATTCGATCCCATGGTACATGACTGCATTCCAGTCCTCCCCAGTTAGGATCTGCAGAGGAGACACAGGCTCAGGTTTCGGAGTCCAGTTCAGTGGTACAGTGCATGCAGACCAGGCAAAAAGCATGATGGAGTTAACCTTTACCTGGAACACGGTGAGAATCGCTGCTGGGAATGTGTCAAAGTTGGTTGTCGGCGTTTCGTCTTCAAAATTAAATCTGCAGGGAGGAATTGTATGTAATCACACTTTAAAGTCACAACAGTCACAGTCCCTCCCCCACCTGCTGGAGGATGGAGAAGCAGAGTGTCTTCTACTTTAGGATGCAGCACAATTCATGCCAATTACATCTGAGTCGTCTGAGGGCCTGCTCTGTGTGACCTCACGGCTGATCTTTGAGTGTTTTTTCTTCTCAAATAGATGAGCTGTGCTATTGCTGACATTTTGTATTTCTGTCTGTCTACCGGGACCTAATTACAGTACACGCCCCCAATGTGAGGAATGCAGACAGAGGTGGTTAAAATGGTAGCAGTATTTGTCTTGTGCCTTCTCAAAATGCATGACAGCTTTTTCTTAGTCTGGATCTCATTAACAGACATCCACAGAAAGTTTTTTGGGAAACTGTATGTTCCTGTTTGTGCTGTACCCATGGATGTGAAGTCAATACAATTAAATATTGAATACTACTAAGCAAGATCTTACTGTAGATTAGAGGGCTTTTTTTTTACTTATTATATATAATAATAACAATAATACCTAGCTGAGTAAACAAAAAACAAGAATAAAAGTAGTAAGTAAATAGAAATATTAAAATGTTCCAAATATTCATGGGTTCAGTGTATTCAGGCAAACAAAAAACCTTTGACGGTTTAATGATTTCACTGAAGGTGCAAAAGCTAATGGGCAGACTCCCATTGCTTAATACTGCAGCAGCATTGCAATCGGAATTTATGAGCAGCAGCAGAAGACACAAATGACTCACTGGCCACCAAACAGCTGCATGCCCAGAAGAGCGAAGACCACGATGAAGAGGAAGAGGAGGAACAGCAGGCTGATGATAGACTTCATGGAGTTGAGAAGGGATACAACCAGGTTCCTCAAAGAGTTCCAGTACCTACACACACAGGCATTTGAATATATTCAGTCATATTCTGGCATAACAAGTGTCCTACACAAGCAGACCATGCTGATGACTCACTTTGTGACTTTGAAGATCCTGAGCAGCCTCAGAGCCCGCAGGACACTGATTCCAAATGAGGCCCCGGGTTTGATGGCAGCCCAGATCACCTCAAAAATACTGCCAATGATCACCTGCAAACACAGTTTTCATTTCCAAATGCTCCAAATATTTGTACTATTCTGGCCATAATCACAGGCATCTTTTCTGAAATACTCTCTGCATGCCCACACTCTACAACCTACTGGGGATTGATTGAACTACCAGCTGAACAGGACGACTCACCCCAAAGTCAAAACAGTTGAACGATGAGTGGAAGTAGTTCTGCGGTCCGAGGCCGTACATTTTCATGGACATCTCTGCCAGAAACAGGCCCAGGAAGACAAACTCCGCCAGGTCTGTCCAGACACAAGGACACACAGATCAATGCTCCGGGTTTAAATTCAACTCAATAGAGCAGCTACTGCTGCCTGTTCAGCTGTGGCCACAGCAAATAGACATAGAAAGAGTCTATTGTTTGAGGAAATAATGCTGTACATGCCCTGGTGGAGTGTATGAGGTGTATAATGTGAAATATACAATAATACCTGTTTGCACATCTGTCTTACAGGTGCAATCAATATCAGTATGCAGGCAAGGTTACCGCATAGTCACTTGAAGTATTAAGCTCTAATCAGGAAATCTTTTCAACACGTGAACGGTGAGATGAGGGATTGTTCGGAACCGCAAACCTACAGCTCCGCTTGTACCACTTACGCCCGCCTCGGTTTTATATCAACCCGAGTATGTGTTCTTTTACATTTTGTGATGCCAGGAATACCACATCTAAGTAACCACCACATTTTTTAGAAGAAGCTCAAATTATGGCTGATATGAAATTTGTATGCTTTTTGTAGCTTTATTTTTATGATGATGATATAGGTATTAATTGCGTTGGTTTGTTGGTAGCCTGATGTCACCTGGACTTTATTATGTTATCCTTGACATGTTTTGTGTGTGAAATAAACAAGACACACTCGGTGTTCTGACATAGCGTGAAGAAAAGCACGCTGAATTTAAATAGAATGTTCTAGCAATAAAATAAATAGATGTTCGGCGGCTCCATTTAACAAATCGCTATAACTTAAACAAGCTAATAAATCTGTGATTGAAACAAATACATCATCATATGATAACATTCTGATATATTGTTGTTTGTTGAGTATTGTGATACTCTGTTTACAAAATACGTGTTTATTGTGTTTGGTATGTAGTGTGAATTATTCCCTCTGGCCAGTACTAATTAGCTATCATAGTCTCCTACTACTGTCATATAGTGCCATCCTAAAATGATATTGTTGCAATTACAGCTGGTGCATTAGACATCATACGCTGCTGGGCATTCCAGGTCAAGTCAGGCTGTACTGAAAAACCAACAAGAGCCTTGAATTGTGTGTGTGTGTGTGTGTGTGTGTGTGTGTGTGTGTGTGTGTGTGTGTGTGTGTGTGTGTGTGTGTGTGTGTGTGTGTGTGTGTTCATCTGATTTACTTCATACTTGCCAGGTGTACAAGGACATGCAATTTTGAAAATGGTCACATTTTAACACAAGACAGGTTCAATATGAATAAACTTTGAATAAGCAAGCGGCAGCGCTCTGTGCAGCAGAGGACTGAGTCCAGCATGTCATCTGTACCGGGCCTTTGATTGCAGTTCACTTTTACTGCTGGATAAATAAACTAACCCCTGATAAACAACTGCAAAAACTCACAGAGTGCAAAGGTGAGCCAGTCAGGCTGGTCATAGTGTACTATGGCTACACACAACGTGTTGAGGCCAACCAGACACAGCACAGTCCAGTAGAAGCCCTGGGATTTGACCAGATGGCGGATTGTGAAGCGCATCCTCTTCTCTTTCCTCCTGAAGTAAGACGAGCTCTCGTTCTTGCTCTTCAAGCTGGCCCGGGCGAACGGCGACCCTGGGGGGGCAGTTGGAGCAAAACATACACAATGCACTAAAGTTACCACGTCTTAGACTGAGAAGTGTGCGACATGAGAACGCACTGTAGAGCTTGTCAGTTTGAAGTTGGCACTGCAGTACAGGCCAGCCTGTGTCCTAAAGAGGTGAGCTCCACTGGCACAGTCAAAATGATGAACTGAAAATTAACTTTTTCATAGTCTTATGAGCTTTATTAGTCTTTAGCCGCCAAGTAGCAAAGGGAAGCTGTTTAGATCACAGAGCCCTGTCTTCCCCATTTCCCTTTTGCCTGAACTATATTACACCTTCTGTAATCGCACTAAATTAAGCTCAAATGTCAAGTGGGACTGGATACTGTTGAGTTGTAATAGTTTATTTTAACTTGCACATGAATATAAAGAATGTCTATGTTTAATTACAATGTTTATGAAGGATAATAATAATTAATATGGAATATTAATTAAGATTATGAAGATGTGTATTGTAGCATAGTAGAAAGACACTGTGGGTTTTATGTTACTGTGAAATGGTTAGGTGTGAATGGAATAAATTAAAGATGGAGGGCATAGACACGTGGTAAGAGGTTAAAACAAGCATGGCGTAAGAAGGGACTATTTGATGCACAGGAGGGCGGAAACACCGGAAGTAACAAAGCTAGCAGGAAGTAGGACTGTTTACCTGAATAGGACTCTGCCCCTGTGAAGGGTTTAGCCAGGATGCTATGTTATTGTTACATTATCTTGCATGCTGGGAAACTAACCAATGGAGAGGCCTTAAGCTCAGCGAATGAGAGTATTTAACAACTCGCGCGGACATTTGTAAGGGGTGAAATGTTCCTTCTCGTGGAGAGCACAGACAGCTAACTGTTTACAGCACGACTGTAGTGGCCTGTGGACTGCCTGAAGCGAGACACCCCCGGCCGGGAACTATATTCTGTTCATCATCATCATCCTTTTTATTAAATACTCTTTTATTATAAGTAATGGAATCCTGGACTCTCTCTTCACGCGATCGCCCAAGGTTTGAACTTAACAATACAAAAGAGAAGGAGAAAAAAATGTTTTCTATTAGAGTTGCACAGGACGACTGGTGGGCTCCTCATCTCCTGATCTATTTTAATCCAGACATCTGAAAACACATACCAACTCACTCTATGTTAAAAGGCTTTGGTTGTATTTATGAATTGCTGCATTTTAAATACACAGAGGAAGAAATCCCTCCCTAGCCATGCCACTGCATTTAAGACACTGGTGCGGATGTTGGTTCATGAACACAGTAATAAGTGTGTTGAGGGAATGGGTGCAATCATGGATGAAGTTGCTAGTTTCATACCAGGGACAGTCCCAATAGAGCAACACATCCACGAGCTGCCTGCAGTGTGAACTCGCTGCTTGAGTTGTCTTCAACATACAGAGCCAAGACATTTGGAAGGTTGAGTCTCAAGTATCGTCCTCACCAACAGATGAGATGTCAGTGAAGTGGTCCTCGCCTTCCTCTGCATTGATGAGGTCATTCTTACTCTTCTTGGCCCTTTTCAGCACTGTGAGAAGAATACATGTTCAATTCAATTCAGTTTATTTTGTATAGCCCAAAATCACAAATACAGATTTGCCTCTGAGGGCTTTACAACCTGTACACATACGACATCCCTGTCCTAGGACCTCACATCGGATCAGGAAAAAATAGTGAAAACCCTTTCACAGGGAAAAAAAGGGAAGAAACATGCAGTTGCCCGAGACTCACGAGTCTCGGGCAACTTTTCTGATTCAAGGCAGATTCTCTCAAAATTCCTCATTTATTCTGCATGTAGGGAATGTGTAATAACTAGTTTCCCACTGTGGCAATCGAGTTCCATATCTTACCTGTTCACTTTATTTGTTTTCCATTAATGTATTTAACTGTAACAATATTCATGTTGAATGAATCCTTTCTGGTTAGATTCCAATATGCCAGTTCCCAAAACAAAATGCATTGCAGAGGGTAAATAATGTAAAAATAAGCTCCAGTGCGGTAAAGACTTTTAAAATAAATCAAAGGTCTAATGAGTAAGCCTGTATCTCTGTACCATCTGATGTATACTGTATGTATAGTATGGACCATAACACAACAAGGAACCTGGTGTTTGTATTCTCACAAGGATTCTGTACAAGCTTTTTATTCCTATGCATGTGTACCAGATATAAAGTATCCCTGCTGCTATAATAGACTACCGAGAGAGGAAGAGAAGAGTTTTGTGACTGGCCTTTGCCCTCTTGGTGCTTGACTCCCATCAGCCTGACGCCCACAATTACAAAGGCTGCTAATGAGACACACACACACACGCACACACTTTTTAATAGTTAAATTAGATTATATATTATTTGCTGTAGTATCTAATGATAAACCTACAATAAAGGTGTATATTGTAGTGCAATTTCAAATGTGGTTATAGCCATATATAATAATAAAATACTAGTGAAGAGCATGAAAGCAAGGCTGTGGTTAAAAGGACTGGGGGTGGCCAAACTATGATCCGCAGGCCAACTGCGACCCGCTGCCTGTTTTAAAATGGGATATAGTGATATTTTAAGAGATAACTTGAACATCTTTCTCATAAATTGAACTGTATGTTCATTACATATCCTAGTTGAAACTAACTTTACTGAGCTTATTTATTGGTACAGAAAGCAATATCTTATCTTAATTTCAAACAGATTTACATCTTACGTTTACATTTACCTTGTAATATTTGACCTGGGTGCTTAGGCCATGCACTGTAGGAGTTTCAGTATTGTATTGAATTAATTTAAATCTCATAGAGCAACAGATACAATATGACCTTTTATATGTGGGAACACCAATAAATGACTAACGTCTAACTGTTTAGTGGTGTTGGGTAGATATTTTAATAGAAAATCATTTCTAAAATCACTGATTTTCTGCAGTGAAACTGGTTGAATCCTACACATTTACTTTGGCCCATGACTCCTTATGTTTTTCTGTAAATGGCCCACGATCAAAGAGGTTGGGCCACCAATGGACTCACACTGGAGTGAGTAGACCAGTGGAGCTCCAGAGGACCTGAAGAGATCTGTCTCACCTGTCTACATGCCTTGCTCATGCTGTGGTTGATAGAGCTAATAGACCCTTTTTTCACAGCAGACATTTTACCTTATCAGATGGAACAATCAAGAATAGTGATGGCTGCGATCCATTTAGGCGGTCCATTTCCACGGCTAGAGAATTGATATTGTGACATGGCTTACTTGTACTCTTAAGAGTGAAATGCCTAAGATGTAGCCAGGTTTTAGTTTAAAGATTTAAAAAATGAACTGACATCATCACCAGTATGTGAAGAGGTTACTGTGTTGACATTACATCAGAGACAGAGGTATCTAGTCAAATGAGCATGCCAGCCAGCTAGCCCATGCCCATCGTGTCCCGTATCACCACTAGTGACGCAGCAACAACAGGGGAGGAATGTGTTTGTTCACCACCTTATTTGCCTCTATGAAGGTTTTTTCTCTGGTGGGTCCACTGCCCAACAGGCATAGTTCTGCATGTGTAAATTATGTTTTTTTTTTTTTTAATCTATAGATGTTGCACATGTTTTCTATCATCAAGACTGGTTCTGGAGATGGCAGGTCTCACCAGAGTTGTTGTGTTTCTTTTTGTACCACGCTCCATCCAGAGACTTCTCCTCTGCGTTCTTGTCTTCCTCAGCCAGCATTACCTCCTCTGCAACACAAATACCACACCTTAAATCTTTGTCATAATCCAATCATATTTGTGTCAACATCAATTACAGCAAAGACTTTTAATTCAAATATGTTTTTTTTCTGACCTGCTTTGCAAATCCACTCCAGGTACCCAGTTAACTCTCTTTCTATCTGCTGTTGTCTGCGGAGCTTCAGGAAGTCTTGCCTCTTCTCCACCCGCTCTCTCTCTTTGGCAAATTCCCTGTCGAACACACACACACACACACACACACACACACACACACACACACACACACACACACACACACACACACACACACACAGACGTTTATTGGATCTGACAAGCCAAGAACATTATTACATAACAATAAATTGACAAGACTTTCTGGAAAATTAAAATATTATCCCCACACGATATTTTAAGCCTTTTGTTCTACTTTTGTTTTGAGGTGCCTGCTTTTCTTTTCGATCCAGAGATCTCTGCTCATGATGGCTCAAGCTTCTCAAAGCCCCGTGTGAGGACACGTCCTCATTATGTATATCATTTTTGCACAGGACGCCAGTACATACAAACTACAATCCCCAAGAGGCGGAGCTTCTACCACCAGGGTTGGTCTTGCTTCATTTCCTGTCCGCTTTCTAAAATAACTGATAAATGCATACAGATCTGTTGCCAGGCTTTTTTTTAATACAGCTGTTACGTTAACATATCTGAATGCACGTTATCAGTTTATTTGAAAGTAATAACACATATAGAAGCATTTATTATTTCTGTAAATTTTCCATCGTAAAATATTATCTGGTGAAGGCCACAGAATGATTTTCAGGACTCAAAAAGAAAGGGCTTGACTTGTAACGTATTCGATTCAAGATGTGCAATGAGTTCTATCCGTTCTGGTTGAAACTTTAAATCAATGTGAATATGAATATTTTGTTGATGATGAGCTTTGTGACAAAAGTATGAAAATAATAGACAAGTAGTAATACACCAGCATGATTCTAACGGGCCGAGGTTTGACAGAGGTGCAGTCAACAGTGACACATGGGTCATCTTCTAACTCCAGTGTCTGTGTGAGTTATAAAGCAACCTGTGGCTGTGATTTTAATGTCCCTTGTTTAAATCACACAGCCACAGAGTATACAGAACCCAACAGCGAATGATACACTTACAGAGGACATTACTGTTCAAGTTAAACACCGATTGTGTTGTTAAATGTTATCCTTATTCAAACCAATAGCATTTTTAGCATTGATATTACATTATGTATGTTACTCAATAGCTAAAGCTGATAAAATAATCTCCATTGCCTCTGTGTTGCTTTTATAACATATGGGTTATGTCATGCAAATAAAGCTGTTGTCAATTTAAATGAGCTGGGAAATGAGATATGTAAGAAAATGAAGCAAAGAGACAGAGCGAGACTGAAACAACAGAGCTCCCCTCTGCTGTGTGTCTGCCACCCAGCAGAGGGGAGCTCTGTTCTGCATTGCAGTGGCTGTCTGCCTTCCTGAGGGTGTGTGTGTGCCACTGTATCACAGTCTCTGTCAGGATCCCTGTCTGACCCGGTGTGTGTAACCTGTTTTTCCCAAATCTCCTCCCCTCTTGTGTCTGTCATGTGTCTGTTTGTTGTGTTACCAGGTGTTCGTCGTTTGTTTTCTGTCCCGCCTCCACACACCTCCCACGGCCACATCCCTGATTGGCACGCAGCTGTGGCCAATCTTGATCAGGGGACTATATCTGCCCTGCGTCTGCAGGCCTCAGTGTCGGTCTGTTGTTTGTCTCTGCTCCCCGTCTTCTGCTCCCCTTCTTCTGCTCCCCTTCCCAGCCTTCAGTGTTGGACCACGGGCTCCACACCGGTCTGCCATCCTGCCTCTCTGCCAGCCTTCAGTGTCGGACCACGGGCTCAGCCTTCAGTGTCGGACCACGGGCTCCACACCGGTCAGCCATCCTGCCTCTCTGCCAGCCTTCAGTGTCGGACCACGGGCTCCACACTGGTCAGCATCCTGCCTCTCTGCCAGCCTTCAGTGTCGGACCACGGGCTCCACACCGGTCAGCCATCCTGCCTCTCTGCCAGCCTCCAGTGTTGGGCCACGGGACCCACACTCAGCTCAACCCACACGCTACTCCTGCAATAAATTTCCTTTGTTAATCCCTGTTAACTCGTTGTGGTCTGCATTTGGGTCCTAAAATCCTGTACTCCCGTGACAGAACAGACCGACCACCCATGGACCCAGCAACCACCGAGGAAGCTAAGCTGGCCGAACTTGGCACGGGGATGGAGGAGTACCACCAGGAACTCAAGGAGATGCAGCTAGGAACGCACTCCCTTGCGGCGGATATTTTCCGTCTTGGCCGCATGGTACGGGAACTGGCTCGGACTCTCCACCCTCCACCGGCTCCCCATACAGGGGCTAGGGTTCCCCTCCCAGCGGCGATGGAAGTCCGCCCTACACCCCACATCTCCCTCCTGGAGCCGACCGCCGAGAGCGAGCTCGGCCCTCCGGCCGTTCCCCCTCCACCCACCCTTGCCTGGCAGTTCCGTGGATGCCCGGAGGCGTCCGCGGAGGGGGGGGGCACCGTCCCCGAGTCCAGTCGGCATCCCAGCCGACCCCAGCTCCCCGGTCCCAATTCCCCGGACTGCGCCGCTGTCAGCCCCGGTTCCAATCCCCCGGACTGCGCCGCTGTCAGCCCCGGTTCCAATCCCCCGGACTGCGCCGCTGTCAGCCCCGGTCCCAGCGTCTCCGACTGCGCCGCTCCCGGTCCCAGCGTCTCCGACTGCGCCGCGGCCAGCCCCGGTCCCAGCGTCTCCGACTGCGCCGCTGCCAGCCCCGGTTCCAGTTTCTGCCACTGCGCCGCTGCCAGCCCCGGTCCCGGATCCTGCGACTGCGCCGCTGCCAGCCCCGGTCCCGTGTTCCGCCACCGTGCCGCTGCCAGGCCTGGTTCCTCTCAGCTTCCCCGCCGGGCCCCGTCCCGAGCCCAGTCCCGCCGGGCCCCGTCCCGAGCCCAGTCCCGCCGGGCCCAGTCCCGCCGGGTCCCGAGCCCAGTCCCGCCGGGCCCAGTCCCGCCGGGCCCCGCTCTACGGAGCCCTCGTCTCCGAAGCCCCGCTCTACGGAGCCACAGAAGTCTCCGGAGCCACAAAAGTCTCCGGAACCCCCGGAGCCACAGAAGTCTCTGGAGCCTCCGCCCCGCTCTCTGGAGCCTCCGCCCCGTTCTCTGGCGCCTCCACCTGACTTTCCGGAGCCCCCGCCTGGTGGCCGTCCTCCGGCCCGCCCCCCATTGTTTCTGGACCAGAAAAAAACATGTGGCAGTGTACAAAGCCTAGAACTGATGTTTAGGTCCATAGTGTCTTCTAGCATTATATTATTTTATCACTTCTTTGCAGATTAGGCAAAACACAAAAAGTACAAATTTTACCAACATTTCTGAAATTTCCAGCACTGACTTTGGTTCTGCCATGTTTACCTGAAGTAAATGCTTTCATCGACTAATAATCAATGAAGTCAAGTAGTAGTCTAAAATGTGATGAAATGTGCATATATAGTGTCATCTATTAGAAATATATTCAAGTCCTAGTTTACTTTTATAAATTCACCAGCGCATCGTAGTTTAGTCTGGTTGTATTTTTGTTTATATTTGCACCTTTCCATTAAGCAGTTTATATGTATGACTCTTACTGTTAAGCTGTTGAAATGTCTAGCAACATGTGGTTTTTTACATCTTATTTATAATCTTTATTGTTTATTGTGGGGCAGGGGCGTGGTTTAGCGTGGCTGCAGAGGGGGAGACCGGAGGACGGCTCAGGGAACAGGTGCGGGGAATCAGTATGAATGAGCCGCACCTGTGGCTGGGTGTGGGGGTGTGTGGGTGTGGGTGTGTGTGTGAGTATGGATGTATAAATAGCGGCAGAACGGAGAGGGTGTGTGCGGAGAGCTGAGCCAGTGAGTGCTGAGAACATTGTTGAATGACAATAAAAACCGTTAACCTGCTATCCTCTCTGAGTGATCTGTACAACGCGGCCGTAGACTGCACCCGGAACGACGAATCCTGCTACAGTGGCGCCTGAACGTGGGTTCCGGGTATGATAGAGAGCAGCGATCGACCGTAGAGCTTGGCCCAGCCGCTCATCGCGGTGGGCCAGGGGCTGACGAGCCTCGCCGCCATGGTGGCTGAGCTGGCGGCGGCCGCACAGCGGGGCCTGGCGTCCCTCCAGGCCCAGGCGGAGCGGCAGTCCATCGCCCTCGAGCGGCTCGTCGCCGGGATGGGGAACCGGCTGAGCCTCCGGCGGAGACTCCGCCGGCTCCCGCGTTTCACTCCATGGAAGATTTTCCACTGGAGCAGTCTCGGGATGAGGCCTTTGACCAAGTGATGAAAATTGATGGTCAGCTGGTGCGCCCTGACGCAGCGCAAACATACCCGCACTTCTCTTTAATTAGAGACCGGTTATACCGGGTGAGTCGTGACACCCAGACCGGGCAAGAGGACACCCAATTGCTGGTGCCAAAGAGCCGCCGGGAAACGGTTTTCCAGGCGGCTCATTATAACCCCATGGCCGGGCACATGGGATATGAAAAAACATTGCACCGGATAATGACCCGATTTTACTGGCCGGGCATCCGGGCGGATGTGCGCCGTTGGTGCGCATCCTGCCCGGAGTGTCAATTGGTGAATCCCCCGGCCATTCCGAGGGCGCCATTGCGCCCACTGCCATTAATGGAGGTGCCGTTCGAAAGAATCGGCATGGACCTCATCGGGCCATTTCACCGGAGCGCACGCGGATATCGCTTTGTGTTAGTCCTAGTGGATTACGCAACGCGATATCCGGAAGCGGTGCCGCTGCGCAGCATCTCTGCAAAGAGTGTCGCGCAGGCGCTGTTTCAGGTCATCTCCCGAGTCGGAGTCCCGAAAGAGATTCTGACCGACCAGGGCACGTCGTTCATGTCGCGCACACTGCGAGGACTTTACGGATTGCTGGGCATCAAGTCTATTCGCACCAGCGTCTACCACCCCCAGACCGATGGGCTGGTAGAGCGGTTGAATAAGACTTTGAAGAACATGATCCATAAATTCATTAGCAAAGATGAACGCAATTGGGATAAATGGCTTGACTCTCTGTTGTTTGCAGTGCGGGAGGTTCCCCAGGCCTCCACGGGATTTTCTCCCTTCGAACTGCTGTTCGGCAGGACGCCACGAGGGGTGCTCGACCTCATTAAAGAAAGCTGGGAGGGGCCGAGCACCAGCAAGAACGAGGTTCAGTACGTCCTGGACCTGCGCGCAAAGCTTCACGCCTTGGGTCGGCTGTCACGAGAGAATTTGCGCCAGGCCCAGGAACGTCAGAAGCGCCTGTACGACAGAGGGGCCAGGCTGAGACAATTCGCACCGGGAGACAAGGTACTTGTATTGCTCCCTTCTTCCAGCTCGAAACTCCTCGCCAGGTGGCAAGGGCCCTTTGTGGTCACACGGCAGGTTGGGGAGGTCGACTATGAGGTGGTGCGGTCCGACCGGGGCGGAGCCCTGCAGCTCTACCACCTCAACCTCCTGAAAGCGTGGAGGGAGGCGGAGTCTGTCTCTCTGGTGTCCGCAGTTTCGGAGAGAGAGGAGCTGGGGCCAGAGGTCCCAAAATCGGCCGATCCCGCCTCGCTCCTTGGTGAAGCCCGTCTCTCCGGGACCCAGAGAGCAGACATTGCCCGGTTGCAGGAGCAGTTTGCTGATGTGTTTTCGCTCCGGCCGGGCCGCACCAGCCTCATCGTGCACGAGATAGAGACCCCCCCGGGCGTGACCGCACGGTCACGCCCCTACCGACTCCCTGAACACGAAAAAACAAGAAAAAAGTGGTTCAGCGGGAATTGGCCGCTATGCTGGAGATGGGGGTAATAGAAGAGTCCAACAGCGCCTGGTGTAGCCCCATCGTTCTTGTGGTCAAGAAGGATGGGTCTATACGGTTCTGTGTGGACTACCGCAATGTGAATGAGGTGTCACGGTTCGACGCTTACCCGATGCCCCGGGACGACGAGCTCCTGGATTGACTGGGCACTGCACAGTTTTTCACCCCGCTGGATTTGACCAAAGGCTACTGGCAGATTCCCCTGTCGCCAGAGGCCAAGGAAAAGATGGCCTTCTCCACTCCGTACGGTTTGTACCAATTCACCACGCTTCTGTTCGGGTTGTTCGGGGCCCCGGCCACGTTCCAACGTCTCATGGACCGGGTGCTGCGTCCGCACGCCGCATATGCTGCCGCCTACCTGGATGATGTGATCATCCACATCGACACGTGGGCGGAGCATGTGCGGTGGGTGGGCGCGGTGCTGGAGTCCCTGAGACAGGCCGACTCACCGACAACCCGGGGAAGTGTGCAGTTGGACGGAGGGAGGTACGGTATTTGGGGTACCACTTGGGCGGAGGGCAGGTGCGTCCCCAGGTGGACAAGACGGCGGCTATTGCCGCCTGCCAGCCGCCCAAGACCAAAAAGGAGGTGAGGCGGTTCTTGGGGCTGGCGGGCTACTATAGGCGGTTCATTCCCGCCTTTGCGGAGCTGACCAGCCCCTTGACCGACCTCACCCGGAAGGGTGCCTCAGATCCGGTCCAGTGGACGGAGCAGTGCCGGTTGGTGTTTGAGGCGGTCAAGCAAGCCCTCTGTGGGGTGCCGTTGTTACATACTCCTAACTTCTCTCTCCCCTTTACTTTGCAGACCGATGCGTCGGACAGAGGGCTGGGGGCCGTTTTGTCCCAGCAGGTGGGGGGAGCCGACCGCCCCGTGCTGTACATCAGCCGGTAACCTTCCGAGCGGGAGGCCAGGTACAGTATGGTGGAGAAGGAGTGCCTGGCCATCCGCTGGGCGGTCGACTCCCTGCGGTACTACCTCCTGGGGCGCCAGTTCACCCTCTGCTCGGACCACGCTCCGCTCCAGTGGCTCCACCGCATGAAGGATACCAACGCCCGGATCACCCGGTGGTATCTGGCTATGCAGCCCTTTAGTTTCAAGGTGGTCCATAGACCGGGGACGCAGATGGTCGTGGCTGACTTCATCTCCCGCTCCCAGGGGGCGGGGGGGGGAGTTGGTTAGACCGGTGGCTCCCCGGCCTAAGTCGGGCGGTGGGGGTATGTGGGGCAGGGGCGTGGTTTAGCGCGGCTGCAGAGGGGGAGACCGGAGGACGGCTCAGGGAACAGGTGCGGGGAATCAGTATGAATGAGCCGCACCTGTGGCTGGGTGTGGGGGTGTGTGGGTGTGTGTGTGTGAGTGTGGATGTATAAATAGCCGCAGTAGCGGCAGAACGGAGAGGGTGTGTGCGGAGAGCTGAGCCAGTGAGTGCTGAGAACATTGTTGAATGACAATAAAAACCGTTAACCTGCTATCCTCTCTGAGTGATCTGTACAACGCGGCCGGAGACTGCACCCGGAACGACGAATCCTGCTACATTTATATTTTGTTATTTGCATTCGCTCCTCTTTTCCCATCTGGATGAATACAGTTCTATTGTATCTTATTTTATTCTTCTCCATGGAGCTGGATAATGATGTCATAAATATTGTGATGTAATTACAAAAACTAAAAACACAGAACAAACCAACAAGATAATGCTAAAGTAGCCACCTTTTAATGATGCCACCTCTGCCCACACTGATGGGATGAACGCTGAGTGAATGGGCCTAACCTTCCATGAGGTCTCCGCCTCTCAACTCTGCATGTATCTGCTCTCCTGCCTGCGCTGAAGCTCAGATCGTGGCCTTTAAACAACGGCATGGCCCCCGTACACCACTGCCAGACTGCAAAGCCATTTGACAACTCTGTTAAAAGAGCAGTAAACAACTAGGACAATATAGCTACAGAGGGGCTAGCTAAAGGCTACCTGCCCTCTGAACTTTGGTGTTTCTCTCTGTTTGGATGTACAATAAATACATGTATGACAGTGGCTAATGGGAAGTAAACATTGAAAGGAAGATGCCTGTCTGTAGAAATATGTTTAAAAAAGGGACTTGAAGTTGATCGAGAAGCAGAATGGCTCAACATTGTACAGCTCTAGAGCTGTGACAGAGGCTCTTACACAGCTGAGAGGAACAGTGCGGAGAACTTTTGGTAGGACCTCCGTTTGTGACCTGGCTAATACAGGCTCAGCAATTCAGACATGTATTTCACTGAATGTGATGACTTCAAATTGTATCCTAAAATGAATCAGTAGATAGGGGTGATAAGGCTTCCTTGAAAGATATGTGGTGCTGCATTGTTGCCAAATTTGCAGCAAGCTGACAGCCTAGGCCGGAAAAGAGGTAAAAGAAAGCAGCCCTGCCTGATTACAGCACAATTGTTATGGAGGTGGAAGCTTCAAATAAGCCAAGTTGGCTTTTGTCTCTTCCTGCACTAATATCATTAATCTCTCTGTTTTTATTTTATTGTATGAATTGTGCAAATAAATAAATAAATAAAATAAAAAGATCAAATAAATAGAGAGACAAATATGGCAAGGCATGTGTATTAACCATGTTCTCGTACGCAACCTCACAGACTGATTTCCACCATTAAGTTGCTTATATTCTTACAATCCATTCTGTCAACCTCTTACTGGTTGAGTATATTTTGGATTTGCACCTTATTTTTACTATATTAGTCATTTGTATTTGCACTCCACCTTCAGAATCACAAACAGTACTTTGCACACACAAGGAATTTGTCTTGGTGTCTAATTCCTAACAATAAGGTATACAGTTAAATAATTGTCCTGTGGAGAGTCCTAGTCAGTGGGTCAGCCTTGTTGATGAGGTCAACTGTCTTTGTGAAGAAACAATTTCTGAGAGGTGAGATTCCAGGCTCCTGTCAGAGGGAAGTGGCTCAAATGGTCTGAATCCAGGACCTTTACGCCTCCAGGTCCTGGAGGGGCAGCAGATTGCAGCCATTCAACTTCTCAGCAGAGTGAATGATACTCTGCTGTCTGTCCTCTGTAGCAGAGTCATATCTCTGCTACAGAGGACAGTTGAAGGACTGATGTGGAAGGCTGGGTTATTCCGGCCGTGGAACCCGGAAGTGCTCTGGGGGCAGACTCATCCCCACCAGAGATGAGTCCAATGAGGATGGTGTCATCCGCTAACTTCAGGAGCTTGATAGATTGGTGACTGGAGGTGCAGATATTGGTGTACTGGGAGAAGAGAGGTGAAAGTCAGAGTGGGAAGTCAGACTTCACATGCGGCTTCCTGACAGAAGCTTGTGATCCACCTGCCGGTGGAGTCGGGCACCCACAGCTGGGAGAGCTTGTCCTACAGTAGAGACGGGATGATAGTAATTTCCCCACTGCGGGACTAATAAAGGATTATCTTATCTTATCTTATATTATTAAAGACAGCTGAGGTCCACAAACAGGTAAAGGCGCTCAGAAGACTTAACAATCAGGCCTGTAGTCATTAAGTCCTGTGATCCTTGTTTTTGGGGGGACAGAGATGATAGTGGAGGTCTTGAAGAAGGCTGGTACATCGTGATGTTGAAAATGTCCGTGAACATTGAAGCCAGCTGATCAGCATAGTTTCAGGGTGGAAGGAGGGACGGAGTCTGGGCCAGCTGCTTTGGGGGTATTTTGTTAACGTCCTTCTCAAGAAATAGAGAGCGGTTGGGGGGCTCTTGGGTTGAATGGACCCCCATTGTAGGGGGAGCTGATGGTCTGGAGCTGGACAGTAAAATTCAGGTTGTTGGCAGATGCAAGTCACTCATGGGTGGTGGGCTTCAGGCTGCGTTTACATCTGCTGCACAGCAGTTTCCCTCACGATAAATACAGTTTTATCTTCTTCAATACATCTAGAAACCCCTGTTGTTATAGGTATTGTCACCACAAGAGTAAACTCATAAAAAAGAACATGCTGAAGATGTAATTTAGAGACAGAATCAGTTGTATGCTATGATAAACAGAGTGATTTCTCATTTCTCTGAGATCCCTCTGATGTGGACAAATGCCTCTGAAGAACTTAAATCAAACGACAGCGAGGCACTTGAACAAGAATGGCACAACCTGTGTCTTAGGACCTGATCACTGACATTTAACCTCTTTGTTAGTCACCTGGGTAGAATAGTTTTCACTCCAGTTTTGTATTGCTATGGCTATGCACTGCATTTATATCTTCTTTCATGGTTAATTTATAATGCACATCATTTTTGTAAATCTTTAAATTATCCATCCATCCATCCATTATCTAAACCGCTTATCCTGTTTAGGGTCGCGGGGCGCTGGAGCCGATCCCAGCTGTCATTGGGCGAAGGCAGGGTTCACCCTGGACAAGTCGGCAGTCTATCACAGGGCTCTTTAAATTATGCAATATCCAAATGGTACGCATAGAGCAAAGAATAACTAAAATGGTTAATGTCATATAATATCAAAATGATTAAGCTTTTGACAACAAAAGCTTGATAGCAACAACAGATTTGTTTGTTAACAACAACAAAACAGATGGTCAAGATTTGGACCAAAGACAGGACACAGAAAAGGGGAAAGGGATTTGATCTGGCATTAAAAACTGAAACCATGTCCATCCATCCATCCATCCATCCATCCATCATCTGAACCGCTTATCCTGTTTTGTGTCGCGGGGCGCTGGAGCCGATCCCAGCGGTCATTGTGACCAGTCTATCACAGGGCTCACATACAGACAGACAACCATTCACGCTCACATTCACACCTATGGGCAATTTAGAGTCCAATTAACCTAACCTGCATGTCTTTGGACTGTGGGAGGAAGCGGGAGAACCCGGAGAGAACCCACGCTGACACGGGGAGAACATGCAAACTCTACACAGAAGGCCCGCCCAGACCGGGATCTGAACCTTGCTGTGAGGCGACAGTGCTAGCCACTACACCACCGTGCAGCCCTGAAACCATGTCATTTTTGATAATCACATTTAATGACAAAGCTTGAATGGAATAGTCCATACATGACTGCCTTTAATGATCCATATCAGTCAAACTGCTCACTTGGTTTAGATTATGACAAGATGATGGAAATATTAATTTTCAAAAGAGATAAACTTGACAAAACTTTGAGGAAAATTATGGGCATAAAATTGACTGCAAGGTGAAAGAAAATGATTGATTTCTTTGTAAAACAGACAGTTTGTAGTTTGTTCACTCTTGTCATTAAACTCCTCTCTAGATGACATCAATTGATTGCCATCCTGCAGAAATTAAGGTAAGAAGAAAAAAGATCTTCCACAAATTCTCTTTTTGAGGGTCAGCCTCTCAAATACCGGCAAGGAAAAACATGACCATATAAGCAAGAGCAGAGCAGCCAGCTGGAACATTCTTCTTACAAAAATGAATGTCGTTAAGATAAAACAACAGAAGAGTGAAGATGATTAAAGCTTGGTGTTCATCCATCCATTTAAAACAGCTCAACTAGATGAAAAAAATGCAGGAATAACAGCAGTTTCACAGAGAGGCCATAGGATAAACACGGGAGAGGAAGGTTCTACTGGAGGCTGACGGTTTCAACACTAGTAGTGCAAACTAACAGTATTGCAAGGCCCATGTGAGGCCCATGTCCAAAATGTAGCCCTACTAGCAACACATTTAATTGGGAAAATCTGAATCAGAACCATTTATTGCCATGTTTGTTTTCACATTCAAGGAATTTGTCCTGGTGGGAAGGTGCATACATTTAACATTTAACAATATACATTTAACAGTAAACGCAGTGCAATAAATGAGGATGAATGGATGAATGAATGAATATTTACAATTGAAACAGTAGCATATCAAAAATAAGATGAAGTGCATGGAATGTGCGTGTTGTGTGAAAGTGGCAAGTGTAATGTTAAAGTGTTGAGTGTATTTAAATATAATGCTATGTGCCGGGGAGTGTCCAGTGGGAAATTGTCTGGGGTGACAGTGTCATAGAGTCATTAGAGTCAGTGGGGGACCCGGGCTCTGTTGATGAGCCCGACTGCAGATGGGAAGAAGCTGTTGGTGTGGCGTGAGGTCTTGGTCCTGATGGACTGCAGCATCCTGCCAGAGGGGAGGGACACGAACAGTTTGTGTCCAGGGGGGGAGGAATCAGCTACAATCTTCCTCGCCCGCTTCAGGGTTCTTGAAGCAAACAAGTCCTAGAGGGACGGCAGATTGTGGCCAATCACCCTCTCGGCAGAGTGAATGATGCGTTGCAGCCTGGCCTTGTCCTTGGTAGTGGCTGCAGCGTACCAGACGGTGATGGAGGAACAGAGGATGGACTCGATGATGGCAGTGTAGTGCACCATCATTGTCTTTGGCAGGTTGAATTTCCTCATCTGCCTCAGGAAGAACATCCTCTGCTGCGCCGTCTTGGAGATGGAGCTGATGTTGAGCTCCCACTTGAGTTCCTGGGTAATGATGGAGCCCAGGAAGCGGAAGGACTCCACAGCTTTGACGGGGGATTCACACAGGGTGAGAGGGGCTGGTGGGGCTGAGATCTTTCTGAAGTCCACAACCATCTCCACTGTCTTCAGAGCGTTGAGGTCCAGGTTGTTTTGGCTGCACCAGGTCACCAGGTGGTCAGTCTCCCACCTGTAGGCGGACTCGTCCCCACCAGAGATGAGTCCAATGAGGGTGGTGTCATCCGCAAACTTCAGGAGCTTGACGGACTGGTGAGTGGAGGTGCAGCTGTTGGTGTACAGGGAGAAGAGCAGTGGGGAAAGAACGCAGCCTTGGGGGGAACCGGTGCTGATGGACCAAGAGGCTGAGACATGTTTCCCTAGCCTCACGTGCTGCTTCCTGTCAGACAGGAATTCTGTGATCCACTTGCAGGTGGAGTCGGGCACATGCAGCTGGGAGAGCTTGTCCTGCAGCAGAGACGGGATGATGGTGTTGAAGGCAGAGCTGAAGTCCATAAACAGGATCCTGGCGTAGGTTCCTGGGGTGTCCAGATGCTGGAAGATGGAGTGGAGGGCCATGTTGACTGCATCGTCCACAGACCTGTTGGCTCTGTAGGCGAACTGCAGGGGTCGGTGAGGGTTTTGAGGTGGGACAGGACCAGGCGCTCAAAGGACTTCATGACCACAGAGGTCAGGGCGACGGGCCTGTAGTCATTGAGTCCTGTGATCCTAGGTTTTTTGGGGACGGGGATGATGGTGGAGGCCTTGAAGCAGGCTGGTACATGGCATGTCTCCAGGGAGGTGTTGAAGATGTCTGTAAACACCAGGGACAGCTGATCAGCACAATGCTTCAGGGTGGAGGGGGAGACAGAGTCCGGGCCAGCTGCTTTGCGGGGGTTCTGCTTTTTAAAAAGCCTGTTAACGTCTCTCTGCTGAATAATGAGGGTCGTCACTGTGGAGGGGGTAGGGGGCCCGTGATGGGCTGGGGGAGGGAGGGCTGGTGATCTGTGTCTGGTTGATGGGGCTGTGGGGGATGGCGTCAGGGCTATTCCATTGTCTTTCAAATCTACAGTAGAACTCATTCAGCTCGTCTGCCAGGCGGAGGTTGTTCATGGAGTGGGGGGTTTTGGGCTTGTAGTTGGTGATCTGTTTGAGCCCTCTCTAGACCGATGCAGAATCACTTGCTGAGAGCTGGTGTTGCAGTTTCTCAGAGTACAGTCGTTTAGCATCCCTCACCGCCCTGCCAAACCTGTATTTTGACTCTGTGTACAGGTCCTTGTCCCCACTCCTGAATGCCTGGTCCTTTTGCAGCCGTAGTTTTCTGAGTTCTGCTGTAAACCAGGGTTTGTCGTTGTTGTAGCTCACCCTGGTGCTGGTTGGAACACAGCTGTCCTCACAGAAGCTGATGTAGGAAGTCACAGCCTCTGTGTACTCATCCAGACTGATGGTAGCAGTCCTGAAGACATCCCAGTCAGTACAGTCCAAGCATGCCCGAAGATCCTCCAGAGCCTCACTGGTCCACTTCTTGAACTTCCTCACCACAGGTTTGCAGAGCTTTAGTTTCTGCCTGTATGCAGGAATCAGATGGACCATGACGTGGTCAGAGTGACCCAGTGCAGCACGAGGGACAGCGTGATAGGCCCTGCTGATGGTGGTGTAGCAGTGGTCCAGAATGCTCTCCTCTATAGTCGGGCATTTAATAAACTGTTTGTATTTAGGGAGTTCATGGCTGAGGTTACCTTTGTTAAAGTCACCAAGAACAATAACTAAGGAGTCCGGGTAGGTCCGCTCCACACACCGTATCTGCTCGGTGAGGGTCCGCTGCGCCTCCTGCACGTTGCCCTGCGGTGGCATGTAAACTCCGGCCAGGATGAATGAAGCGAACTCACAGGGGGAGTAGAAGGGTTTGCAGTGGATGATGAATGATTCCAGGTCCGGAGAACAGTGCTGCAGAATCACTGTCACGTCGTTGCACCAGCTGTTGTTGGCATAGAAGCAGATTCCTCCACCCTTCGTTTTGCCGGAAAGCTCCGCGTCGCGGTCCGCTCTGAACAGCTGGAACGCTCGAGTCCGGTATCGATCCGCAGAGCCAGGTCTCCGTGAAGCACAAAACGGAGGATGAAGAAAAGTCTCTGTCTCTCCCCACCAACAGCTGGAGCTCGTCCAGTTTGTTGCACAGTGAGCGGACGTTGGAGAGAAATATGCCCGGCAGCGATGTGCGAGATCCACGTTTGGGGAGTCGCACGAGCGCGGCGGCACGTTTCCCTCTCCTGCGGCGTGAGTTAAGGTGAGCACACCTTTAACGAGAATGTCCAGAAGTTACACGGAAGTTAAAAAAGTTAGAAGTAAATCCACTGGAGTTGTTCCCCTGATGTTCATGAGCTCATCTCTGGTGAAAGAGCTCCGGGAATCGCAGCAGAAAACCGAATTAAAAACAAAAACAATACAAAACAACGAGCACCGACACACCGAGGTAGCCATCAGCGGCGCCATCTTGTAAGATGAGAAAAGCAACTCCTGTCAGAAGTGGGATTTGAACCCACACCTCCAGTGGAGACTGTGACCTAAACGCAGCGCCTTGGACCGCTCGGCCATCCTGCCTTACAATCAAACGTATATTCAAATATCGGATATATCATTAATTCCCGAGTCTCTCCTATTGGCATTTTCCCTCGCTGCAACAACACAATCACTAGCTTCATGCAAATTTAACTAACAAAGACTAATAGCGAAATTACTTTCAAAGGGTTTATTGTGAGATGGAAGATAGGGTAACTAGGTGGTCGATGCTGGAACGAAGGTAGCAACTGAAAGGAGGATCGACTTACTCGGATGATGCGGCTGGCGTAAATCTGCTTTTAACATGTGATGCAAGTTCATTATGTTTTGATTTTGTTTTGATTATGGTTTGGTGGTGATCAGGGTCATCCTTCAATCAGAGGATCGGTGATTCGATCCAACATCGATTCGACAGTCCATGTCAATGTGTCCTTGGGCAAGATACTTTGCTCCAAAATTGCTCCCGTAGCTGTGCCTACAGTGTATGAATGTTAGTTACTCCTGATGTCAGGTGGCACCTTGCATGGTAGCTCCTCCCATCAGTGTATGAATGTTAGTTAGTCCTGATGGACAGGTGGCACCTTGCATGGTAGCTTCTCCCATCAGTCTATGAATGGGTGTGGATGGATGAATGATGACAATTAAAGCGCTTTGAGGTGGTGGAAGACTAGAAAAGACCTATACAAGTACAGGTCCATTAACATTTACCATTTAGTGATGGGTTAATTAATTAAGGAAGATTGATTTTTGTGTTCCCGGCGAGAGTCTGTGTCCTGAGAGTGGTCAGGGGGGTGGAGTGCATGCGACTGGGCGTGCTGGAGGTAATGCGTGGCTGAAGTGAAACTGGCAGGTGGAAAATATGTTGGAAGGACGCTGGAACTGGCTGCTGAAGGGGGAACAGTTAAGGTGGCATGGGTAACGCTAGTGGGGGAAGGGGTGCAGGAAGAGAGGGAACAGCAGAAAACAGAAAGAAACAACATATTTTGGCCAATGACTCTGTGTCATTGGCTACTGTCGATCAGTGGTGGAGCAGGTTGTCCTTGGGTCGGGGGACCAGCAGTTCAATCCCTGGTTTAGCTAGTCCACCTTGATGCTTCACTGGGCAAGACGCCTGACCCCGAGCTGCTCCTGTAGCTGTGCCATTTTACGTGGATCCATGTTGGAGCAGTCTGTGTGGCTGAGGTAGCCAATGTCAAGGTGGGAGGAGTTGGCCAAAGTTAGTCGAGGTGGGTCGGACATGAAAGGCAGAAGCAAGAAAATACGAAAGGATGCTGGGGTGGAGGGATGCATGTGAATGGCTTGGTAGTGAAGTCTGGGGAAAATAAATGACAAGATGTGATATCTCTGCTACAGAGGCAGTTGAAGGACTGACGTGGAAGGCTGGGTTACTTCGGCCGTGGAACCCGGAAGTGCTCTGGGGGCTCAAGGAGCAAGAGCGGTGTTGTGCTGAGAGTCCGTGAATGGTTTGGAAAAGTTTTCTTTTTTATCAGACTGATGGTGTTGCATTCTTCAGTAGAATGACTGTCCAATAGTGGGGATATGTGGAATGTTGGAATGGTGTATGAGGGTTGCGGTGGTTTTGCGTGTCGTTCAAGAGCCTGGATCTCTGGCGGATGGGAGAGCAGCGTGGGAGAGAGGCGTGGGAGCGGCGAAGTCGGGATCTCCCCCCGGGGCTGTTGGAAGGCGAGGGCTGAAATTTGAGTGTGAATCTGTCACCATTACTGCAAACAGCATAATATTTGTGTAAATCAAGGCAATAGAGGCTTCTTAATTTGCTCAGCTGGTTTTAATGGATCATCATGTGTCTCCTTTACATGCGTAACCCCAAATTCCGTATAACCCAAGCAAGCGCATAAGACTACCGTAGATGAGACCTCCCCCTCTTTTGAGTGTTATGTCAATAACATCAAAGGAACCATTTAACTGAAAATGGCTATTCAAACAGCACATAGCATATACCAAGATTAACTCAAATGGAGACATTTCAACAACGTAGAGAGTCTGGGCCACCACACAGATGAGCACGCTCTCTCCCTACATTTGACTAGGCCCTGGTGCCCTTCGTGAATTTTCTGAAGGATCTAACCCCCTCTGAGGACAAGGCCATTGTGTTCTGATAGCTCTGATTTCACTTGGATGTACTCTCTCGTGTCCATGGGCACATTGCTTAAGTGTTCAACCCATCCTTTCTTCATGAGCTTCACAACTGACAGCAGTTCGGCGTTGGCTGTTGTCGCCATTCTGATTTCATCCATCTTGCTTGTAGACGCAGGGATCCCCTCTGTCGTATGCACTGCAGCTCGCCGCCTGGGCTGTCCAGTGGTATATCTGCAGGCTCCAGTGGTCTTTTGGGGATGAGAGAGAGGTGGGTCTCCTCGCGGATGATGTTAACATCTGCCCCTGTGTCGATTTGGAAGTCAACTGGTGTAGAGCCCACCAGCAACTCGACGGCCCATTGCTCTGGTGACCCGCCTACTTTACTCACAGCCCCAAGAAAGTATGACTGCTGTTTCTCCATTTGCTCTGTAACCTCACTCACTGCCTTCCTGCTCCTACACAATCGCAATTTTTATCTTTACTGTGCCATGCTTTCCCACACTGTCCACATTGTCCTTTATTTGCCCCTTTTGGTTTGCCGTAGTGGTTGGGGTATTTGTTGCGCTCGTGAGTGACTTCTTGTATTACCCCCATTGTCTCTCCTTGCATGCTGCGAAGCAACCTCTTCCGACTGCCCGACTGTCTCTATAGTCAATGCTTGCGTCAGGTCCTTCGTCAGCTGCAACTTCCGTGAAACGTCTTTGTCAAGTATTCCAACGACGATTTGGTCGTGGATATTCACATCTCTGCTCGCGCCGAATTCGCAATGCTCTGCCAGTTCGTACAAAGCCATGATAAAAGTCTCAGCTTTCTCTCCCGGTCTTTGCATGTGCAGATGGAAACATGCACGTTTGTGTATTACATTCCTTCTCTGCACAAAGTACTCATCGAACTTTCCAAGCACCCTAACAAAATCATCTATATGTCCATCTTCAATAAACACAAACGAACGGAAGATGTTCTCCGACTTTCTGCCTCTTTGACTGTACCATGCTTGGCATCAATATGCAGAGCGCTTGGCTGAGCTTGCTTGCAAACTCTGTAGGTGAGATGTCTCTTGCAGTCTCTGCTAATGTGGCCCCTCGGAGAGACAGCCAAAGCATGAATGCCCTTGGTGTTAAGAAGCTGAGCTTGTTTCTGTGTTTTCTGTAAGACTTGTTTACAGAACTCAAATGTGTATTTACAGCTACGAAAAGGGGGCAAAGGGGTTCAGGCTCTTTTTCTTTTTGGGAAACAGCGACACTTGTGGCAAAACCACTGCCAGACAACTTTGAGACCTCTTGACTTGACAGGAGATCTACTGGCTGATTGATCTTGAAAGTCCCCAAAGAGTGTGTCCGCTGCTATGCTAGCTTGTTTTTCAATAAAACATACAAGGTCTAAAATTCTAACTCTGTAATTGCGCTCTTCTCGCAGCTCATAAGGCTTGTTGCGCAACTTTTCTCTGAGCTTGTAAGGTAAATTATGTACAACACTTCTCATGTTGGATACAGTGTCCAGTTCCTCCATGTATTCCATTAGCTCCACAGCAATGTAGCGGCTCCTACGGAACATGGATATAGTCATGCAGTGATCTAGAATACTCCACTATATACTCCCCATCAGGTCCGATTTTGGAACATTGGGTTCAGCCTCTGGGATTGAGCATATAAAAAATATAAGAAAAAAACAAATAAATAAAACAAAAAACCCCAAAATGTCAAACCCCTGCCTTACAAGTCAATATAAGTTAATTGTGTCATGTTTATAACACTATTACACAATAATTATAAACATAAACCATAAGCATGACTTAAAGTGACACCCCGAGTTTTGAAAAATGCTGATTAAAAAAGTTAGGAACTACAGAGTCCGCCAATACCAACCATTCCACTCTCACACAAAGCATCGGAAAGATATGCACAAGAATGTCATTTGTGTCCAGCAAAAAATATGAAAATTGACTTACTTATGGCTGAAATATGAATATTCCAGGCCTTCCTGCTCCCTACTGACAGCTAAGGCCAAGGAGCACCATGCTGCAGTGAAACGAGCCCCAATCAGGGACCACCGAGGACTGTGGGAACTTCCATGCTTGAGCGGAGTTAACATGAGTTCTCTACATTTATTTAACTAAAATAATTATTAAAAATACTTAACTTCACTCAATCAAAGCCACAGATACTCCTACAATATTGAGCTATGTTATAGTATTTTAAAAAGTGTTCATATTGATGTGTAAGGTAATAAAAATGAACCTTTAACATATGTTTTAAGAGTGCCATTCACACCTGTTGGGGGTGCACACTTTGCTTGCAAATATATAGAAATAAATCAGGAAATTGGACACATAGACACGAACTTAAATGCAACTTATATTACGAGAAAACGATCTGGCACAATAACTGACAATTGCTTAATCAGTCTTTTTTATTTTATTGTATTATTATTTATATTTTTCATGGCTTATTTATTTTATAGTTTGTATGATTTATTCTGCCTAAATAAGCATTATTATGTATCATTATGTATTTTCCTAAAAATAAATGTGGAAGTGGTTTATGTCTAATGTGCTGTATGTTCCTGATATAAATTCTATACATTTCCACTATTATGAAAAGGTGACATGACACCACCACTTCCACTGCAGATATCAGATTTTACTTACTATGGAATTCAGCAGAACATTAACTTGATATTGAAAGAAAAGTTTATTACACACACATTCCCTAAACCTTTGCTAGTGATTTATGAATATGAATTAAAACAATAATATTTCTGGTACAACATGATGTATCAAAAAGGAGCTGTATATAACATTCTGAACATAATATATTATCAATAACTATCATCTATGTAAAGATAGAGTAATGTCTACCTAAGCAGAACATTAAGTATCTCTCTCTCTGTGTGTCAGAACTTCTCTTCCTGGGTTCCTTTAGTCGGCTGGCCATGTGCCTTTTAGTGGATGTTAGTGCATGTGCCGTCCCGACAGACAGCGTCGTCGTGGAAGTGTAGGACATTCTCATTTATTCACATTCACAATGTGTTTTTTCTTGAGCAAATAGAGCCATCCCATGGCCCAACAGGTCTAGTTAAGGGAGGAGGAAATCTTGCTGAAATGTAAAGAACACCTCTTGAAATGCTCCACTCAGGTCATCCTCACATTTGTACTCACCCTGACAGCACACCTAACACCAGGTTAAGCATGAAGAAGGAACCGATGATGATGAGGGGGATGAAGTACAGCCAGTTCCACGTGTTCCCTGAAGCATCGTTGGCCTGAACACATAAACACACAGAGACAAAGAGTCAACATAAACTAAAAGGCACATGCTCCTACGTCTCCCAGTGCAGTAAAATGAGCACTTTACATTAGCAAGAAAACTGATACTACAAACTACATCTTTATTGCCATTAAATGTGATATGTAAGAAACTGACAGAAATGTACATGAACATGGAAAATCTTCTTATACTTTATGTTCATTATAAAGGATGACTTATCTTCATATACATTTTACCTTTTACATTCATAGCAAATTACAACGTCAATTAATTCTTTACAGCGGCCGCTCACACTCTGGTTATTACTTCCATTGTGATGCCTTGTCATCATTCATGCGGTGTTATTTCGCATCTTTAGATTACTATTGATTTTTCAGATAAAGGAATAGTCTCATTACCATTTTTCTTTAACAAAGCAGCACTATAATTGCTCGTTCCACACAAAAGAGGTATTATGCAGCTTACTGTAATTAGAGGGTAAAATGATCCCATAGAGTATGGCATCAAGGACTGAAAATAATTGTATATATATTTATATATATATTTTGTTAAGTAAGTTGATTGCTTTATCCAGCATTACCAAGAGTCTGGTTGCCACAATTGTTTATGCCTGTTTATGCCTCTCCTCATTCATTATAGAGATGACAACTCTATTTTTAGCCCCACTACGGGTAAGACGGGATGAATAAAACAAATCTTAAATTTAGATCAGTTTCATTAATGTGTGATCTTTTAACACACAATATGCTCACATGTGCGTTTAGGCAATATAATATATTGCAAAACAAGTACTGTATCTTTATGTGGAAAGGTGAAATATATTTTCCCAAAATAACACATTGAGTTCGTCACACAAACGCAGCTCATATAAATTCCCATGAATTCTCATCATTCGTCTCTGCTCCCCAAATAACTATTTTTAAACACTGAACCTGTCCTGTCAATAGTGCAATGAGACCAGAGGAGCTCATCTCAGGCTGACAGTATTCACTTCACTGCAAAAACTGCTGTGCAGTCAACCGGGATCAGTATCTAAACCAGACTTGGTTTAGATGTAAATCATGTTCTTCAATAGCCAAACAATAGGTGCATACGTGTGTGTGTGTGTGTGTGTATATGTGTGTGTATGTGTGTGTGTGTGTGTGTGTGTGTGTGTGTGTGTGTGTGTGTGTGTGTGTGTGTGTGTGTGTGTGTGTGTGTGTGTGTGTGTGTGCTGACTCAGCATCTACAAAAAGAATGTAAAGATGTTCTGAGTACCAGAAGCCGCTTGAAATGGATAAGCTCTATTATAATAGATCCATTCATTTGGCAGGAATTTATCTAAAGTGAGTCTTTGTAACCGGACAATCAGATTATTAATCCTGGAAAATGGGCATTCCCGAATACTGATGGAGTGTTGCTGAATGTTGATAGTTGGTTGGTTCTGGTGGGATGAACCTCGTTGTGCTAACTAGAGCTGGGCGATATCAACTAAAATCAATATAAAACATCCTATCAAATTGAAGTGAAAACATTTTAGATTTCCAATTCAATTACATTTATTTTTTAAATCCCCAATTCACTAACATCCCTCATAGGGATTTACAGTCTGTACACATAAAACATCCTCTATCCCGGACCTCACATCGGATCAGGAAAAACCTTAGCATATGAATATTCTTTTGCTTGTAACAAGTAAACTTGGTTAGCAGGGGGCAACTGTGGGTCAGTGGTTAGCAGGTCTGACTTTCAATCGGAAGATCGGTGGTTCAAACCCCGCTCAGCCATTCCATGGTTGTTGTGTCCTTGAGCAAGGCACTTAACCCTAATTGCTCACTGTTACTCTGTCTACAGTAACGGCCAGGCTTCCCTTGGAAAAGAGGTCATTGTATCTCAATGGGACCGACCTGGTTAAATAAAGGTCAAAAAAAAAAAAGGTTAGTAAATAATTTTAGCTTGCAATGATGTCTTAAGATATGTCAGGATTTCCAGTTACCAGAAGATTCAGAAAAAGAAAAAGAGGATTTACTTTTTAATGTAGTTAAATCAATTCTTATTCAACACTAGGGTTAGATCCTCCTATGCACCTCTACCTGAGTTTCTGACATGAGGCTCTAAGGTGTATGGAGTGTATGTTGAGTGTTGTACAGATTGTAAAACCATCTGAGGCAAAGTTGTGATAGCTATATGCTATTCTGGTGTTGGGATCTGGCAGGATCATGCTTGGTTGTTAGCAAGTATGAAAACAAAATGATTGACATTTGTAAAATGATTAATATCAATACGATTTTTAAGCAATAATGGGGCACCACCCTGAGTTCAGCGACCAATAACAAAAATGTGGATTAAGTCTCAAAATTGGTGTTCACTCAAAAAGTAAAGAGTGAACAGTAAAGATTAGAGTTTGAACACCAGCTATCACATCAATCTATTATTACATTACATTTAGCTGACGCTTTTATCCAAAGCGACTTACATGCTATACAGTAGACCGTAGACACAGCGGTGAGCAATTAGGGTTAAGTGTCTTGCTCAAGGACACATCAACATGGACTAGTGGAGCCGGGGATCGAACCACCAATCCTCTGATTGAAATATGGACCTGCTAACCACTGACCCACAGTCGCCCCACCACACATGCACAAAACAATCATAGAAATTGTTTCTTAAAATTAAATTAAATGTATAATACATAACAATACATAACAATTTAATTTAATTTATAATACATAACATTACTGATTAAAACCAATAATATAAATCACAAACATCTATTATAAAACTGAAAGCAAACCACATAAAAGCAACAAATATTCCCGTAGTGAGGAGTGAGGAGTGTGTGTGTGTGTGTGTGTGTGGCCATGATTATCTAAACAGGGATTGAACTCACAATGGAAGCCGCTCTTACATGCCATGTGTGGATGAAATAAACATAATGGAAGTAGCTTTCCCTTTATTACTTTAAGAAAACTACAAGCACTGTCTACCTACGTAGAGAATAAAGTCTCTCTCCCTGTGTGTGTTGTTATCAGAGCGTCTCCTTCCTGTGTTCACACAGCTGGCCGGCCGCATGCTTTCAGTGCATGAGCGTGCATGAGCGTGCATGAGGGTGCATGCTCACTGGTTAGCTCAGTGCTGTTACCACCATTAGACTGCTGACACGTGAAATAAACGTAAATATCTTTGATCTTTTTCATTTGAAAGAATTACAATATTGCACGAAATGGAGATTTCCTCCCCTCACTCTGACCATAGACTTTATACAATAAGTGGACGTAGTCATTTGTAAGTGGACTGCCGTTTTGAAGCCTCAAGTTCATCCATTTTTCCGTCTCCATCTTGGAATAGCGCCGTTGCCATGTTGTTGTTTTTTACAACCGATAAACGTAAGTTACCATATTTGGAATGCGGAGCACTGACGTAGAGACGCTGTATACTGTCAGACAGTAAGTCCACCCTTAAGCACGCCGATCTATGGTCTGTAGCAGCATTAGGCTCGTTCTAGGTGAGCCAGTCCTGCGCATAATCTACTGCTGGCTACTGCCGCACAATGCATGCCGGTTAGATTTGTGTCCGACTTGATCCCAACTTGCTTTTTTGTCATGAACATGTGGTCAACGATAGTCTCACGAGAGCGAGGCAGGAGGTTTTTCAAGGCCAGTATGGGGAAAATAATTGTTTTTGACCCAGATACAGATCCCTCATTAATGTAAATCTATAAAACCATGGGTACAATCACCACAGTGAAGCAAGGGAATCAGTTCTGATGATAAAATCAAAACTACAATCAACTGTTGGTTATTAATGTGAAATTCATATTATTTGACTGAATGAACACTATATGTACTCTGCACTAAAGGTTGTATGTTCATCTCTAGTGTCTAAGTGCTATTTTAAATGTCTTCTACCCACACAGCTATGACAAAGTGTAAAAGGGCTAAAAGGCCTGCTAATGAGAAACTTTGATCTCTATCCCCATCAGAGAGCTTTGGCTTTGGCAGAGACAGACGAGGGCCTGTCCAGCCACAATGGATGGGCACTGATGAAGAGGGCAGCCCGGTCCCACAGCAGCAGGAAATGAGACAGCCATCAATCCTCCCTTGACAATTCAATCAAAGAATCCACCAATCATATTCAGCCAAAACAGGTGAGAGTGGTCAGAGAGCACACCCCATATTGACTAATTCTGGATGAACAACTGACACATCTGACTAATGGGGATTTTTAATAATTTTATCCAAGTTAGCAAACAGCAGACTGACACACCCATCTACCATTCACTGCTCATGCATGCTCACTCATAATTCCCTTACTGTCATTGTTCAGGGCTGTCAATCATATCAGCTGGTCTCTTCTATCCAATAGCACAGCGACACAGCTATTCTGTTAGCCTATCATCCTACTGCTGTCTCTTTTTAAAAATTATTATATTTCTACCTTCAGTACATTCATGTCCATGCACGCCATAGTGACGAAACTCCTTAAACGTCTGCCTCACCGGCCTCACTGCAGCGGCCTCATCTGCAGCGGCCTCATCTGCTTAGCATTCATTCCACTTCAAGCCACTCAAACCGTCTTCTTTATCAGATAAATATTGGCAGGCGCTTTGTCAGTAGTTTTAGTTGCTGTCCAGACCGTGACATTGTTTCATTCTCTTGGCATCATCCCCTGTTCAACGGTAATGGTAAACTCGAAGCGCTGCGTGGGGGGGACAACAACTAACTATTACTGTTACTGTAAATTCTGTAATAGCGGCGGGCCTCAATTATCCCACCTCTACTCATAGACTGTGTAAGTCTATGAGAAGAAGGCTATCTATCAGGCTCGTAGAAGCAGGGATTGAATCCCTCTGTTTCCTAAGTGTATTACAATATTCAGCCTTTCCCTTGTTGAATTCTCGTAATGAAAATAACTACAATACCATAAAACCCCCAAAATTGTCATGTCAAAATTGATAACTTGTAGTTAGACTTGTAGTCTCATCCGAATCTTAATTTCGCCATCTCCATCCTATGGCACACTGTGAAGTTGTATGATGTATTCTGGTTTCATTTTCAATCAAGCAAAGGAATGTACTTAATGTCAAAAGGCACTGCCATTCATGACATGGTCAGAAGTTATCCACATCCGCTTAGCTCTTAAAGTCCGTAAACAGGATCCCACCAGCCTCATTCAAGCAAAGTCCCCTGGTCATTGCTGACCTCATCACAAACCACAATGAGCATGCTCAGATGGCATAACGGCAACTCTTCAATGGTGTGCCAGTGAGAATTCCTAAATGCGAGCATTCCTCTTCAGAGTCATGCGTTAGCATCACACAGGTAGTTGCCACACAAGTCATGATCACAACCTTCTAGGTGACTGGGAGTGCTTGCTCTGTAAATGTGCCTTGCTCAGATTCATATATACAAATAACTGGTGGTGGAGTTTTGATTCACAGTTACTTTACGCTCTCTGTCCTCTCTGATAACCTTTTTAATCTGGTCATAGCCGAACTCAACATTACATTCACATATTTCTGGTCACAATAATCATTCAGATCATCAAAATCTTTATAAAATATGTTTATATTCTGTTATACATAACCAAGTTTTCATCTTGTTTTTATGGAAAGAAATAGCCTGGAGGCAACTTCTGTAGCAGAACTACCGCAGAAGCAGGTTTGAATACTTTGCCAGATGCTCTCTGTCTGTGGTCAGATCTGTCACTGTAAGAGTGTCACAAAAGATGCAGTCACAAATCTTTTCGGGTGTATATTAGAATAACACACAAAAAAAAGACAGAGTTTAAAGATGTGTGCAGTCAGAGCAGGGTGGGTAAGAAGTGGGGAATGGGCGGGTAGCCCAGCATGCTTTACACTCTGATTTGGGGTCATAGCTTTGTGACTCCATCACAAGATGGCCTCCTGTTGATGTATTCTACTTATTCATTATTTATTCATTTTAATCTTTCAGATTACTACTATGCATGTCATGTGTCTGTCTTATTGTGAAGTCCTGCCTGTCTTATTGTGAAATCCTGCCTCGTGTTTCCTCTGTTCCTGCACTTCCTTCCCCAGTGATTGTCTGATTGTCTACCCTGTGTGTTAATTATTCCCTGCTGTTTCCAATCACCTTCCCTTTGTATTTAAGCCCTGTGTGTCCTTGGTCCCTTGTCAGATTGTTATTTGTCGATGGGTGTTCATGGGTGGTGAGTGTGGTGTTTTTTGTGCCTTGTTTGTGCCTTGTTTGTGCCTTGTTTGTGCCTTGTTTGTGCCTTGTTTGTGCCTTGTTTGTGCCTTGTTTGTGCCTTGTTTGTGCCTTGTTTGTGCCTTGTTTGTGCCTTGTTTGTGCCTTGTTTGTGCCTTGTTTGTGCCTTGTTTGTGCCTTGTTTGGAAATAAACCTTGGTTATACGGTTGCCCTGGCATTTGGGTCCTTTTTCTCCATACACCGTGACAATGCATAGGTTTCTGCCAATTCCTTCTATCCATCGTACTCTGGTAAGTGGGTCACTGGCAATACATCATGGTCCAACGCGACATGGTCTAATGTGTGTGCGTCTCTTTGACCCTGTCTTAGCTCGGCCTTACCATTAAAAAAATAAATAAATAAATAAAAGGTTATAATCTCTTTCAAGTTCAATAAAAGTCATTAAAATATATTGTATTTCATTATAACTTTTTTGGAGCTTTTGTTACTGCTACTGCTTTCATTTTGTTGCCTGCTATTATAATCTGCTATTTTTGCATTGTTAGCATCTGAATTGCCCCCCCACATTCTCGATATATACATATACTGGTGGTGGGTTGGCTCAATGGCTATTTTGCTGTTCATTGTTTCTTTTGTATGTGTTAGTTCCAGTCATAGATGATCTGATTAATATACAATTCTGCTAATTACTAATATTCATGTATTCAGTTAATTCTTCACTTCCAGGTAATGTACCACTACTACATATTCATTTATTTTGCCAATTACTTAAATCCATTGTATTTTGCTAATAACTACTCATGTGTATTCTGCAATTGTTCCATTTCAATCATATTCTACTAATATCCCATATTAATTGTCTTCTGATGTGTTGTGTTATGTGCCCAGCGATAGACTGGCGACTTGTCCAGGTGAACCCTGCCTACACCCAATGACAGCTGGGATCGGCTCCAGCGCCCCAGGTAAGTGGTGTTATATCATTGGATCTGGTAAGTTGCATCCTATCCATTCTACTTTTATAAGTGGTTCATATTATTGTATTCTCATAAATGTCACTACATTTTTAGTAGTTCTGTAATATTTGTACTCTGGTTTACTCCCACCAGCAGCAGCAGGCAGCTGTTTTCAGTGTAAAAGCTCAGATAAACCACTGTTAGCGACCTGCTCAGCAGCAAACAGACTCAGTCAGAGTAGCTGAACATAGCGGAGCTATAGAGACAGCTTTAGAGGGGTAGCCTACAGTACAGGGTGGCTTACCACTGAGTTCACATTACAAACTGTGTGCACACATAGTTTCCTGTGTATCCCTATTATGTGTGTTGGAAATCAAAATCCAGACATTTTCAGTAACAATCAAAACAATATGGAGAAGCAATTACTGAAATTAAATATAATCAATGGCTCTTGCGGAAAAAGAGGTGTTTGATACAGTAAATGTTGAGGTACTAGATTTACCCATTCTGCTTACATTTTTGCTTTTGGGTCAAAATAATTGATTTGTAGCTCTATCCTACTGTCCAATACATGTGTAAGGGTTAGATGTCGAAGCAGCATCCTCTATCTACCACGCCTTTTTAACCAAGCTACTAGTGTTCGCTGTCTACTTCCCCCCTCTCTCACTCGGTTTCTGTTGCTCTCTTTCAACCCTACAAGGACAAACTCACACTGCTAAACAAGTTATTTTTCCACGAGCTGTTTCATAATTGAATATATTACATGATTGTTTTGTTGGCATGATATAAGCTTGGCTTCATGCAAATGGAGGAGAGCTGTGATTTGCTTCCTGCTAGCAGTAAAGCTGCGGTGCTGTGCTCCTGATGGGAGCTGTGGCTGTGTGAGTCATCCTCTAATCATTCTACAAGGAATGCTGAGAGGGAAAGGAGGAAGACTTGTCAGTTCATGCTCACTCACATACTTTCCAGACTGGTTTGTAACTTATTTTGCTGGGAGGACAATACATGTCATCACACTTCTACAGATATAAAACTACAGTGACTGTGAAGTAAGGAATTCAACGAATGACTCTCCCTCAACATGCACCACTAAGATCTACAAACTAATCTACTGCATGTGTGTCAAAAATGTGTTTCCGGGCAATATCTGGGCCACTAGACTGCGCAGTTAAAGCATAATAGTAATCTCGTCAAATTCCACAGATTATATTTGTCTTGTTTTTGCATATCGTCCTTCTTGGTTTTATTTTGTTACTCTCGTCTCCACTTGATGTCCCTGTCTATTTCCCGCCCGGTTGATTACCTGCTCAATTGTAATTAACATTAATAGTAGAAGGGATATTGCGGCCTTCATTCTGTTAGATTGACAGAATGTTCATGTTAGATGATATAAATAGGATTTAGTTTTGTACGAACCAATAAGCATCAAGTAACAAATCTGTCTCGCCAGTGCCGTGCTTCTGTTGATACAGAAGCTGTGATTGATTGGAGCAGCTGGCATTATTTTTCATGATGTTCAAAGAATATGTTTATTAAGTTGTTATTTCTGAAAGTTAAGTTTGCCTATGTAGGTAGACAGACTCCTGGTGATCCCGCCCTCAAAACTTGGCTGTGCCCCCATTGTGCTTAAGAAATAGCTTTCAGAAGTGGACTCACGTTGTAGAGAATGTCAACCCATCCCTCCATTGTGATGCACTGGAAAACAGTGAGAACTGCGAAGAGGATATTGTCAAAGTTGGTGATGCCAAAGTTGGGTCCAGTCCAGTACTCCTTGCAGGCCGTGCCGTTGGCGCAGGTCCTCGCTGGAGCCTCCAGGCCACAGGGGAAATCTCCTGCTTGCTCGTCTACAGCCACAAACACACATCATCACACACTCAAAAATACACTGAGCGAGATATTTTTAGAGAAGGCTGTGGATGTATTATGTAAAAGTACTCTTTCTTAGATGGAAAAGGAGTACATACTAAATATCATAAGAATAATATACAGATTCCATTACTATGATACACAGAATGGCAACTTTTACGCAAGTACATTTGACATAATTCCCTGTTACCCACAGTGACTTTCACATAGTTTCACAGATGATACATAGAAACCCTCCTACGTCGCTGAACCGGCTTCAGTCCAAGCTTGAAGCATGTCTACCATTTGTACCATTTGTTTATGATCATTCCATTGCGTTACCCAAACTGCTTATCCTATTTAGGGAGCCGATCCCAGCTAACATTGGGTGAATGCAGGGTTCACCTGAACAGTCACCCTGTCACAGGGCACATGTAGAGACAGACCACAACTCACATTCACACCTATGGGCAATTTTAAAGTCCCTAATTAACCTGAGCTGCATATCTTAGGACTGTGGGAGGAAGCCAGAGAACCCGGAGGGAACCAATGTTGCCACGAGAAGAACATGCAAACTCTACACAGAAGGGTCCGATTCCCAATCTTGGGCAGGGAGGTGCTCTGAGGTGACAGTGCTAGCCACTACACCACCGTGCAGCCTAAGCATATAAAATTTCGGGGACATAATTGGAACATTTCATAGAAGGGGGCACCCTCTTATAGAAACTTGTCTGTTAAACTGAAAATCTGTCAAAATGTGTATGTACCTTGTGCTTTGCAGAAACATCAATAAGTAACAATCAGGTGTTTTTGACAGTTGGAGCACAGTAAAAACTTGATGTCGCTATACATTTCATGAAAGCTGACCTCAATCAGTTGTATGCCAATATAACATAGAGATGATTAAGGTTATATCAACTAGTGCCTAGGTTCACATCAAGACTGCTTTCATCTCTCACTTTCCTCTTGCTTACCTGTGTCGATTCTGAAGCAGGTGCGATGGAACTTGCCCATGTAGAAGTCGAGGCCAATGATGGCAAACATGAGGATGGCGAAGAAGAGCAGCAAGCCGATCTGCAGCAGAGGCACCATGGCTTTCATAATGGACTTCAATACCACCTGAAGACCTGATGTAGACAAGAAAAACAGGAATTAAAATGTTTTTATTTTATTATTAATGTTTTGTTATTTGTCTTTATCGCAGAGTGACAGTATGAGGAGAGACAGGAAACATCGGGAAAAAGTGGGAAGAAAAAGACATGGTCATTTACTTTTATGTAGTGTCTAGTCACACCGGTAGAGATTCTTAAGCTTAAGCTATTTATAATCACAAAATCTGTCAAAAGCCCCATCCATCCATTTTCATCCGCTTATTCGGGGTCGGGTCGCAGTGGCAGCAGGTCAAGCAGGCTGACCCAGGCTTCTCTCTCACCCGCAACATTTACCAGCTCATTCTGGGGGATCCCGAGGCGTTCCCAGGCCAGCTGGGAGATATAATCCCTCCAGCGTGTCCTGGGTCTTCCCTGGGGCCTTCTACCAGTTGGACATGCCTGGAAAACCTCTAAAGGGAGGCATCCTGGAGGGATCATAGTTAGATGCCCGAACCACCTCAGCTGACTTCATTCGACACAAAGGAGTAGCGGCTCAACTCCAAGCTCCCTCCTGATGTCCGAGCTCCTTACCCTATCTCTAAGGCTGAGCCCGGCCACTCTACGGAAGAAACTCATTTCAGCCGCTTGTATCCATGACCTCGTTCTTTCGGTCACAAACTTTGGGTCGTGACCGAAAGTTGAGGGTTGGGACGTAGACCGACCAATAAATTGAGAGCTTCGCCTTCCGGCTCTGTGAAACGCCTGCTTTACTGCTGCAGCCGCACCGATACGCCTGTCGATCTCACGCTCCATTTTACTCTCACTCGTGAACAAGACCCCGAGATACTTGAACTCCTTCGCTTGTGGTAGGCACTCCTTCCCCACCCGGAGGGAGCAAACCACCGGTTTACGGCAGAGCACCATTGCCTCAGATTTCGTGGTGCTGACTCTCATCGCCGCCGCTTCACACTCGGCTGCAAAACGCCCCAGCGAATGCTGGAGTTCATGGTCCGAGGAGGCAAACAGCAGAGAGGCTATCCCGAGATCCCCGAACCTGACGTTCTCCGGCCTAGATATCCTGTCCGTGAAAGTCAGGAACAGGACTGGTGATAAAGGGCAGCCCTGGCAAAGGGCAACACCAACCGGGAACGTGTCTGACTTACTACCGAGCACAGCTCCTACTGCAGGCGTACAGAGACCGGATGGCCCGTTGGCCCGAACGGGTCCGGCACACCATACTCCCGCAGCACCCACCACAAAAAGCCCAGAGGGACCTGGTCGAAAGCCTTTGCCAAGTCCACAAAGCACATGGTTGGGCAAACTGGTTGGACAAACTCCCAGGACCCCTCCAGTATCCTTGCGAGGGTAAAGAGCTGGTCCACTGTTCCATGGCCAGGACAAAACCCACACTGTTCTTGAATCCGAGGTTCGACAAGCGGTCGGAGCCTCCCTTCCAGCACCCTGGCAGCTTTTTCCCGGAAGCCTGAGTAGTGTGATACCCCGATAGTTTGAGCACACTCTCCGGTCAAATGACCATGACAGGGGCCAAAACGTTACAACAGGTATGAAAGCGCAATCAAATACACAAAACAATAAAGACAAGAACAATCCATCCCTGAGGTTGGACTCCTTTGCACCGGTGCCATGGACAAGAAAGCTGCTTTCTGCCTCAGATCGCCTGAATTCGCTGCTTGCCAGCATGGCAGGCTGAAAAGACTCAGAGTGGCGCCCGAGCCCTGGACCCTCTCCGAGTTTGGGGGACTGTCTCAGGAGGAAGATGCAGTTGGTGTGTGGCCCACTTTGGGCCATTCTCAGCAGGCTTTGCTCCTGAGAAGGACCATCTAAGGAGGCTGGACGTTCTGTACAGGCGGTGCAGAACATCCAAGCAGCAAGAGCAGGATCTGCCCAGCGGGATGGCTTTGAGTGCATCTCCCAAGCCTATAGGGAGGTGGAAAGAGACCCTCCAACTGTGTTTGTTTGTTTGGTAGAGTGACAACGTGGTAGACCAGTTTGTCGTTCATGATTTGTTCTCTTGAACACGTCCAACTCCTTTTTCAGGGTCTGTGCTCACTGGAGACACAGGACTGGTACAAAGGGTGGGAGTGTGTTGGTTGTGTTGCACTGCGCTGCATAGCTTTGAGTGTGCCTAGTTTGGTCCATCCAATTGGCACTCAGGCCAACCCAATCAGAGGGCTTCCTTTTTTGCTGGATCATCAAGTTAATCACAGTCATTGAAGCGGTTTCAATTATCTGACCACAATTAATAATAATATCAATGACAATGATGGTGCACTTCTAGACTGCCAACATCAAGTCCATCCTCTGCTCCTCCATCACCGTCTGGTATGCTGCAGCCACTGCCAAGGACAAGGGCAGGCTGTAGCGCATCATTCGCTCTGCCGAGAGGGTGATTGGCTGCAATCTGCCATTCCTCCAGGACTTGTTTGCCTCAAGGACCCTGAAGCGGGCGAGGAAGATTGTAGCGGATCCCTCTCACTGTTCGTGTCCCTCCCCACTGGCAGGATGCTGCGGTCCATCAGGACCAAGACCTCACGCCACACAAACAGTTTTTTTCCCGTCAGCAGTCGGGCTGATCAACAGAGCCTGAACTCTGTCACCCCCCAGACAATTTCCCACTGGTCACTCCCCTGCACACACCCTCATGCCTCATACTTAAATACACTTGCCACTTTCACACAACATTTACATTCCATGAACTTTATCTTATTTTTATATTCTACTGTTTAATTGTAAATATTAATTAATTCCCATATATTCCACTCTGTTTACTGTTAAATGTGTATTGTTAAATGTTATGCACCTTCCGCCAGGACAAATTCTTTGAATGTGAAAACAAACATGGCAAAATGTTTAGGTCACCTGATCAGATTGGCATTGATGGTCAGATTTTTTGGGGTATAGTTTGTTTTTGGGTTTACAATTCAATTTTATACTGATGTTACTGCGTTTGCCATCTCTCTGTCTGTGTGTGTGTGTGTGCATGCAAAGGTTTTGGTCTCTACTTATATTCAGTAAAAATATGCGATCAGCTTTCTATTCGCTGATCCGTGATAATGTTACATTGGGAACAACAAATCAGTTTGAAAATGTAACCGGAGGAGAGCTAGTAACGTTAGCAGCAACTGCAAACGGCTAATGTACAGAGGTTCTGTTCAGTTAAATTACAATGTGTTCAGTGAAAATGCGTATTAAAATGTTATATGTTCAAATGCAATCTTATAAAATGTAGTTTCTGTTTAGAAAATAAATTAAATCTAGTTTGAATGAGATGTTTTCACAGCAACATATAATTATTAGAAATGAATTATGAACTGTTTGACTTCCTAACACTAGCGACTTATAATACATGATTAAAGTCAAAATTGGTTTATCAATAAAAAAATACAATCATTTGAATTGTGAGTTTTCATGAAGATAACGACCAGCTGCTATAAAAAAACAAATCCACAAAAATGATTAGGGTCTGCCAATGTGGATCATCAATGGTAACTGGTGTCGATGGTAAAAAATAAATAATAAAAGAGTGATTGGGGGATTTCTAAATGTTACTAAAACCTTTTCTTTTTTGCTGATACGATCAGTGATTAATGACTCCAATCTGTGATACAATCCGAACCGTGAGTTTAATGAGCCATTGCATCAGGAATCAGTGACAAGAACATCTCCACACTCCCTCATTTCTCAGTGCATCCCTTGCGTTTCATCTTGTCCATTTGGCATTCTGTTTAGTGAAGGCAGTGAACCCTAAGGGGTGATGGGACTGGGCCAGCGCAGTGCCAGTTGAGAGAAAAAAAAAGAATGGGCCAATCTACATGAGTTGTTTTGGGCTCCCTGGGATAATGTGTGAAAATGTGAAGCTAACTTACTTGGAATGCCGGAGACCAGTTTAAGTGGCCGCAGCACTCTCACCGCCCTCAGTGTTGTCAGATCAAAGTCAGCCCCCACAGTGGCCAGCATCCTGCACACACAACAGCATGGGAGCAATATTACAGGAAAGTGTCGTAATCAGCAGCTTTTGACTGAAACACATATGCAGGAAAAGATTATTATAGGTGCTTCATTTTAAACATCAGTTAATCATTATCAGGTCATTCATTGGTGGTAAACAAGCACATGAGACCATGTTAGTGACAGTTGGTGAACTGATGTTAATCAAGTGTTGCTCACAGAACCCAACAGAATGAGCTGGTATGAACCATGTATGCATAAAGAGGCTGGTTCAGGTGTTCATAATGAAACTCCATTTGAGGCAATACCGCTGACTCAACAGGCTGCGTAATGGTGTCCTTATGCTTAAAGTTGATTTCATTCCTTTTCAGGCATGTGACTTCAGTGATTGTGTTTTGGGCTTTGCGTGCTGCCTAAAGGTGAGTTACCCACACTTAATATGGTGCCTGAACACATCCTGTGTGTTTAGAGATAGAGCACAAAAGCTGCTGCTGCTCAGCTTACATGCTGATTTTACAGCACATGCAGTGTAGACATTGTGTTTGGCACCATAACAGGTTTAACAGCATTAACGTGTGGGATTATTTACAAAGATATAAAGATCCACATATATTAACCAGAGCATCGTTCTATTGAAAAAGAGCCAATGACATTCAGTTTGAACAGTACAGGGAGCCTGTCTGCCTGCTTGCCTGCCTACCCGCCTAAACGCCTGCCTGCATTTTTTTTTCTTCATACTAACTTATAAAACTAATAATGTTGCTACTGCAGAATAACTCCATTAAGCCATGGCCTATGCAGGACTGTGTGTGTCCCAGCTAATAGCCGCTGTTGTTATACTGTGTAAGTTATTACTGATAAAGCAGTCCTGACCCACGGTCAAAGATGTGGAGGAGTGATGTCCACCTGAGCAGGACATAAAGTCTCCCTCCCTCTGTGTGTTGTTATCAGAGCTCCTCACTGTTTCTTTACTCTTGTAGTTGCAGCCCCAGGCCCAGGTTGCCTTCCTTGCCCCTGGTGTTTTCCTGAACCAGAGTGTATTTGATTGGCGTTCGTGACCATGAGGAGCTGTGACTTGTGTGTGACTCAACTATGACATGTCAGGTGTGTTGCTGTTGATCACCAGAGGAAGCTCAGTGGTGTGTGAAGTTTGTATGAGCGGTTCTCCAGTAAGCAAAGGCCCAATCTGTGCGGTTAGCATGGAGGGGGCCGCACCCACTTTACATTTCATTGTACAATCCTGTATTGTAATATGACAATAATACATGAAGGGAGACACTATCAATCTATCTTTATTTGGCAATAACAGCATAAAATAAAGTGTGAACATTTTATTTTAAATACATAAATATTACTTTTAAGTTTGTGCTAGGTGGACTATCACAGCATCATGTTTTGTTTAACATTATTATAGTATCTCAACACAATCCAAATGATATACATAATCAGGGATAGACCTCGTCAGCTCCATCCCTCTCACCTGTTAGTCACACCCACCTCATCAACTCCATCCCTCTCACCTGCCTACTCTGCTGCACCTAGTCTTTAGTATTTAAATCCTGCAAACAGGACACAGGTTTACATATGCTACCCTCTGTTGAAGAAGTGCAGGTTTTTGTTGTACATATTATTGCCTTAAAAGGCCTGAATCAACCGCCATTCAAGGCTACTTTGTTAGTAGATTTGGGGAGCGCCGATGCACCAGGCCACCTTGCATATTAATCTATTAATGGCCATGGAGCCAGAGCTGTACTAGCCCCTGCCTCCCCCTGAGTCCACCAGTGCTAGCAGAGCATCTCAGCCCTTCGAATTTCCCTGAAAGCTTCACCAAAGATTGAAATCTGGGAAAGACGACCAGGCAAGGCAGCAGCAACCATGGAAACATCTTGTGTCATGAAGTCAGTCAAGCAAGATGAAGTATGAGTGCAACTGAGCAAAGAGCTTCTTCGTTTGTTTAATTCATGATCTCACAGTACAAAGACACTGGGTGTGGGCATACAGTTTTACAGACTCCCCTACAGGTCTGTGAGTCAGTAGCACACAGAACAAGAATGCAGTCATGTCCAGCTATTGATCAGTTTGGGAATTGGACAAAAATATAGTGGACTTGAGAAATATACGCACTTTTAAGGCAAACTATATTGTGCATATGTATGCATTGTTAGGAAATACTGGTATTACTATTCAATATACAAGTCGAGGACAACTTTGCCTCCACACCAAACAAGTGACACCAACAATCCGACTTCATTCACATCTTAGCAAGCAAATCAAGCTGTACAGAAGAGGTCAGTGACCTTTTAAAAAAAATCTACAATAAACTCTCCGGACTCGACGCAAGAATAGCTCTCAATACCTCTCATTACCTCAGAAGACAAAACATGTGAGAAGGCAAAAAAGCCGTCATCTCAGTCGATACATTTTATATTGATGTCAAACCACAGAGACAAAAATAACCTGCTGGATACTCTAGTCCCACCCTGCATAATCTCTTTCTCAATCAACCACCCCAGTTCCTCTGTTTATTCTATCCTTGACTTGCATATGAAAAAGCACATTACTTTCACCAGCACCTTTCACTTGCACCCAAGCCATGTTGTGGCAAAAATTGCGAATGGTTTGCATCTCATACTAAATCATGATTATCTCCTCATTCACAAGGTCTATTTAAATAATTTAAAAAGGTATAATATACAGAGAAACCCTTGTGAAGTCAGATAATAAGGCCATATATGTGTTAGTGGTATATTGATTTATGATAGTACACAGAAAAGAAAAAACAAATCCCCCAAAAATTGAAAAGAATTCAAAGTTAATTCATTTTATCTTAACAATATCAACGGACACCTTTTATTTATATATAAAATAGCTCGATATTGTAGGAGTGTCTGTGCGAAGCCAAGCTTTGATTGGGTGAAGTTAAGTATTTTAAATAATTATTTTAGTTGAGACATTTCGAGAAGTTTGGAAAAAACGATTTTCATGAAAGCACCCCAGCTCGTCCTACGGTACTGGAATGGGTATCTGGGTTCCTACGAGGCAGATGCTCAGTTTGCCATTAAGCACTGCAGGATTATCCATATTTCAGCCATAAGTAAGTCAATTACATTTTTTTGCTGGGCAAAAACAACCTTCTTGTGCTTAACTTTGCGCTGCTTTGTCTCAGAGAGGAATGATTGATATTGTCAATGATTGCACTCTGTAGGCTCTAAGGATTCCAAAACCGTTGAGCTTTTCATTGTGGCTTCTTCCTAGATTTTTAAAGCTGCATTTCTTCAAAACTCGGGGTGCATTTTGAGTCAGTTTGGGGGTCACTTTGAGTCCCTTTGAGTTATACTTATGTTTTATGTTAATATTTATTGTGTAATAGTGTTATAAACATGACAAATTAACTCATATTGACTTGTGAGGCCAGGCTGTGCCATTGTTTTGGGCCTTGATTTATTTTATAAGCTCTGTAACCCCAAAAGCCCCAATATTGGGTGCAGTGGGGTGCATGACCTATATTGACTTTTGAGGCCAAGATGTGCCCATTTATGTGTGCTATATCACACCAGTGGCTCTGGTAATGGCTGATATTTATTTATAGGCTCTGAACCCCAGAGTCCCAGAGAACCCCAGATGCACCCCTTTATGCATAAAGTAGTTTGTGCCTTTGTATATCTTTGTTGTTTTTTGTCTACTCTATTGTTTTTGCCTCCCCTCATCACATATACATAGGACCCATTCACACGCACAAACATGCACACACATTTCACTCATCCTCCACAGTTATGGAAGAACACCTGCCAGCCCACCTACACACAAAGATACCGACACACATCTACCCGTACATGCACACACATGGACACACACAAACCATTAAACCATTCAATTTTGCTTGTTACCCTTAACTGGGATTAAATGTTTAGTCATTTTGCATGTTCTGTGTGTTTGATATAACATCTGTAAACAAAATGAACAACACGGTGAATCACTTATTTTCCTCAATATAAAAACAATGGATCAAGAAATAAGAATGAGCGTCACAATAGAAGGCTGGAAGACTTGTGTTTCCAGTTAAACCATACTGGTTTGTTTGGCAATGTGAATGTACAGAGGAGTGTTTTTTCCTCAGAATACATTCTGGGGAAATAACTAACTCTACTTCTTCCCGGGAGCCTCTGTGCTTCCTCTCCTCAAGCTTCCATGGATCGTGGCTGTCTGGAGCCGGTCCTGCTCCCTGCCATGGCGGCCCTGCTGATGCCCTTCATCTCTACCTCGGTCTGCTGACATGGATCGTGGTTGTCTGGGTCGTGGTCCATGCCTACTACTCATTACATGAATAATTTATATGATATTCATTGAATGTGCTGTAACTCTGTTACGTTGATTCTGTACACATGACATCTATTGCTTCTGTCCATACGGGGAGAGTGATCCTCCTCTATTGCTCTACCGAAGGTTTCTTCACTTTTTTCCCTGTGAAAGGGTTTTTACTATTTTTACTACTATTTACTAGTTTTTCCTGATCCGATATGAGGTCCCGGGACAGGGATGTCGTATGTGTACAGATTGTGAAGCCCTCAGAGGCAAATTTGTATTTGTGATTTTGGGCTATACAAAATAAACGGAATTAAATTGAATTGTCCAAACTAAAATGTTTGTTTTCTTGAATTAATTCTGGAAACAAACTACAGACAATCTGTAAGACAAATACAGGAAATGCACGTAAGTGATAGATGAATACATATTGAGTTGTATAGCTCTGTGATAACACACTTCTGTCATGTTCCCCTCCCGTTACATCATAAAGAATGATGTCGAGCTGTGGACTGAACAGTTTGACCTTCAGGCTCCACCACTGAACACTGGCTTTTATTTACAGTATAACCGATCCCCTTTCAACTGAAACCAGATGGCGTTAAACGCTCAATGCAGCACACAGTGTTCTGACTGACCCTAAAATGTCATATTTAAATGAATATTAATAACGGCACCATACTCAGAATTGGCTTGGTGCCAAGTAAATATCCTCCCGGAGCTGCAGAGAGGAGAAGAGGGAGGTTTCTAGGGTTCAGACTTGGTGGCAAAGCAGATTAACAGTGCATTCGTTGATTTGATCTGACTGCACGCAGAGAGAAGACAAAGGCTAGAGATAACGAGGGATAAGGTGCACGAGGAATGATCAGGGGTGAGAAAGGCAAGCTCCATCTGAACTGAAGGGACAGACAGAATCCCAAAACAAGAACTGGATCGAATAATAATCACAATGAATAATACCACCAAAGAAGATCTAAACAATGGGAGATATAAGAAGAATTCCCTTTTGCACTGCACAAACTGTGGTAATTAGGGATATTAGAGGTATTAATCAATCATACAGCTTTCCAAGTCTTAACATATTGAAATATGAAATAATATTAATGACTATACTCTAACGGTGAAACATTTTGACATTAGGCCTTGTAACTGTCTACCGACCCTGTCAATACTCTAAAGATACGTTGGTTCTAATACAAGTAAAAGTTAAAAGTGGAGAATCTATATTAATCTATAGAAAGGCTTTTTTTTTTTAAACTGAATTCATGTTTGTTTTACTGGCTTCATGACTCATGGCTTGTTACCAGACTCAATGGCGTCTGCTCTGTTAGTGCCCGTCATTAAAAACAGAGTTAAATAGGTAGATGATTACAGGCCCATTGCTTTGGCCAGCATACTGTCAAAAGTCCTAGAAAGAATCCTGCTGGACAGATTAAATGAGTTTATTCACTCAACAGATAACCAGTTGGGGTTTAAAGCCAAACATGGCCCTGACTTGTGTAAATATGCCTTAAAGGAAAGTGTCAACAAATAAAGAGGCCACAACTCATCCGTCCTCATGTGTTTTATTGACGCCTCCAAAGCTTTTGATCGTGTTAATCATGGAAAGTTGTTTTTAAAATTGAGTTAAAGAGCTGTCCCCAAATACATTGTGAGAGTTGCCCACCAGACAATGCAGGTTAAATGTGCCAAAGTTTCTCAGCCCCATTTGGGGCCAGCAAGGGTGTCCAACGGGGGGGGGGGGGGATTGTCCCCAGTTCTTTTTAATGTATTTATTGATGATCAGTCCAAGCAGTTGAAAGCCTATAATACTAGGTTATGATTGGTAATACTTTAGTTAATCACATTATGTTTGCAGATGGTCTTGTTATTGTTAGTCTCTGTAATGCTGGTCTCCACTGTCTACGGCGTGGAACAGGATAAAAAATACAATGCCTGTAAGATCTTGATCTGTAGAACCAAGGAGGACAAAAGTCTAAAATTCCCCGACTTCAAATTGTCGGATAATTACCTCGGTGTCTGTGATAAGGTAAAATATATTGGAAATTTTATTACAGAACAGATGAGCGATGATGAAGACATTTATAGGCAATATCATAGGATGTATGCACAAGCAAACATTCTCTCAAACAGGTTTAGTGCGTGTACAGACGGAGTGAAGATGCCTCTGCGTAGAGACTGTACACCCCTACACTAATTACAAAAAAACAAGCCTACAGCTTCAAGTAGTGTATAATGACGCTATGAGAATAATGCTGAAGAGACAGAGATGGAGGAGTGCCAGTGAAATGTTTGTGGCTACAGGAGTTAATACTTTACAAACCTTTTTAAGAAATCTTATGTATACATGTATCTGTTGATTTAATGATTCTGAAAATGAGATCATCACGGTTTTATCAAACATAAAGTTGTTGGTTTTCTTTACCCAAAATGTTCTGTTTGTTTGCTTTGTCTTTTAATTGTTTTGTTCTGTTTGTCTCTGTCTCTTGTCCCCAATGTGAAGCATCTTTGTGTGTCTAGAAAAACGCTATATAAATTTGAATTATTAATTATTCTAGTACTACACGCTACCAGGCCCAGCTGTGGAGACATTGGTACAGCTGTCTATTTATAAAGTATTGTTGGTCTATGTATTTAAATTGTGCTTTTGTATGTATTTTATTCTATTTAATGTTTTTTGTACTATCTGGACCTTGAGTCTGAAATAAAAGTTTGATTGATTTTATTGAGTTTATTATACAACATTTTGTCTACAAAATCTGAATCTAAAAAGTAACTATAGAACTACAGTTGTCTAATAAATGTATCCATTATGTATCTTATGGCTATTTGTCCTATGGGTGGCAGTAAAACCTATTTTATTCCAATCTGAACATACATTTGTTCATAACTGTAGTTGCTACCACATGGTGGTCCCACAACACGTTTTACTACACTGCCTTCGTCTTCACTACTGTAACACAGGCTGATGTCACACATTTCCTAGAGATATGTGTGACATCAGCCTCATCAATGATGTGAATCAGACAGAACAGAGGGTCAAGAGGGATGCATAGCCAGCAGATGAAGAGACACAGAAGGAGGGAGAGAGGAAGTCACAGTGGAGATGACTGAAGGTGTCGCCATAGAAACAAAGGAGGCTCCACTGATCTCATTAGAGACCAACACTGCGCTCAGAAAGGGAAGACTAGGCTTCTTTACATACGCATATCCAAATCTACACATTTACAGTACGGTCAGGGAGCAGATTAGGATCAACGTGTTCAGCTACTGCTAGGTGCCTTGTGCATATGTAATACAAATATATCTAGTTGTCTAATGACAACCTATCATCTGTTAAAACATGAAAATGATCTGGACTACTATTATGGTGTATCAGATCGCCAGTACAGGTTTATTTCCTGTCATGCAGGAGTTTGGAACCAAAATAAAGAGAGAAATACTTCTTGTTGTCACAGATAAACACAGATAAAGGGTAATGTGGTTCTGAATAACGATGACGTAGTGAAAATGTTGTGGAAACAATATTTGGTACAGAGTAGAGGCTAGCTGTTCCACACTGGAAAAAACTGTATAATGCTGCAGACATCTCGAGACAAAACGCACCTCTACAGACTAAATATATGAATTATATTAGAAAACTAATGACAAGAAAAAAAAGAAATGCGATGCCAAGGTATTTTTAAGAACAAAGATGTGACCAATTAGCATACTTGTTCATTTATTAGGCAGCGTATCTTTCAGCAAATCTGTACATTAGACGGCTAACTTCTTTTACAAATTAATATGACTTATATTATTTATCTTGGCATGAGTTCAAGGCCAGTGGAAGGCACCCACAATCTTGGATACCCAACCAGAGATGTTTCATATTCTCTTGGGTCTCAATATGAAATGGATTCTTGTACAAAATACTGTACTGCAAAAGTGGTTAAATTGAAATATTTTGTTAACACACCCTTAAATAAAAGTGCAAAAGGAAGCCAGCCCAAATAGGAGATGACTAAATGAGCTCACGTAATTTAATTTCTGATTAATCTCAAATAGTTTGATAGAAGGCTACATAAAAACAAGAAAAAGGAGTGCATTGCGGAAATACAGTACTACAGACAATGTGCTCCACTAGCCCATGTCGATGTGTACTTGGGGGGAGGAGAGGGAAGAAAAGAGGAGAGAGAAGCTCAGTGTATCCTAAGCAGTCTATATGCACAGTGGATACATATCCACAATGTGTTTGTGTATGTGGGTTACACATACACATGTGTATATTGTCCATGCATTCATCCTCAGTAGACTTGACTACTGTAACGGTGTGTTCACAGGTCTCAGTAAAAAGTCAATCAGAAAGTTGCAGCTGATTCAGAACGCTGCAGCTCGAGTCCTCACTAAGACCAGGAGAGTGGATCACATCACTCCAGTTCTGAGGTCCTTGCACTGGCTTCCTGTCCAACAAAGAATTTACTTTAAAATCATGCTGCTGGTTTATAAAGCCCTGAATGGTTTAGGGCCTAAATACATTAGTGATCTGCTGCTGCCTTATGAACCATCCCGACCCCTCAGGTCGTCTGGGACGGGTCTACTTTCTGTTCCAAGAGTCAGAACTAAACACGGAGAGGCAGCGTTCAGCTTTTCTGCTCCACACATCTGGAACAAGGTCCCTGAGAGCTGCAGGTCTGCAGAGACCCTCATCCTCTTTAAAGCCAGACTGAAAACCTTTCTGTTTGCTGTTGCCTTTAATTAAACCAGATTCTACATTTCACTACTGCATTTTATATCTTAAACTGCACTGCAACTTTTATTCAATTCTATATCTATCTATTATCCTTCTAACTGTTTTTTATTGTTTTAATGATTGTTCTTAATTGTTTTTAAATCTTTTATTTTGGATTGTGTAATTGTTTTTAATTGTTTTTAAATATTTTATTCTGCATTGTGTTTTTATGCTTTTAATGGCTGTATGTGAAGCACTTTGAATCACCTTGTGTTGAAATGTGCTATACAAATAAACTTGCCTTGCCTTGCCTTGCCTTGCCTTGCCTATATGTATCCACTGTAGCGGTTGTGTACTCTCTCTCTTGTGTTGTGTATTGCTCATTTGGCTCTCCGATCATTACAGGGATTTGCCTTCATACCCGGCCACCAGACGCTCGCCAGCAAGCTCCCATCATGGGTCTGGCTCCGGGAGGGTGCCCCGGTTTTGCTGGTCCGGGCGAGGTAGCTGAAGTCCGTGGGGCTGCTATCCATTAGGGTTTTTTGAATAACCACATTATGTTTAATCCTTAAAAAATTTGTTTATGTGACATGAATATCAGTCAATAGTTGGCAGAATACAAATAAATAAAATAAATATCAGCCTCAACATTGCATTTGGTTGGACACCTTGTCAACGCTGATAGATTATGGGTCTCAAACAACATACAGAGGGGAAAAAAAGATTGTTGGGATTTTTCAAATGTTACTTAATTCATCATGTGCACAATTCACAGTTATCGATGGGTATATCCAGAGCAATTTATTTTGTGCTGGTGCAGTACAATGAGACTGGGCCATTTCTTTGAATGACAGTAAGTGCAAATCAATGCTTTGAGTTCAGTGTGAGCTTGGAGCCAAAGCCAGTATTCATGTAATGGACATCAGCTTAACATAATGACAGATGACGCTCAATAAACTACACTCATCACTGTCTGGCATCTAGACAAAAACATAACATGACTGAATGGGGCAAACTAACCAGTTCAATAAAGAGCCTTTTCAATTATTTGAATTTTGGTGTGGCACTCATATACAGCCAGAACACATGAGATATATATAGAGAGAGTATATACACTCATTCAAGCTTATTCTCCAAGCATGCTCTCTGGCTGGCTCCCCCTGCAGACAAAAGTGTGAGCAAGGCAACAAGCAGAGTAATATGGCTAGTGAAGACAGTGCCTGCTGAGAACAAAGCGTTTGTTCAACCAAAATCTTTTTTTGTCTACTAAGGCTGATGAATTTAGTTTGCTACAAGATGAAGCTGTGAGGATTCACATTGATTTAACATATATCACAATCAGAAACTAGACATAATTCATTTGTTAAAAGAAAAAAGTTAAATATTAAATGGACTGTACTTGTACGGCGCTTTTCTTGTCCTACAACCACTCATAGCGCTTTAACAACACATGTCATCAACACATGCAAGGTGCCACCTGTCCATCAGGACTAAATAACATTCAACCCTCACCTCGCCTGGAATCCAGACGAGAGCAGGCGGCAGCAGCAGGGGGCGGTGACAAAAAACTGTGGTCAAGTCAGACAGTTTTCAGATAACTTCAAAGTATACACAGGAAGTCACAGAAAAAAGGACTTCCTGTAAGATGCGATCTGTAGTCTACTCGTAGTTTACAGATCATGTTTGGATTTATTCACATGTGTTTATAAATATATATTCATGTAGAAATGTGTGTGTAACTGCATCCTTTATTATTGTTATGCCTGCCTGTGAAATACAATACTACTGGTTTTGATATGTGTTATATAAATAAACGTTATTAATATCAACCACACACAATATGTTTTCAGATAAAACATGAGACTAATAGTCAACAATCGAGTGTTAACTATTACAACTACACATAAAATACAACACGTGGTGTTGGCTGTCAAATCTAAGAGCCAATAAGATAAGATAAGATAAGATAATCCTTTATTAGTCCCGCAGTGGGGAAATTACAGGATTACAGCAGCATTGCTCAGTACATAAAGATAAAAGAAATCAAGTAATATAAATAAACAGTAATAAACAGTAATAAACATAATAAAATAAACAGTAAAGAAGAAATTGAATGTACAGTAGAATATTGAATATACAAATTACAAAATATTACAAAATATTGCACCAGGATGGATTTAAGTGACCAGAATATTGAATATACAAATTACAAAATATTACAAAATATTACAAAATATTACAAAATAAAATCGGCTCTCTTATGTAGCGAGAGCCAGGCGTTTCCCATCATGCACTGGGCCACGCAGTCGGTGGAGAGCTACTGCAGCGCCAGGCTCTAAAATCGATGGCCGCCTCGCTCTCGTGAGATTATCGTTGACCACGTGTGCATGACGTCAGAGCAAGTCGGGATCAAGTCGGACACAAATCCAACCAGCATGCATTGCGCACCGATCGCCGGCGATCGATTCTGCGCAGAACTGGCTCATCTCGAACGAACATATCCATACACTGATGGGAGGAGCTACCATGTAAGGTGTCACCTGTCTATTAGGACTAACTAACATTCATACACTGATGGGAGGAGCTACCATGTAAGGTGTCACCTGTCTATTAGGACTAACTAGCATTCATACAACATGCAGACTCTCCATAAAACATGCTTTTGCTGACAGCTTTCTTTTTCTGTTGATTGCACCACCACTCACAAATAAAAACAACTGAGAGATTCTAGAATTATTCTCCAAATAAGCCACATTGTCCAACTGTAGCACTGCAGGAAAATGTCCTAATATGGTTTCTGTTCTGTTGCAGTCACATCTCTCACCACAGTTGATGTGTATTGGTAGATCAGAATGAAGGGGGTGAGAAGCAGAGCTCACGTTTCCCAGCAGGATCCTCCACTTCCCGAGAATAAAGTCCATTTAAACAAATGGCCTGGAAAGTCATGTACATCGATGCCAGCTAAGCACCTCAATTCCCATCATGACTCTTTACCGCTACACTGAGCACAGAGTTTAAATCTACTAGAATTTGATTGATCTAGGTTTTAGGGACTGGTCATCATTATTTATTATTGAGCCCTCAAACAGCTGACATTTATTGTGATATTCAGTATTTTTTATTTTATTTTTGATTTGTCAAAATTCCCAAACAAAGTTGAGCAATTCTCCCTCTGAAACCTTACAAAAAGCTTCATCACAGATACTGAAACAACCCTGCTCATGATGGGCTTCATTAAGCCTGCAATGTGGAGGTGATAACATTACTGTGAATTTGTGAATGCTTCATTAATTTTCAATAAATAGGAAAATGCTCATTGAACAGGCTATTCTAGTAGTGTAAAACCCTACATATTATCCATCCATCCATCCATTTTCATCCGCTTATTCGGGGTCGGGTCGCGGTGGCAGCAGGCTGACCCAGGCTTCTCTCTCACCCACAACATCTACCAGCTCATTCTGGGTGATCCTGAGGAGTTCCCAGGCCAGCTGGGAGATATAATCCCTCCAGCGTGTCCTGGGTCTTTCCCGGGGCCTCCTACCAGTTGGACGTGCCTGGAAAACCTCTAAAGGGAGGCGTCCTGGAGGCATCCTAATTAGATGCCCGAACCACCTCAGCTGACTCCTTTCGACACGAAGGAGTAGCGGCTCAACTTCAAGCTCCCTCCTGATGTCCGAGCTCCTTACCCTATCTCTAAGGCTGAGCCCGGCCAGTCACGACCCAAAGTTCGTGACCATAGGTGAGGGTTGGGACGTAGACCGACCAGTTAATTGAGAGCTTCGCCTTCCAAATCAGCTCCTTCACCAAGACGGCCCGGTGCAACGCCTGTTTTACTGCTGCAGCCACACCAATATGCATGTCGATCTCCCGCTCCATTTTATCCTCACTCGTGAACAAGACCCAGAGATACTTGAACTCCTTCACTTGTGGTAGGCACTCTGTCCCCACCCGGAGGGAGCAAACCACCGGTTTCCGGAAGAGCACCATGGCCTCAGATTTCGTGGTGCTGACTCTCATCCCCGCCTCTTCACACTCGGCTGCAAAACGCCCCAGCGAATGCTGGAGGTCATGGTCCGAGGAGGCAAACAGGACCACAAAATCTGCAAACAGCAGAGAGTCCTGTCCATGAAAGTCACGAACAGCACTGGCATTAAAGGGCAGCCCTGGCGGAGGCCAACACCCACCGGGAACGTGTCTGACTTACTACCGAGAATACAAACACAGCTCCTACTGCAGGCGTACAGAGACCGGATGGCCTGTTGCAATGGGTCCGGCACACCATAATCCCGCAGCACCCACAACAAAAAGCCCCCGAGGGACCCGGTCGAAAGCCTTCTCCAGGTCCACAAAGCACATATAGACTGGTTGGGCAAACTCCTAGGACCCCTCCAGTAGTCTTGCGAGGGTAAAGAGCTGGTCCACTGTTCTACGGCCAGGACGAAACCCGCACTGTTCTTCTTGAATCTGAGGTTCGACAAATAATTTGAGCACACTCTCCAGTCCCCCTTCTTGAAGATGGGAACCACCACCCCGGTCTGCCAGTCCATGGACACTGTTCCCGACCCCCGTGCGACATTGAAGAGGCGTGTCAGCCAAGACAGCCCAACAACGTCCAGCGCCTTCAGCATCTCAGGGCGGATTTCATCCACCCCCGGCACCTTGCCACCAAGGAGCTTTTTGACCTACATATTAAATGTATTTTATTAACAACCTCTTAAAATCCATGTGTCTGCTGGTGGATTAGGGGTGAATGATTTGTTTTGAATGATGGTTTAGGTTTAGTTTTTCTTATAAAAAAAGGTAGAGTTTAAAAAAGATTAATATGGCATGAAATTAATGTCAAAAGGGAGGTGTGTAACCATCAACTGTATAATATGTAGAAAAAGTGCTTTATGGTCTATTTGACTCTAAATGGACCATCATTCACTAAATACTAGTACTTTACTAAGTACTAGCCTGTAAAATCAGCTGTATAATATAATCTGTGGCTCTGGAGCTTTGTCAAAAATTAGAAACTAGCTTGTTGTTTGAAGCATACAGAAGCGTTTAAGCTTGTCACTATGATTTCACTGAGTTTACGGATGTTGCAGAGTTTTTCCTCCACTGTGAGATTGTATCCACAATATTTACTGACATATTGTACATGTTGGCTTGGGATTTCAGCACTATGACTTTTTCAATGAATGGACCTGGCTCAGTTGCTGTCCCATCGCTTGAGATGAATTTAGATTACATTATAAGAAATGGTTGACATTGTAACTCTTGGCTCTGTTAAAAGGGCTTTTGTATCACATCTTAATGTCCTTCTTGATCTTTCTCCGCTGTTTGTGCACACCGGACCAAAACCACTCACAAGGTTTACTGGCAAGGGATCAAAAGTCATCAACCAGGAGTCAGTGGACAGCCAGAGACAGATCAGGGAGGACATTTTATCCGCTGACAGCAGAGTCCAGAGTCGGCTGACTGAAACAATTTAGTGACATGAGAATAAGAATCATAATCAATTTTAGCATTCCTGTACATATTGTTGGATAAGACGTATCACAAGACTGTAAAGCTGTATGCGCCTCAGTTAAAGTATACTGTAGTCATACTGTGAACAACGCTTATCAAAGAGGATAAAATGCACTCTGGAACTGGGCTAATTCATCCACAGTGAAACCTAATCAAATATTTATTTATTTGCTCCAGTCTCTCTCTTCAGAGAGGGGTTGATTAGAGAGGAGCTCTCTGCTGTTCTCCAGAGGCTTGTGGTGGGCTGTGTGCATTAGCCCTGAACACAGAGCCATCATCACATAGGGCAGTAGTAGATTCTGATAACCCTCTATGTCTCTCTGGAGCCACAACACCTGATTAGCTGGCTGATATCAGTGTTCAGTGTTCACCCAACTGACGATACAAGCAAAAATAATACATTAATTACACAATTTCATTCACACGTGATCTGAAAATACCAAAGAGTTGCTGACACACGCTGATGGTTGATGAAAAACTCTGCCAGTCAATGTCATTTGCTGCTAAAACAAAGAAGGTTCAACCTCCCATAATAGCACATTTCTGCAAGTTATTTAATAAATCAATGATGTTTGAAATGACCTCATTCTTCATATGAAAATTAAATGTATATTTAATTAAATCATTAAATCATTAAATAATTGCATTATGCGCATCTGAAACATGTAGGTCAAAAATGTATTGCTATTTCACTGTGTTCGTTTCCCAATGGATCAAATGACCATGTGTAAATGGAAAGCAGTCGTTTGTAGTGACTGTTGCCCTCAAGTACAACTGAGCTTTTTAGCACATTTAAGCTCATTGTTTTCATTTTCTGGCCAGTTGCTTTCCTCAACCTCAATCAGCTGCTTCCTGTGCCAAAGCTCTGATAAACCCACTGTACACTACCTGCCCGCACCAAACAGAGGACAGTCAGTTACTTTGGAGCATCAAGCAGCTAAAGAGATGAATATTGGACTTACATTTGACTCCAAATAAATACCACTATTGCTGCCATATGCTCGATGTATCACATGTGCTAACAAGTTCACTTTAAAGGTAATCATTTGTCAGTTAATTGTTTACTGCTTGTTTACACTGCTCCCAAGGAGCCAAACATCTTGCCGGTCCAAGGGTTCCAATGTTTTCCTTTTTTTAGTGCAGGCTTCAGCAACATTTCTGTGTTACATGATGGTCAAACTGATCTACACTTTTTGAATGTGTTGCTAGTTACATAATTGAAGTTACTAGAGTAGAAAAATACTCAAAACTGTACACATTAATATTTTAAAGGAACAATTGAACCTTTGCTAAGGCCCGCCCTGGGACGCAGACTGGCCAATCACAGCATAGCATCAGCCAGCTCATAGACTCTCATCATTGGTGTCAGATGTTCTTTGTGTTCAGGCTGGTTTAGTGGATCAGGAGCGCATCCTGGTAAACATTGTGTGATAGTGATTCTTGTATTCCAAAGAGGTTGAAAGGAGATATGGGATTCTAAAACATTACATTTATGCCTAAAAACTTGTGGCGCTAACGTGTGTTAGCACATCATTAACTAGCGTTAGGAATTCTATGCTATGCTAGCTTCTAAAGGTAAACTGAATGTTTTTTCATGAAGCACAAGCAGAAGTTCAGAAGAAACTCTTTACACTTCTGTTCATTCATAATCTCAGTCTCTAATTCTCCATCAGCTGATTGGGGTTGTTGAAGTCCACCAATCAGATTCTGCACAGTTTCTGTAAGCCAATCACATCCGTTGTAGTCAAACCTTTAAACAGGTTCTCCTCTCTGCTGCTGTCAGCTGTCATTTCAGCTCAAACTGCTGTGACCCTCCTCCACCCCAGGCTCCTCCAATCAGCATCAGTCCTGCTCCTCATTCGTCATCGTGTTGCAGCAACTCCTTCTTCACCACCACTCCAGTCTCTGGAATCCAGGAGGATTCTGCCTTATCAGACCTCAGCATCACTACCCCAGCTTTTCCTCATTCAGGATGGAGTCCAATCTGCAAAGACTCTGCACTATTCAAATGTTATGCAATTGTAATAAATAGTTAGTAGTTATACTACAAACAAGTCTCTCCTGATTGAAATGATTGCAGCAGTCTGTGCTTCTCTCTGAAATCACTTTTAAAAGTTAGTAATATTCTGCTCATGGTTAGTGACAGTGTGGCTCCTTTGCAACGTAGCTCTATTAGCTAGACGGGGGGGGGGGGGGGGGGGTGCTCATGATCTCAGGTCCCTACAGATCTGCCTCTTCTAAATCATGGTTTTAGTTTTCCCCTAATGTTCAGCAGCAGCAGGCTCTGAAAAACCCACTGTACACTACCACTACTACCAGACAGTTAAAGACCAGCTGGAGAATATAGAAGGGTTAACAATGAAGATTGAATGAATGAACAATGCAACTTAGGGCTATTAAATCCAGCAACTCACCCCAATTAGAGTAGATAGTAGTTAAGGAGGGAGCCACCTTGCTTCCTCCGCATCTCTGTTCTCCACATTAATTGACTTAAATAAAGGTTAAACCGGAGAAATAACTTTAGTCTTTGTTTTTATTTGATAACCACAACAAAGTTTGTATGAAAAAAAACAGTTTGTATGTGAAAATGTACTTTGGGCAAGACCCATTGGCCCAACCAGCGAGTGAAAAAAAACAGTAATGTTGAACTCAACTAAGTGAAGCATTTGAACCCAAAATAGCTCCCGTAGCTGTGCTTACAGTACCTGCCCATCAGGACTAAACTTCAGATATTGCTGATGGGCAGGTGGCACCTTGCATTGTAGCCGATGCCATCAGTGTATAAATGGATGTGAATGATAACATTTAGTGTTAACAGACCATTGACCATATTCAAGTCAGCACGCCTTCAGAGGTCAAGCTGGAATCTTCACACAAAACCACCTTCACAGGCTGTATGAGATATATATAGAAATACAGCAGCCGAATATGATTTATTCAAACTAAATATAAGCACATCATGATCAATGTCTCCTTTCAAAAATCCCAGATTAAGATTAATGTTAAGTCATTTCTAGATCTTTATTTTCAAGAAAAGGAACGAAACATTGATTTCATCTACAGTATTTTTACCCCTAGTGTTTTCCCGTGGTTTCCTTCCTCTTGGTGCATGTCTACAAAACTGTGCCGTGTCACGCACTGTTACTTCCACTGGCCCTGTGTTTGCCAAGCACAGAGATAGAGAGCCAGCAGCTCCCCGTGTTGGTTCAGGGGAAGCTGTGGATGCCGCTGAGAGACAGCCAGGATCTTCAGTTGATCACAAGGCATTTACACAGCAAATACACAAAGTGGCTCTTATCATAATCATATCAATATGCCTGTTGCTTAGGCTGTACCAGTCCACAGTACGTCTGAGACTACAGTGATCAAAGAAAACAGACGAGGGGCTTACAGGAGCAAAGACACCTAGCTTTCAATATTTCTTTGAACACAAAACATTATTTACCAGATATTAGAAAGCATGGCTGTGGAATCTGAGGCTCGGCTGGAATTACTTCCAACATCTCAATGATAACTACCTGATGACTCCAACCACAAAACTAGTAGCTAAGCTATACAAAGCTAAAATAAGACATCTATAGCTCAGGCGTAGAAAATGAAGGAAGCACAACAACTCGGATGCTGCTAGAAGAAATAAAAGCAGAACATTAAATATTGGGCCTTAATTATATTTGTCAGAAAAGTAGAGCAAAGCTATTAAAGCTCAGATGTAGACAATCAGAGATTGATTTAAACAGCAGCAGATCATTAGAATACCCATGTTCTAACAACCATATCCACAGTTGAAATGATTGTGAAATTTTCTGACAATGGTCCAGAACTGTAGGTTAGACGTTTTAAGGGAAGGCTGCATAAACCTTTTTTTTCACAAGATACGGACATGACAAATTTTCATTCATTTGACAACCCGACTGGGAGCGAGTAGAACCACAAGTTGCTCACAACAATACTTTATCCTGAGCTATGTTTACTTTAAATGTAACATGTTACAGTGCCTTTATTACAAATATAAAAAACACTAACAATTAACATATAGTGTAACAGTCGCACACTAGCAGAGTAAGGTCAGTTACATGCAGCAGTATCTGTTTAAAGGTGCCATCAGTCTCCATAAGCTCCTCGTCATAGCAAAACAAAGGCCTTTGTCAATAGAAATGATGTCAAGTTCAAACTTGTTAAGTTGAGCTTGAGAGTCCAAATTTACAAGAAATGGTTAATGGACTGTACTTGTATAGCGTCTTCCGACCAATCAAAGCTCTTTAACATTACTTGCCATCATTCACACATTCATACACTGATGGGAGGAGCTACCATGCAAGGTGCCACCTGTCCATCATGACTAACTAACATTCATACACTGATGGGAGGAGCTACCATGCAAGGTGCCACCTGTCCATCAGGACTAACTAACATTCATACACTGATGGGAGGAGCTACCATGCAAGGTGCCACCTGTCCATCAGGACTAACTAACATTCATACACTGATGGGAGGAGCTACCATGCAAGGTGCCACCTGTCCATCAGGACTAACTAACATTCATACACTGATGGGAGGAGCTACCATGCAAGGTGCCACCTGTCCATCAGGACTAACTAACATTCATACACTAATGGGAGGAGCTACCATGCAAGGTGCCACCTGTCCATCAGGAATAGCTAACATTCATACAACATTCACACACTGCAGGAACAGCCTGCAGGAACAAATCGGGATGTCTTGCCCATGTACACATTGACTAGCGTAGTCGAGGATTGACCTGCTGATCCTTTAATTAAAGGACGACTGTGCTCAACCACTGAGCCACAGTTGCCCCTGTGAAGAAAGAAATATCAAATGTTGACTCTGAAATCAATTGTCATCCAAAAGAAACCATTGTATTATAAAAACACGTTAGTGTCACTATTTAATTACCATAATTCGACATAAGACTCTTCTCACCAGAATGACCATGCTGACCAGCTGATCATTCTGAGGACTAACCTGCCTTTTCTCACCACACAAGTTGGACCTCATGTCTCCAAATCTATTTCCAACAGGCTTTAATTGGATAAGTTGAATTACCGACTGAGTCCACTGGATACCAACATATGATGGTCTCTCTCCCCACCCGTGGTGGTTTACTCTGTGTGGAAGGTGAGTGGAATAGTTTACTAAAGCCAAATGAACTGACAATGACTATATCAAGGAACACATGCACTGGACACTAAAACACCTACTCTAACTGAAGTTAGACACTGCAGGTGAAGTACTGCCTCGAGATGTTATGGGTGTTTAAGTAAGTACTACTACTACACATCCTTCAAGCAAATAAGGAAGAAACATATTAGTATTCAAACTTGAATCTATCCAAGAAGAGACTCTGGCTTGCCTGGAAGAATGCCAAAAATGTAATGTTTAAGTTATGGCATAGCAAACCATAAACTATCCACCCAATTAGATGACCATTTCATCTGTGCAAAGTCTGCACCAGCATGAGCCAGCACATCATAGGGCTTCACAACCAGAACAAATTCAAATGAAGCCAAGATGCTGACTTGTGGCTTCAGGTTCAAATGCTAGAAAGTGACCTTAATGGAGTGAATTTTATTAGGAGATTATGGGGGCCAGCCTATTAATTGGATTTATGTGGAACTGTTTCTATAAAAATGGTAGTATTTTACCTCCTCCCCAGACATCGGGCATCTTTCATATTGTGTGTAAAAAACACCCAAGTCCTTTTCAATTCTTAGCACAGAGCCTTATTCCTCGTGAAACGTTGTGTAAGTTATTGGGGAAAATATTATTCAACCGAGCAGTGCTATCCTAAGCTGTGTGCGTCAATGGGTGGGCCGGCTGCACTGCAGGAATGAACCACTGCAGCTGCTTTGATTCAGCCGGCTATAAAGAGGAGTGCTGAAGTGAATCTATTCCCTGTGCTTGAAGCTCAATGCACTATTGATCTGGGTGGGGGTACGGAGAGGCACATATATGCTCTTATTAGCAACTCCCTACATCTAATTGGAACATGGGAGAGCTTCAGCCTGGCCTCTGGGACCTGAATCCGGTCTCTTGTGTTCATGCAGCCATCACACTATTCAGCTGTAATCAACCAATATGACACCATTTTCATATCTTGTTTAATATTTTGGAGGAAACATGCACAGGCCTGTCATTTCATTTATACGAAATAATCACAATTTACATTATTCTCCAATCAATGTTGCCATGTGCCCAGATCTCAGCTGATACATTAATACAAAGTACAATGGTAGCAATAATAATAATGAGTGCCCAGCTAAGACCCAAGTTGTAATACAACTGAATTACTATCAAAGGAAACCCCACCCTGAAATACTGCAGTAGATGACTTTTGGACTACTAAGTTGTTTTTTCGCCCTTTGTTGTCGCCTATGTTGGGTCTCTGAGCCACAGTTTGACAGCACAGCAGTAAATATTATAAACATACCGGGAGAGGTCTGTCATAGAAAAGACTGAGACACCAGTTTGTCCAGCACAGTCACCAGTACACCAGAAGGAGCATGAACCTCCTGCCTTCCTGTTACTGTGCCTTGATGTGTAGAGATAACAGCTGAATGCCCAGCAGAGTTCCCCTCCCTTTCTCGGTATTTATGAAAAGGCAATGTGGGAAACCCATGGAAACACTGACTGAAGTAGAGGCAAGGCAAACTGAAATGAAATGAAATAAGAAATGTACCATGCATTGAATACCACCAATTCATGATGTAACATGTCCTGGAAGGCTCTCAAAGGAGCCCTACAGAGTGGACACAGAGGGTCATGTGACCAACAGAGGTATCATTGAGGCCTTAGTGGGCTAGTGTAAAAGGAAAAGTGACCACACCCAGCAGAATCATAACTGGGAGATTCACTTACTGCTTTAGATTGTATTGAATCAAATAAGAACATGGCTGATAAAACACTGACAGTGCACAAAATCTCAAATCATCATCATTTCTTTATGTATCCAACATTTGGTGAGACTTTTCTGAGAGTAAACTGTTTCCAGTGTTTATTGTAAACCAAAAAACAGCTAGATAATGTAACTCTCCTAAAACCACAACTTTGTGTGTGAATGAAATAAACAATGTGTTAACATATTAATGAGCTGTTGATAGGAGTAGTCTTTATGCTAAGCTATAGGCTAACTACCTCTTGCCTGTAATCTGCACTAAAAACTAGTTCCCACGATATTTACATATTCCTTTAAAAGGGGATGCTTTCACTCAACTCTGCAGCTTTATAAACCCACTTCACAGTGCAACGTTTAAATCTCTCTGTACATTACAAAATAAAGTTGCTGAGCTGATATTTTGCAATCATGTCAATGAGCTGAATGCAGTGAGTCATAATGCCTATGGGTTTTCTATACAGCACATCCTGCAGGAAATGGATATCATCATGGAGAAGTGATTTGCTGGCATGTGTGTGCATGTGTGTACATGCATGTTTAAGTGCATTTGGCTGCTCATATGAGCAATTCAGTACCCTGACAACGTTGCAGCACAATGCACTGTACCGAGGCACTGATAGGAAGCCCAGACTGCTGCTGTAATGGTCTCTACCCACCACCCGGCCCCTCAATTAGAGTTATCATCTCAGCCTGCCCTGCTCCAATTCAATCAGGCCTGCTTGGGCCACTCCCACACACACACTCCCACACACACACACACACACACACACACACACACACACACACACACACACACCTCTGATTCGTATTCACCTCCTTCTTGTCTGCATTTCCTTTCTGCATGCAACTGTCACTCTACACTCAGCTGCATAAACACATGCTGCATACATGCGCATATCCTAAAACACCCACACACGTGCACTCACACAGCTCATACATACTTGCACAAACATTGAAGACATTTTCCTGGCTACTGCTTTTGTATCACATTCAAAATGTACAGTCTATAAGTGTCTGAAGTAGTTTTGCTCGTGATCCAGCAGAGGGCACTCTTAAAATTCCCTCAGATCAGATCAGAGCAGATGCAGAGAAGTCATAGAGCAGTCACAGAGCAGTCATAGAGCAGTCACAAGCAGTCATAGAGCAGTCATAGAGCAGTCACAGAGCAGTCACAGAGCAGATGCAGAGCAGTCACAGAGCAGTCATAGAGCAGTCATAGAGCAGTCACAGAGCAGTCATAGAGCAGTCACAGAGCAGATGCAGATCAGTCACAGAGCAGTCATAGAGCAGTCACAGAGCAGATGCAGAGCAGTCACAGAGCAGTCATAGAGCAGTCACAGAGCAGATGCAGAGCAGTCACAGAGCAGTCATAGAGCAGTCATAGAGCAGTCACAGAGCAGTCATAGAGCAGTCACAGAGCAGTCATAGAGCAGTCACAGAGCAGTCATAGAGCAGTCACAGAGCAGTCACAGAGCAGATACAGAGCAGTCATAGAGTAGTCATAGAGCAGTCATAGAGCAGTCACAGAGCAGTCACAGAGCAGTCATAGAGCAGTCACAGAGCAGTCACAGAGCAGATGCAGAGCAGTCATAGAGCAGATGCAGAGCAGTCACAGAGCAGTCATAGAGCAGTCACAGAGCAGATGCAGAGCAGTCACAGAGCAGTCATAGAGCAGTCACAGAGCAGTCACAGAGCAGTCATAGAGCAGTCACAGAGCAGATGCAGAGCAGTCACAGAGCAGTCATAGAGCAGTCACAGAGCAGTCATAGAGCAGTCACAGAGCAGATGCAGAGCAGTCACAGAGCAGTCATAGAGCAGTCACAGAGCAGATGCAGAGCAGTCACAGAGCAGTCATAGAGCAGTCATAGAGCAGTCACAGAGCAGTCATAGAGCAGTCACAGAGCAGATGCAGAGCAGTCATAGAGCAGTCACAGAGCAGTCACAGAGCAAATGCAGAGCAGTCATAGAGCAGATGCAGAGCAGTCACAGAGCAGTCATAGAGCAGATGCAGAGCAGTCACAGAGCAGTCATAGAGCAGTCACAGAGCAGTCACAGAGCAGATGCAGAGCAGTCACAGAGCAGTCATAGAGCAGTCACAGAGCAGTCATAGAGCAGTCACAGAGCAGATGCAGAGCAGTCACAGAGCAGTCATAGAGCAGTCACAGAGAAGTCACAGAGCAGACTCAGAGCAGACGCAGAGGGAACGCAGAGTGGACACAGAGCAGACACTTTTTCAGCCAAGGCCCAGCAACTCCCAGTGACTTCCAGTGGGAGGGCCAGCATGTTGATGAGAGGCTGTTTATTGCAATGAGGTTCCCAACACAAGCAGCAAATACATTTCTGTACCATTATGTAAGAGGGCCGGGCCTTCTAGTAGAACCATCAAGCGCCAAGGGACTTTGTGCAGCGTAACAGCATCCTCCTCTGCTCTGCGCATCTCTCTCTCTCTCTCACACACACGTACGCACAGCCCAATTCCCACACTAGGTTTCTCAATAGCAATACCATGGGATCCTCTCTGTTTACTCAACAGACAGTCTGAGATGGACCAATAAAAAAAGAGCTTCCAACTGGTTGAGCTCTGTTTCAAAGCCTGCTTGGTATTGCTAAAGCACAAATCAGTCCCCATGTGTCAATATTGTGTCGGAGGTAGACAGTACAATCAACTGCTGAGTATCACAGTCAACAATACCCCCCTCCATTCATCTACACCCATCATGAACAAGCCATGTCAGCTTTACAAAGAGCTGAAACAATAATTCAGTGCATCAGTTTGTTAAACAACAGTATAAATTGACAATAACTGTGATAACAGCCTGAAGGGTGTATCAGTTAAAACACTAAACATTTGCTGATTATAGTTATTTGTCTAACCAACAGTCAAATGGGGATTTTGACTGTTGGTTAGACAAAATATTCAGTATTAGTAATAATATTACTTTGTCCACTATGATTTTACATTACATCTACCATTTCATAAATTAAACAATTAGTATTTAGAAAGGTTCCACTTGGAACTCTTTCAGAGGGTTCTACCCCAAACACAACATAAAGGGTTATATCCAGAACCAACTGTGAAAAGATCCACTCACAACCCCCTAAAATAAGTTGTATAGAGAAATCTTCTTTGGTGTGATGGTTCCACCCAGAACCCTCTCTGGAGGTTCTAATCAGAACCTTTCCACCTCATAAGGGTGCAAACCAGAACCAACCCAGGGGGTTTTACCGTTTCCTCATGAGGCTCCTAAAGGGCCAGAGCAACCCACAATCAGGGTGAATGTCCACAGTGAGCATTTTCCCTTCATGGATGACATGTATATTACATGTGGGCAGTGATGTGATGTAATTAGAGAATGATATACATCAAAATATGACATTAATATTCGTATCAGGTTAAAGTGTTTGTGTGTCTGATAAGGCAGTTCTAGTGAACATCAACATATTTCTCAAGTATTCTCTTGTGTTATAGAATCAGCTGAGCATAGAGTTCAGCTGCAAACTGTCTAATAAAGCACTTTCAGACAAGACGTCTGAGGCTTTCGACTAAACTATTGCTGGAATGTGAAAAATATTTTGCTATAATTTGGTGTTGCAGTAACCTCTGCCCTGTACGTACAAGGATGTTCCCCGTGATTTCAGCATGTCTTGAGGACATCACCACCTTCTCAAGAATCTGTTTATTCAGACGGGAAGAAAACACCCAGCCATCTGGAATGGCTCGGCTCTACTGATCATTAGAAATGCAACACACACACACACACACAGCTCTCCCCTCATAAATTGCTGCTGCCCATCAGCTCCGTCAGTGAGCAGCTGTGGAAGCCATTAGGCCAGTGCTACTTACCCTGTTAGGACCACCACAAAGTCCATTACATTCCAGCCATTACGCAGGTAGGAGCCTTTGTGAAAGGCAAAGCCCAGGGCGATGATCTTGATGCCAGCCTCAAAACAAAATATTCCAATAAAGTAGGGCTCTGTGTCGTCCTGTCAAGAAAAAGCAGAGTAGATTGAGGAGGTTTCATGAAATTACACTCTTCCATCTGGCCGTGTCAATGAAATCTGATACTGCCTTACATTGGATTACACATGCTGCTTAAAAATGGGTGATTCCAGAATGTTCAGATTCAGTATATTTCAGTGTTTGAAACCGCAAAAATGTATAGATAAGGCTTACATAAATAAACCTGTTTGGAGGCTTTCTTTTTGTCTCTGTTAAGGATTTGTCATTTGATTATGTTTAACTTTTAGGTCTGAAAGTTGACTTTGAATCGTATTCTTTAAACAGGTTCTCTCTGATTTAAACCATTATTTTGACAATGTTAGACTGCTCTATGCAAATGTCTTGTTGAGAGATCATTTAACACGTGGCTTCCCTGTTAAACAAAGATGAGGGTTTCATAGAGAATATGTTCAGCATTCACACTGCTAGTTTCAATGTGACCACTGCACTGCTATACTGACGCAGAGGGCAAGGGCAAAACAAACTGTTAGACCTGGATCTATACTTTTACCACAATGCAATGCAACGTCGCCCGGCAAGGCACTGTGTTGGCCAATCAGATACATGTGAGCATATACTCCTGTAACATGAACGGTCTAATTTGACTATTCTCATCCTTGTGACGAAGGATATGATAATTGTCCCATGAGTAAATTCATGAGTGTTATGGCAACAATAGGCCTTCAAACTCAAGGATCGGTTACTAAGGACTCTGTATTCAACCTCTTTATCTTTTGTATTCAATGGGTAATTGTATTGCTTCTTATATGCTATTTTATTGTATTATATTATACATGTCTCTAAATATTTACTATTTATTTTCTTTATTTTATGGAGCCTCACCAGCCAAAGTATTTCACATACCGTATTTGTATAAACGGAGTGACAATATGTCTTGACCAACTGGTGGTACTCAACTTAAACGGCAACTATTTTTATAACTGAAAAGATAATTTCAGGCAATTTCTAAGCAAGAAGGCAAACATTTGTTGGTTCCAACTTTTCAAACAGGAGGATGTGTTGCTCCAAAGGACAGGATGTGTTTCTCTGTATCATATGAACATGTCCCAACAGCTTCAGGGGCTGGACTCTGGCTCGTACAAAACAAGCAATATGAAAAATACCCATGGGTTCTGAGAAATAACCAATTTTTTGGACATTTTCTGGATGAAAGAATTGATGACTAGAAAAATATTTGACAGATGAATCAATAATAAAAATAATTGTTAGTGGGTGGCAGCCCAACCACACACAAAGCCACAGCTCCCTGACAGGGGTCAGGACATACTCATGTGTCTCCAGAATGAGGACAGTCCTGTAGTATGGCTGTCTGACAGGGTTCCAGCAGCTCAGCTCAGAGGCGCCTTGCTTCCAGGAGTGACATTCTTAGAACAGCCCGCCCCTGCCACCACTAGCTCTCTGATTGGGCAGAAGGGTTCCTAGCACTTGTATCTTTAATGGAAAGATATGACAAGCAATCTGGGAGGGAGGGCGCAGCAGGGGTAGCCTGAGGTAATGGTGCACAGGGGGAATCAAAGGCAGCTCTGCAGGGTTCTGCTTAACCTGCTGAGTAACATTCTGACGCTGAGAACAAGATCAAGTGTATTCTTACTTTGTATTTACAATGCTCTTGAAATAAATCTAATGTTAAGGGATTCATGAAAGCACTCAGGTATTTTGGCACCAACATTTTCAAATCAATGAACAAAGAAGAAGGGGAGGTGGGGGGTGGGGCAGCTTCCTAGTGTTCTATCTTTTCTTCTGTATCACATGAAGAGCTGTACAGAAGGACATTGAAAGCAGTCAAGTGGCTACTTACCAAACGCTCTGACATTGGAGTTTTGTCCGAGGCCGGTAGGTGTTGCTCCAAGGCCAGCACAATACAGTTCGCTATAATGGTGGCCAGGATCATGTACTCAAATGGAGTGAAAATGTTAAGGACAATACATTCAGAGGTTAATACACATGCAAACACAAACCACATTAAACCAATAGATATTAATCTCCAAATAAAAGTCCACCCTAAACTCTTATTCTCAGCTACTGGGAACACACTTCCTGGACATAAAGTGTTGCTTGGTGTTTGGAGGTGCATTTTTCCGACACATGTAAAGACATGAAGTATAACATATACATATTGTTAAAGTAGCAACAATTCAGTTTAACATCAGATATGCCTTTGGCTAGCTCATGCATCAATGGCAAATGTCAGCTTTACTGTCAGATGTTTGAAATCAGGGAGAAGAGAACATCTTCTGTGTGTCAAACCAAGAGAAATTTCTGAACATACTGTAGCTTCCAATTCATACTACATACTAATTCCTAGCATCTCTTGAGTATGCTCAGTGTTCACACTAGAAAGTAAATGTACAAACTAACACCCATCCATTCTCCTGCAATGTGCTGCACAAATTACATGGAGCACAGCGAGGAACTCTAGGACTGTAATTGGATTTAGCAATCTAAATTGTACAACTTAGTATTAAATGGCAAATTATGTTAATGTATTGTATAATAACTGCTTAAAGCATACAGTAAAGATAAGTATAACCGTGGTATACAGTTTGTATGCAGTACAATTTTGGACACGGTAATATTGACAGCAGCAGATTTAGTCATTTACTTTTGTAAAGTTGGGGGATTTACAAGAGACATGTTTTTAAAAATAATAGACTAATGAAACCAGCAGAGGTCGAGATATCCTCACTTTTAGTCCCGATGGATCAAACTCCAAAACACTGGGGGTTCCCACCTTGCAATCCAATAGGATCCTTCATAGCACATCCTACCTCATCAGCCCCCATCCTGACTCATTATTGCCAACTTCTTTCAAACCTCACAGTACCTGTTTATAATGCAGACTTTCTCTTCAATCTTTTTTAAAGTGCAAGATACGAGATTGGAAGCTAACGGTGCTAACAGCGTTAATAGCGCAAACTACAGCACAAGTGCTGACAGAGCTAACGGGGGAACTAGTGGGTGGGTGCCACGCTTCCACAACAACACTGTCTGTCTGGATGGCATGATGGGCTGGAACCGCCTAATGAGAACAGTGCAGAGCGGCACCTGTAAGCTAACCAGTGTGGCACGCTCACATGCACTAAATGTCACGCGGCCGGCAATGTGAGCAAAGAGAGGAGGAGCTCTGAAAAAACATTTCTGCAGAGTTTAGGATTATTCTTATTTCAAGACATTATTCACTGATTTGAGCAAATTATTGAGTATTTCCGCACCCCGTCAGGACTGTTCAGGTCTGCGGAGGACATCCGCAGGAGGGGAAGCAGGCCCAATAGCTCCACTGATTGCTCTGCATCAGGATAAAGGGCTCAGTAATGCACTGCACCATCAAAGCATGATGAATGTTTGCTCAGCAACAGGGGTAACCAACCAGTGACTTAAGTAATGGCGCTTATTACACCACTTAATGTGTCCTCAGAAAGTATCCACATCTGCACCAGTGAGAAACAATTTTGTTGTGAGCTTTTTTGAAACCTGCATCCTGCTGCATTGTATTGCTATGCCTTGTTTGTGTGGTGTCACACCCATGCAGTTTTCCACCGCCTTGATGCTGAGGTCAGTCTGCTGGGAGTTCAGCACCACGGACAGCACCACCTGCGCACGACAGCGGCCATATTTCACAGACAACTCTCTACAAGGTAAACCCACACAATGGGGTCCACTTTACCTTGATGTGCTCTATAACTTCACCCAATATGTGAATTTAGCATGAGGATGAAAGGAGCCATGTCTGTTGAGAACAAGTCTTAGTCTATAAAATACCTTCACAAGAAACCCCTGCATTGAAAACTTGGCATAAACTAGTTTATGAACTGATGTGAAACGTGGGTGAAAACACAAGCAGCACATTTATAGGAACTAATCAATAATAGAAGTTCGAAATATGAAAACAATGTTTCTCTTTCTTGTCAACAATTGTAGCCGAAATATACTGAAGGAAACAATAATGAAATAAAACCTGCAGCTTTTATATTCAACAGAAAATTGACCGCGGAGATTCCAATGTAGACACAAGCTGCCGCACTGTCCTAGAATTAAGGCTGTGGAAACAACAGGAGAACCAACTGTAGAAGTTTGATAATTTAGTGATAAACACAATTATATTCATTTAGTACATGCCGAATTAACGGGCCTGTCCTGTTGCATAAGATCGTGTCGCATTACACAGACACATGTGTATTCTCTGCCGGTTAGCAAGGACCTGAAATGGACATATTTTGTCGCGCAGTTTGGCGTAGTGATCTCGCGTTATGCGGGAGACAACGGCATATCTGATCATTTGTGGTAAGGATATGGCCATTCGGTGATCCTCTTGGCATATTTCCGTATGATATTATCCTCACTGAAGGTGAACAGAGAGCGGTTAACGGTGAGGCAGTTCTGTTTGACTGGAATGGGGTTGTAAATGGCCATGGTCCTGGCTCTCTGGGCCATCGTCTGCTTGTACACCCTCTGGACCCCCGGAGGCCCCGGCGGCCGGCTGGCCCCTCTGGTTGGGCCCGCGGGACAGCTGCCTCCATATCGACTGGACAGTATGTCTTCAAAGCGGGCCATTCTGGGAGAGCACAAATCTTGATGGAGAAACCAAGACAGACACTTGGAAAGAAAGGGAGCATCACAACACGCACTGCCCCGTCCCCCAGGTCCTTTAGGTCCCTTAGGTCCCCCAAATCCTTTAGGTGCGCGCAGCGTCCAAGAGCAGAAGAGTCAACCATTCACAACTCAACAGAGTGGGAGGCTCTTTTGCTCCATGCGCTCACTGTCCGCGACATGGAATTGTAGCTCAAAGTTTAGATGATCACATTTCATGGTGCAGCGTTTTTCATGGGTGTTCCTCCGCCGGCTGGCGGCCCCGGTGCCCAGAGGGCGCTGAGACGTACCGGCGTCAAAGGTCCAAGTCCACAATATTCAAGAGGGGAAACGTCAATATAACAGTGAAGACTACAGCGGAGGAAATCAGCGTGACAAGTCGAGATAAATGTTCCTACAGGAAGCGTCCACACATGTATTTCCCCAAGAAGACTTGTTAGACCCCTCTCAGCTGGGACCAGGTCCGACAACGCGCCGCCGTCACTTTCTTCGTCTCGTTACCGGAGAAGAGCAGCTTGTTCCCGGTGGTGGGGACGCAGACACTACTTTCTCCAACGCTCCTCGCCCAGACCCCACGTGACGGAGAGGACGCCCGTCAGAGGCTCCACCTGGACCGGCCCTGTTTCCACAGCAACAGGGAGGAGAGCGAGCCACACCGCAGTCAAGTCACACGGAATGAAGAGGACTTCCGTGATAATTTTCAGAATAAGAGCACGACCACCAATAGTATCGATTTTGTGTGATTACTAATAAATCATAATGTACAGTACCTGTAAAACTAGTGTACATCAACAATTTCCGGCCACACCTTTTAAAGTAAAACAAAAGAGATTCACTTTTTTTAAGGATTTATTGATGAAAATAAGCCAATTTATGCTTCAAACTGACTATAATTAACATACATTTATAAAACAGGAATAAAAGTACTTTATTAAAAAACTCAAACGTAATTTTAACTACATCAGAAATTGGTTAAAATTACAGTTCCATTAGTTAGCAGCTGTCAACATACTTCAGTGTACTTTTGGTCCGGGAAAATTTTTCCTGCTTTGGTTTAGTCTAGACTCTAGACCACATGTGTCAAACTCAAGGCCCACGTCATTTTATGTGGCCCGCGACGGCTTGGAAGGCATGATCACCACCGTAGACCCGTTTTCAGTCTGTCGCGGACCCGTTTTCGGTTCGTCGCGGACTCGTTTTCAGTGGGTTGCGGACTTTTGCATGGGCAATATAAAAATCTTGTGCTTTTATTTTGAAGGGAATTTTGAATGCAGTAGAGTGCGTCTATTCACACTCCTCAGTGCTGCGTTCACAACACACTTGCATGAGTTTACACACGCACTATTTGTGATAGTTCACTTCATTCCCGACCTTTTTATTATGTTTGTGCATGAAAGCACTGCTGAGTCTGTTAAAAAAGGCTGAAGTTATAAAATTATTATGTGTGTTGTATTACTTTGTGTCCTTAAGATGCACTTTGGGGTTTTTAATTGAGTGTAAAAGGGAATATTTCAAACTAGTTTTTTTGTGTTGGCATGTGAGATTCTGTACCATTTCAGGCTCAAACTGCACCATATTTTCATTATATCCATTTGAGAAGTTGAACATGTTCCTTGCTTTGGATCTCGGTTCATTCAGGGATGATGGTGCAGCCAGACCAGTAGAACCACTGCCCCAGACCACATGCATGTTCTTATTGGCTAGTTATGTCCTTCTCAACTGTGACAAAAAAAGCTTTGAACAAAGTTAATATAACAACGATTGTTTGATCTTTGTCTTTGTTATTTTCTTCTGTTTTAAGTTTGATCTTTGATAGAATAATGTGGGTATATATATATATATATATATATATATATATAAATAAATGCATGTACAATATTTTTACACTTGAATAAACAATACAAAGACAGTTATTTAACAATATGTTCGGTAGTAGTTAAATTTATACAGTGTTACAGTTACAACCGGCCCTTTGAGGGCGACCATGATGCTGAAGTGGCCCGCGGTGAAAATGAGTTTGACACCCCTGCTCTAGACGGTCCTGACGGTCTAAAATAGAGTAATAGAACTACATGTATTTATACTATATGGCTAAATGTATGTGGACATACAGTATACTGCTGTGTACTTTCGGTCTAGGTCAGTTTTTCTGGTTTGGGTCCATTAGTTCCAATAAAAATAAATGTTGATGCTCCAGCATAAAAACAATTTGGACAATAGAATATTTGTGTCAACAGTATGTTTGCCACCTGTTTCAACATGACAACGTCCATGTACACAGTCAGCTCCATACAGAAATTATTTCACAGTCTGACCTTAAGCCCATTCAACACCTTTGGGCTGAACCGGAACACCGACCCTGCGCAAGACCTGATCACCCAGCAACAGTGTTGGATCTCATTGAAACTCTTGAAGCTGTGTCTCTACTTTCTCTTGACATCTCAAGTTCATTAATACATAATTAAAAACAAGATGACAAAAGCTTTAAAATGTGTTTAATCACTAATTAGACATGTAGTAAAAAGCGTGTTCATATAACACAAGATATCAGATTACAAAAACATTACTTCACTTCATTACTCCACAAATATTACAATTTGGAAGAGTACATGAATGCAGACATGATTTTACCACTCTGACATTCAGTATTTCTGCCTGGTGGCAAACTACAGGGCTCTGAGATGACGGATTTTCACAATGTTTGTGAAAGTTGCTTTAAAACTGGGAATTCAAGAAAATCCCATTGGTGTTCACATAATCAAAGCCTCACTGTTAAGTGGCATCTGGTTCAGAAGATGTTTTAGACATTGAAGGTCAATGCCACAGAATGTGTCCAGGCAGAGAGAGGGATCAGTGAGTTTCTATCCGCTACCTGCTGATTGGCAACACTTAAAAGACCCACACTGGCAGCTGAAGTACTTGCTCTTCACCCTCCAGTAGTGATCGCCATAGTCAAACCTGGTGAGAAAGAGGCACCCGTCCATTATATTATGTTTGCTTCAACTATTTACTTGACGTTTTCTACTGAAGGTGAAAAGGAGGTATTTCTTCCACCACTCACCCTATCTGGTCTCCAGCTCTGATGGGCCTGCTGGAGAAGAAGGCTATCCTGGGGAAGCGTAGATCCTGGTGCATGGTGAACACCCTCACAGCCAACAGATTGGGCTCACACAGATGGTTGATGAAGCGACCGATGTTGCCAAAGAGTCTCGCATCAATACAATGTACGTCTCCCACCTGCACGAAGATGATGAACAAGACAAATCATATTCACATGTTCTTTATGTGAGGGTCAAACAGAGATAAATGTCAATTATAATCCATATTGCACAGCAAAACATTGATTCTGATGATGCACCATCATATCTTAAGGAGCTTATAGTACCATATTACCCCACTAGAGCACTAATAGTACCATATTAGCCCACTACAGAGCTCATAGTACAATAGTACACCACTAGAGAGCTTATAGTACCATATTACCCCACTAGAGAGCTTATAGTACCATATTACCTCACTAGAGAGCTTATATTACCATATTACCCCACTAGAGAGCTTATAGTACCATATTACCCCACTAGAGAGCTAGAGAGCTTATAGTACATATTACCCAGCAGAGGATCCCTCTGCTGAGGATCCCTCCAGCAGAGGAGGGTGCTCTCCTGAAGGTTTCTTCCTTTTTTTCCTGTGAAAGTGTTTCCTGATCCGATGTGAGGTCCTGGGACAGGGATGTCGTATGTGTACAGATTGTAAAACCCTCCCAGGCTAATTTATATTTGGATTATACCTCCTGCACTGGTTCCCACAGTTTCCCAAACGGTATTTCTGGACACACACTTTCTAAAAATGACAAACCAATCCAATTCACAATAAGCCCCATCTATAAATCAAGAGAGGGAACTTGACCATTCCTGGTATATTTTTACTGCCATTTCCTCATAACCTTATATCCTCAAAATATATCATATTTAGAAAAGGTATACATTTGATAAATTACAATTTGTTTTATACAGTCATTATATCCTTTATATGTATAGGTATACATGATACCAAATACATTCAAGGCTCATTATTTTAAAACCTCTCATCAGTAAAACAACAGAGTGTACGCTAAGTAGGCCACAGTTATCAGAAAAATACTAACATCCAGGTGCCACCCTGTGGCTCAAAGGTGTACTGCAGATTGAAATGTTAAACAAAAGACTGCTAATTTATTTGTTGACTGATAAAATCTCCTGCGACCCATCCGTGGGTCCTGACCCAGTCTTTGAGAATGACTGTGCTCTTTAATGCATGTAGCCTCACACAAATAAAACAGGTTGGGTTTGAACATGTTTCTTTAAGATACTTCAAACAAACAAAGGGATTAGTCCACCCTGTTAACATCAACTAACTGTCATCAGAAGAACACTCACTCTGTAAAACCATGAGGAATGCTGCTGGTTGAGGACAGACCGAGTAGTATATGGATGAGATATCCTGAGATATCCCCTCCTGACCAAATATAGGAGCACATGCACATGTCTGTCTGGTACATATTTCCACAAGAGGCATATGGACTATACTTCTACCGCGCTTTTAAAGTCCTCCGATCACTCAAAGCGCTTTTACACTACTTGACATCATTCACCAATTCACACCCATTCATACACTGATGGGCCGGGCTAAGGTTCCACCTGTCCATCAGGAGTAGCTCACGTTCATACACATTCATACACTGCAGGAGCAATTTTGGGGTTCAGTGTCTTGCCCAAGGATATGGACTAGTGGAGCCAGGGATCGAACCGCCGATCATCTGATTGAAGGACGACCTGCTCACCACTGAGCCACAGTCACCCACAAGGTCAGTGAGACCCCATGGGATGGCCACCTTTAGGTGTGTGACACTTGACTAAAAGAACATACATATGTTGTTGCGATGATCATATGATTTGGCTGGTTACTTACTGAGTAAGACAGGCTAATTTTAACTGAATCTCGACATAATTCCTAACCCACACATTAAATAATCTTCTTCTCTCACCTCAGAACTAACAAGCACCGTCACCTAGCACATCTTTACAAATGTATGTAAACCAATTCAAAAACCTTATTGTCGAGAGTGAAGAGGAAAGAGTCATTCTCTCTTTTATCAGCCTCTGCATCAGTGATGATCTCCCCGACATACCTGTGGAAGCATCAGAGGGGAAAGAGCTCAGAGTGCAGCTTCAGTTCAATATTTCATGCTGTAAAACACTGAATTCAGTCGTTTCTCTTATGAGAGTCTCTCCTCACTCGCAAATGAATGTTCCCTGAGGGATATCCTGCATGGCCCTCACTCCCCAACCCATCTTCTGAGTCCTGAAGAGCTGCAGCCGGGCTCTGAAGCAAACAACAACAAGGCAATTATATCTACCGGCAGCAGCAGTATAGGAACATTAAGACAAAAGATGACATTGATTTGATTCAAGACAACACAGTTTCAAGAGATAAAACAACTTAGACAGCTGATCCTTTACTGGGAGGGAAATTGAGTTGCGTTTCCTCTGGCCTGTGTGAGAGACCGGAGAGGAAGAGTGAGCACAGGAGGAGGATTCCCAGGGGCCGGCTGGGGGAGGTGCTGGACGGGAAATACTTCCCCGTGCAGGTGCTGCAGGCGGCGGGAACCTGGCATTGGACGCACCTGCCGGCAATCTCTCATTAGGAGAGTATTTCTGCAGCACGGAGAAGGAAGGAAGGGGAAGAGGGACGGCCAGCTAACTGGCAGACGCGAGCTGGCCAAGGAGAGGTAAAACCACGTGCAACTCTCATGACTCTGATATGCTTGCAGGACGAAGACGGCGGATGAACGACAGAGAGAAGACGGGACGGGAAGAACGGGAAGAACTTTTGAGTTATCGTTATTCCACCTCCCCTTTCCCTGAAAATACATTATCTTTTGTTTCAACTTACCTGCGTGTCGTTGCCTATTTTACCACTGAACCCTACCTAGCTCGCCATGGGCGCCACACCTGGTACAAAGCCAGCCAGAAGTTTACATGGATTTTAAGATACTTGGCAAACAAAGCTAAACATACAGACGGCTTTTATTTGAGCAGTTTGTACTAATTGGCTTCTTTAAAAAAATAGTGATAGTGGATGAGAGACTGAGCAGATTGAAATATCACTGTTCTATACGTTTACATGTTCATGTTTGTTGAACAGATGTATTGAAAAAGAATTGACTTTCCACTCGTGAATGTTTAATTGCACTAACAATGAGGAGCACAGCTGGTGTCAACTGGAGTTGCATTCACTCCGGGGTCTATACCACAGACTCTCTGTGTGAGTGTGTGTAGTTGGAAATCAGCCCTGACATTAAATGCATTAAAAAAGTACTACAAAAACATCATTAATGTTGGAGGTTATCAATAGTCTTCTATAATTTAGCAACGGGGCCGGTTCAATATGGGATTTTGATATCCATCCATAACTGTGCAACTTTGGTGAATGAGGCAGCAGCAGACCAGCAACTGAGATAAACTCAACTTGTTTATCACACCATTATTAGCAATATTAGGTTAATATTAACTCTTCAACAAGGCTAGCCCACCAAACGTGAGCTACTGCTACAAAGATGTTATGGTCCTATTTGCGTGAAGAATGCAGCAAAGTAAAAAGTACAGCCAGGATTTACCTGGTGTTTTTGGGCTCCCATTCACTGTGTTGACCTACCTTCAATCACACACCTTAAAGCTAGCCAAAACAAGCTAGCATGTCAGCTTTAGCAACTGAACCAAACATGCTAACCAATGTATTAATATTCAGCCGATTAAAACACGTTTGGAAGAACGCAGCGTTCATCGTAAACTCATCCAACCTAAACCATAGGGCTTTTTTTCTGTGGGCCTTTACTGCAGGAAATGCAGATTAGGGAGAGAAAGAAAGTGAGTGAGCTCTCTCTGAGAGCGGAAAAGTTACCTCAGTCCGTTCTGGACCACTCGGTTCCTGCAGGTCCTCCAACAGGAGCAGGCGTGGTTACACTCAAACAGCACTGGGGGCTCCCTCTGACTGAAGTCCAGAGGTAGTCGACCCTCCTACATACACAGCAAGAAACATGTTACACACTGCTAGCAGGGATGAAAACACAGATTTACAGTAAGTAATGGTACTAATAATAGTAAAGGTGTACTTACGCCGTCATACCAACATCGCAGGCTGAGCTGACCACACATGCAGGTACTGGATGAGCAATCGTCTGTACAGCTACAGTGCTGAATGACACAATGAGGGGCTGATGCAAGTCAAGTATTTTCAATTTGTGCAGCTTTCATCCGACATTGCTGTATTTTGGTATATTTTAATGAACAAAATATGAAAATAGAAACAAGTGTTTTTGTCTTTTCATTTGGACAGGACCATGGAAAATTGATATTGGATATTTGGTAAAGAGCAGTTCCTTCTGCTTGCAGGTTGCATTAAATTCCCAAACTCACTTGAGTTCAAAAAGAAATAAAAAGGCCAATGTCAAAAGGTGAGACCTGCTGAGCCTTTTGTCACACAACACAGCACAAGTCTGACGTGTTTTTTTAACCCTAAACAAATCCAATGAAAACCAACAGCGTCTTAGGCCGCAGTTACACTCGTCTTTTAAATGTGACTTTTGTGATCAGATGTGAGACATCACAACTCTGCTGTGGGTCCACGCTCGATACTTCTACATGAGCTGTCTGATCAGATAGTGATCGGATACATTTTTACACAGTGGCCCACATTTTGAGAGGCTCAGAAGTAATTGGACAATTGTCTTACAAATGGTTTGATGGCTGAGAAAGGAAGCAGATAAAAAGGTATGGAGCAGGGAACTCTCAGCATGAGGACCAAAGAGGTGAAGCACGTGAAGAAGGCCATTAAAGAGCTGATGAACTAAACCAGCCTATCAGGCAGACAGCAGAAACATAAGGATTGACCTTGGTTTGGTACATTCTTAAAAAGAAGGAATGTTCTGGGAAAGCTCAGGCCCGGAAGACATGTAAAGAAGACGCAGCAGAATTCTGTCCTTGGTGAAGAAAACCCTTCATAACATGAATACTGAGGTCCAGAATACTTTGGAAGGAGGAGGCGTGTCTTTGTCAAAGTCTTCAATCAAGAGATGCCTTCATGAATCTGAATACAGGAGGTTTACATCACACCTGACCAGTTTGAGGTTCTTTGGAAGATGAACTTGTTCCAGAATGATGGGAAGAGAAAGGTGTGGAGAAGGAAAGGAACGGCTCCGGACCCAAAGCAAACCACATCCTCTGGTTAACATGGTGGAGGCGGTGCTATGCATGGGCCGGTATGGCTGCCAATGGAGCTGGTCACTGGTGCTCATTGATGATGTCACAGCTGATAGAAGTAGCAGGATGAGTTGTGAGGTGTTTGGGGCTTTATTATCTACTCAGATTCAGCCAAATGCTGCAAAACTGATTGGACGGTGCTTCTCAGTACAGATGGGTAGTGACCCAAAACATACTGTGAGACCAGTCCACGAGCTTCTCAAGGCAAAGAAATGGAATATTATTCCAGAGTTTGGTGATGACTATGGGTGGAAGGCTCACAATAAATGTCCCCCCTTATTTTGTTGTTTAAAGACTTTAATTTTGAAGCTGCATAATCCTGGAATGTACTGTAACAGGAATTCTTCCCTTTGCTCTCCTCAGGAGATGAACTCCAGTGTGGGGGGAGATGCAATACCTTTTAATTGTAAGTTTCCCTGCTCCAGCACTAATAAAGGATTATCTTATTTTATCTTAATACTCGTTAGTAGATACATTCATTATTGGTTTGGGATTGAATATAGAATGCCACCACACTTCTTATAATACACAGAGATATGAAATGGGCATCTTGTTTTGCTGTGACATGTAGAACCTGAAGAGTCTCACCTGTAAATGAGTGATGTCCCTGTCTATGTTCAGTGGGGAGGTGACACAGTTTTCAGGAATGTACTTAAAGTTTTCAGGGCTTGGCTCACTGTCAACACCATTAACACAGGTAATGGGAACTGCCTCGTAGCCCCGAGAAATGTCCCTAAGAGAAGGAAAATGTGTTTAAAATATCTGACTAAAGCGGAAAAAAAAATAAACACATAGATCTGTATCAAGAGATTAATACATAATAAGAAAACTGACAAGACTTCAAGTATTAAAGTACCAAAATCTTTGCCGTTAAGCTCAGTTGACCTTTCAAAATCTAGTCTTTAGCTCCGCCCATTTTGATAATGTGGTGGTGTTTCCATGTTTAGTCCTGACTCGTTTATCGCATTGCTTCTAAATCACTGTGTCTATGTTCTCTGGCTCTCCTTTTGTTTTCTTTAAGACCAAAAAGTCACCAATCAGGCTGATTGACATGCTTTTTGCTAACGAGAGCAGACATCTTTACGTCTTGAATTAGGGCTACATGGGCAATTACCCATAGTACCGAATAGTTCAAAGCTTCATTCATAACGCTGATGTTCAAATTATGTAAGTAATAACTTACAGAAAAATTGCACACAATACGCTGGCATCCAGCCTCTCTTCCTCTCTCTTGAACACAAACACACAGCAAAATCAATCGAGGAATCGATTCTTAGCTGCATTGCGATTCTCTCTTGAACGATTATGACTGCATCCAGAAAACTCAATTCTTAATGTTATGATCGCCTGTAACAATTCTGCGAAAGCAGGCTGTCCGTTTCTTACCGCTGCCCCTGAACGCAACAGACATAGTCCACGTCTGAGAGTAAGCTTGGCTAAATACTAGCAGAGGTTTGGTCAGGGCGGCTGAGCCTCGGCAGCCAAATATGGATAGGATCTGACCAGCACCCCCTGGCTTCAAGCTAACGAAGGGAAACATTTCGCTTTGTCTTCCGCTCAACTAGGAACGGGGGAAGCGATTCACAAAGTAGACTGCAGTAGACTGCGCACACACAGCAGTGTTGCGGTTTACCTGCTGAGAACTCGTTCTCCATGGCTAACCCTGCCTCTCCGGGCATCAGTCAGCTTCTTGTTAGTGTTCAGGGACGTCCACACCTTGGAGCCGTACACACAGCAGTCCAGAGCCGTCTCTCCCTCCTTGTTCTTCTGATTGATGTCAGCTCCACGAGAGAGAAACAACCTACATACGAACAATGTTTGAGGTCAAAGTCAGGTGACTCGGGTTACAAAAGATTTTGGTGTAATGTGTAACTTAACATATAACAATATAACAAAGTAGGCTTGAAAACACAATAAACTGGTGTTATCAAGGGATCCACCAATATGGGGTCATTGAAGCTATACCAATATCCCAGCACAGTAGTGCTAGCCAGTACTAGGCAATCCCAGCACAGTATGGCGGAACACTCATGGGAACTAAAACATATTGCCCTTCATGTGCCAGGAGAAAACCAATAGAAAAACCTGAACGCAAATGATTTTTGGTTTATATGACTGCTTGTGTTGAAACCCAGTCAGTGTCAAATCAGAGTATATTTAAATTCAAGCAGATTCCTACACTTGAAATCATTACGGTTGAAATTCATTTTCTAAACTTTCAGGACTTTGCTGCTAAACATGCAACCATTAACAGTACAGGAGAAAGCATATTCAACATGAAGCATGTAGATATGACTAACCGAATGTGTTCGTTCAAATGACTTCAGTAGTGTATACAAAATGTTCTCGACCCGCCCCTGAACGCATATTATTTATCTCTTATTTACAATGGACTGATCTGAATTTGATACAGGTCAGTGTGACCCAGATTCATTTTGCTCCAGCTTACACACTCACATCACACACTCCAGGTGGTTCTCTCTGGCAGCGACATGAAGCACTGAGTCCCCGTGAACGTTGACAGCATTGAGGTCACATCGAGCCTCCAGCAGAGCCAGAGCAACGTCATCACAGCCAGAAAGGGCTGCCCAGTGCAGGCAGACATTCTCTTCCTGAAGGGGAGCAGATAAGAGGTCAGCGCAGGGCTTTCTTAAAAAAACATATGTGAAAACTAAGATGCTACTTGATATGTGATATGCAGCGTTAGATTATTGAAAACTAGTGACGCTCTGTTCTGCATTTCTTAAACGCTTTTTGATTATTATCTGACAGATGATGATGATAACCGATAAATCAAGAGAGAAGTAGAGTCATTTTCTCATAGACTTCTGTACAACCAGAGAAGTCTGCGAACAGTATTATGTTGCGTGTGTGTGGCGCATTTGTTACAGTGAACAGCGTGCCGTGTGCACTGACCTTGTCTCTGATGTTCACGTCGGCCCCTCTGGCCAGCAGCAGCTGGACCAGCTCCTTGTGCTTGTACTCAACAGCCCAAGTGATGGGAGTCCATCCCCCGTCATCCTGCACAGACACAGGCTGTAAATCCTGTGCAATGATGTATACTAACAATTGAAAGTCGGTGAATGCGGCAGTGTGCGACTCTACCTGACAGTTGACATATTTGGACGCTTTGGAGAGCAGATGATGGACAATATCACAATGTCCCATTTTAGCAGCCAGGTGCAGACAGGTGAACCCAATGATATCCTGGGATGACAACATGATCCACATTGAACAACTGTAGCATTTTTGCTTGTTGCACATTTAATAAATTATCATTAATATCAAAATGTTGCATTATTAATAACTCAATTATGAATCATAAACCCATGAATTAGAACAAAAAAGATGATGGTACTCAGCCTCTGCTATAAGATACCATCAAATTCAATAACAGAACTTAACGTCAGATTAAATTAAGGAATTTTATATTGTTATCACGTTTGATGTACACTCCTTCTGTGCCCAGCAGTTTCTGCCTACAAGAGCCTACAATATTTGTTTTGTCCCTTTTTTAACATTTAGCTTAATAAACCAAAGCTGGCTTTTACAGACCAGTCTAAATCAAAGTTGAACTGAATTGTTTGTAAATAATTTGTGTGTGGGACCAAACTGGGCTGAAGTGGATGTAGTTGCTGCACTGGTTTCTGTGAACACACTGGCTTAACTGGTTGAAGTTTCTCTCCCCTACTATGTTACTACACTGTTACTCTAGCCTATTGCAGTCATCAGTGTAGAGAAGAAAGAAGAGTGTGATGTGCAATAAAGTACAATAACCTTTTAAAGAAACTAGTTTGCTTCTACCTCCATCCAAGATTCAGTCAATTATCACATATTTCTTTCTCCACACTATGAGACTCATTTTTACAGACTTGGCATATTTGTGTACATGCTGTAGTGAAGCAGCTAGTAAAGGCTGTTTCGTTTCTTTTCTAGTAGCCTAGAGTATCACCAACTGAAAAACATTTAGGAGAATTGAAAAGATGAATGCCTTATTATTTATTTTCAGTTGATTTGCATTTAAATGTTGTTGCTTTTCCATTTTTGCTGAGCTTGATTGTATTATTTTCTTCCTTTTTTTAGGTTCAGATATGAACAACACTAATGCTGAGTAGTAAAGAATGCCTGAGCAGTGACAGCACTGAGCACGGGGCGACTGTGGCTCAGTGGTTAGCAAGTCGGTCTTTCAATCAGATGATCGGTGGTTCGATCCCCGGCTCCGGCAGTCTGCGTCGTTGTGTCCTTGAGCAAGACACTTAACCCTAATTGCTCACCGTTGCTGTGTCTACGGTCTACTGTATATCATGTAAGTCGCTTTGGATAAAAGCGTCAGCTAAATGAAATGTAATGTAATGAGACCGGACCGAATGAGGAGTGAAGACACAGAATTGGACACCTGACTCACCTTGTGGCCGACGGCTGCTCCAGCTCTCAGCAGGTACTTCACTGTGTCCAGATGGCTGTTTTCACAGGCCGCCATCAGTGGTGTTCTCTGCTGCTCATCAAACATGTCCAGGTTGGCTCCAGCCTACAGTATGAGTGCACACACAGCATCCCAACATCACCATTATGAAGACATCGACCAACATGGTATCATTATCATGGTGCCCACTGCACTTTAACATGGGATTCATTGTGCTTACTTCAGACTAAAGCAGTTTAGTTCAAGCTCAATTCCTCATACATGAATGGAATTTATTTAAAAAAAGAAAAAACATTAAAATCAGTCTGCATATCAATGAATACAGACATACATTAAATGGACCTGTATTTGTACAACACCTTTAAAGTCTTCCGACCCTCAGAGCGCTTTAAAACTACTTTTATTTACTCACACCCATGCATACACTGATGGGAGGAGCTACCAGGCAAGGAGCCATCTGTCCAACAGGACTAACTAACATTCATACACTGATGGGAGGAGCTACCAGGCAAGGAGCCATCTGTCCAACAGGACTAACTAACATTCATACACTGATGGGAGGAGCTACCATGAAGGTACCACCTGTCCATCAGGACTAACTAACATTCATACACTGATGGGAGGAGCTACCATGCAAGGTGCCACCTGTCCATCATGACTAACTAACATTCATACACTGATGGGAGGAGCTACCAGGCAAGGAGCCATCTGTCCAACAGGACTAACTAACATTCATACACTGATGGGAGGAGCTACCAGGCAAGGAGCCATCTGTCCAACAGGACTAACTAACATTCAGCAGCAACTGAAGCAATTTTGGGCTAAGTGTCTTGCCCAAGGTACATCATCATGGACTAGCGGAACCCAGGATTGAACCGCCGATCTTCTGATTGAAGGATGACCCCACTCTACCATCCTGAGCCACAGTTATCCATAATTACAATTAATTATATTACATTTGTATTTTTACAAATATTTGTTATTTACATATTAATGATCCTTGTCTTACTGAGTACCAATAAGAATACTTTAAAAAGGGTCATGATTTCTAAATGTAGAACGTGCATACACGTTCGGAGTCCTTCTCATTAGAATACCTGGACCAGCATGTGGCAGATCTCCTGGTGACCCTCAGCAGCAGCTGCATGGAGAGGGGTGCCTTTGTTTTGTCCCTCCATCAAAAAGTTGGGGTCCTTCCCATCAACTTTAATGAAAAAGGTTTGGTCCATCAGTGTGATAACAAATATGCTAAAAAAACATACATTGAGTGATTGTAAGTGGCGCTGGTTTGTGTCCAGTAACATATTTGAGTTACCTAGGAGATGAACGACCTTCTGGAGCTCTCCTTCTTTTGCAGAGATGTAAAGCTGCCGTGGGGGGTACTTCACTTTCTTTGGTTTCAGGCTAAAAGGGATGAAAAGATGCAAACTGTGGTCCCACACTGTACCTTTTAGCAAACTGAAGCAAAATATTCCATGGTTAACCTTACTTCTCATCATCCAGTGCCATCAGGATGCTCTCCAGAGACTCTTTAGGTTGTCTGTCCGCAACACACACAGCCTCACTATTTACACTGAAGAGAGAATGCCAACTGGAATGATCCTTTCAATGACTTTACATAACATTTCATTTAGCTTACGCTTTTATCCAAAGCGACTTACAATAAGTGCATTCCACCATGAGTACAAACAAGAATCAAGAAGGTACAAGTTCATCAATAAAGTTCAACTACAAAGTGCTATCAGTAAGAGACATTCCAGTGCTACTATAGTGCTACATCCTTTATTCAAGGTATAGTCGGAAAAGATATGTTTTTAGTTTGCGACGGAAGATGTAGAGACTTTCTGCTGTTCTGATGTCACTGGGGAGCTCATTCCACCATCGAGGAGCCAGAACAGTCAAGACTTTGTTGAGTGTTTAGCTCTCAGTGACGGAGCTACAAGCCGATTGGCACAAGCCGAGCGGAGCGCACGAGCTGGGGTGTAAGGTTTTACCATGTCCTGGATGTAGACTGGACCAGATCTGTTCGTAGCACGGTACGCCAGTACCAGTGTTTTGAAGCGGATGCGGGCGGCCACCGGTAACCAGTGAAGGTCGCGGAGGAGGGGAGTAGTGTGGGTGAATTTCAGGAGATTAAAGACCAGTCGAGCTGCTGCATTCTGGATGAGCTGCAAAGGTCGGCTGAGATATTAGGAATGTTTTTACTGTGAGAAGAGGTTACCTGCTCGGGCTCTCGTCTCTGCTCCTCTGGGGCTCGCTGGTCTTCTTAGCTCGGAGTATTTGTGGAACAGCAGGCGTGGTAGGTACTGATGGCAGGGTGGCCACAGGAACCGCAACTGGGAGTGCGGGGCCTGGGTTGGATCTGGGTACAGAGGGAGACGGATCCGCCTTGGACACTGTGACCTCCTTTGCACCGCTGGCATCCTCTCCGCAATGAGGGCAAAACCTGAGATCCCTCAAGATGGAGGCACAGTCGCGGTGAAAGCGGTGAGAGATGCTGCCATATGGCCGGCACTCCATGAAGGTGCCCTGTGGGACGGAGCAGGAGAACACTGTATTAAGGTTTAATATATATATAGTATATATATATATATATATATATATATATATATATATATATATATATATATATATATATGTGAGTGCATGATGATCACTATCGTTGGTGCCCCTGCAGGAGCAGAAACATCAGCCACTGTCTATTGCATCCTGCCTCCGATGTCAACTTGACAAGCGAGCGTTGAGTAGGTGCAAGCACGAGCGCGTAGGAGATGTAGTGGACTAAAAAGTACAATATGCACCTCTGAGATGTACTCTGAGATGTCCTATAGTTAGGGCAGGCTCAGGCCTATAGTTAGAGCTGGCTCAGGTTTATAGTTAGGGCTGGCTCAGGTCTATTGTTAGAGCTGGCTCAGGTCTATAGTTAGGGCTGGCTCAGGTCTATAGTTAGGGCTGGCTCAGGTCTATAGTTAGGGCTGGCTCAGGTCTATAGTTAGGACTGGCTCAGGTCTATAGTTAGAGCTGGCTCAGGTCTATAGTTAGGGCTGGCTCAGGTTTATAGTTAGGGCTGGGTTAGGTCTATAGTTAGAGCTGGCTCAGGTTTATAGTTAGGGCTGGCTCAGGTTTATAGTTAGGGCTGGGTTAGGTCTATAGTTAGAGCTGGCTCAGGTTTATAGTTAGGGCTGGCTCAGGTCTATAGTTAGGGCTGGCTCAGGTCTATAGTTAGGGCTGGCTCAGGTCTATAGTTAGGGCTGGCTCAGGTCTATAGTTAGGGCTGGCTCAGGTCTATAGTTAGGGCTGGCTCAGGTCTATAGTTAGGGCTGGGTTAGGTCTATAGTTAGAGTTGGCTCAGGTTTATAGTTAGGGCTGGCTCAGGTCTATAGTTAGAGCTGGCTCAGGTCTATAGTTAGGGCTGGCTCAGGTTTATAGTTAGGGCTGGCTCAGGTTTATAGTTAGGGCTGGCTCAGGTTTATAGTTAGGGCTGGTTCAGGTTTATAGTTAGGGCTGGCTCAGGTCTATAGTTAGGACTGGTTCAGGTCTATAGTTAGGGCTGGCTCAGGTCTATAGCTAGGGCTGGCTCAGGTTTATAGTTAGGGCAGGCTCAGGTTTATAGTTAGGGCTGGCTCAGGTCTATAGTTAGAGCTGGCTCAGGTCTATAGTTAGAGCTGGCTCAGGTCTATTGTTAGAGCTGGCTCAGGTCTATAGTTAGGGCTGGCTCAGGTCTATAGTTAGGGCTGGCTCAGGTCTATAGTTAGGACTGGCTCAGGTCTATAGTTAGAGCTGGCTCAGGTCTATAGTTAGGGCTGGCTCAGGTTTATAGTTAGGGCTGGGTTAGGTCTATAGTTAGAGCTGGCTCAGGTTTATAGTTAGGGCTGGCTCAGGTTTATAGTTAGGGCTGGGTTAGGTCTATAGTTAGAGCTGGCTCAGGTTTATAGTTAGGGCTGGCTCAGGTCTATAGTTAGGGCTGGCTCAGGTCTATAGTTAGGGCTGGCTCAGGTCTATAGTTAGGGCTGGCTCAGGTCTATAGTTAGGGCTGGCTCAGGTCTATAGTTAGGGCTGGCTCAGGTCTATAGTTAGGGCTGGGTTAGGTCTATAGTTAGAGTTGGCTCAGGTTTATAGTTAGGGCTGGCTCAGGTCTATAGTTAGAGCTGGCTCAGGTCTATAGTTAGGGCTGGCTCAGGTTTATAGTTAGGGCTGGCTCAGGTTTATAGTTAGGGCTGGCTCAGGTCTATAGTTAGGGCTGGTTCAGGTTTATAGTTAGGGCTGGCTCAGGTCTATAGTTAGGACTGGTTCAGGTCTATAGTTAGGGCTGGCTCAGGTCTATAGCTAGGGCTGGCTCAGGTTTATAGTTAGGGCAGGCTCAGGTTTGCCCTGGCAAACCAACACGCGGCGCTCAGTCCTCTCTGTACTGTCTCAAAAGTCAACATCTATTGAACCAAGATGTATAATAATTTCAAAAACTCACAACATAATTTTATCTCACAAAATATTCTGATTCAATTCATATTAATTGTAGTCTAGCTTTTCAAAAACAAACCTCTTCATTTTGGCTTGTAGACGTTTGCTGCAGCATTTACTATTTACATGCACGCCTATTAATATCAATCAAAATGTAAGCTGTAGTGTGTTGATGTGGCGTATTACACGTATGTTGCAATGTTTCTTGGTAATGAGTTTTACTTGAAATCCTTCCACAGGTAACCATTCTACTGTACATACATAGTCACAATAACGTACAGTATGGTACTACTGTCGGGCACCCACATGTTTACAGTAGCAGTGTGCTCTGTTCCACTCACCACCCTGCAGAAGAGTCCACAGCCAGGGCAGCAGTGGTGCTTGACCATGCCAGCCCGGTGGTCCTCACACAGAACCAGCAGATGGACCGTGTTCGAGGGTCGCATCATTTCCTGCTTCATCACTCGCCTCTGGCAACGGATCAGCTGAGGAAAGAAGATAATGATAAGAAGAATCATACTGTACAACATTAAAACCAATATGGTTCCGGTACTGTTGGTGAATTTGAACCCAGAATAATAATTTTACCCAGCAACCTATTTTATTGATATATTCTACTTTTATCATATCCTATGGTTTTCCAGAGACACTAAATGTATTCCACTGAAATTTATAGCAATGATGGTCTGTCAGGAGTACCCCATAAAATGGTCTTTAAAGAGAAAGTCTTTATAGAGGCCTATTGGTAAGTGGAAACTACAGTAAACTCTGTTGAACATTTATCTGGTGTATATATACACATATACGTATATACATACATACATACATATTGTTTCATTACTTCATTACTTCAGATGATGTTACCATTCCATCCATGCTCTCCATGGCCATGCAGCTCTGATCCAGCGTGGACACGTCGTCTCTGCTGTGAGGAGTCTCCATACGACAGCAGCACAGTGGTAACTCCTCAGCCAGGTCTGTTTCTGTTACCTCGGCATCCGCTGCTACCCCTGCACACACATCCCATTATTTCACCACAAATCACACCAGGAAATGGACCTGTGACCTATAACAATGTATTCTGTAGAAGAAAAAGGGGGACATGATGGATTTCAGTGATCTTATGAAGCCAAAATTAGGGAGATGCAGTTGTCACCTGATAAGGGAGGTGAGAGCAGCTCTTCCTGAGCTTTCAGATCCAGACAGTCCAAGGCCAGCTCTGTGTATTCAACATGGCAGACTTCTTCAGGTTCTAACTTTATCAACGATTCATTCCTGACAGCTGTTGGTTCACTGGCCTTCCGAGCCTCTTGTAGAATCCCTGGTTCCTCCTCTGCTGCAGCTCTGTTCTTCTCCACACTGGCTCCTGGTTCCACTTTCTGATTTAAAAAAGAAACTGCATCAGCGATGGCTAGTTACTCTTATTCAGTTATTTCTCTTATTTTAAGCTACCATTTTATGTATAGACTTAGAATGTAGAATATGCACCTCTGAGATGTAGAGGGGACATGTTTAGTGGCGGATTGAAAACCACCTTTATAGCGCCACTTAGTGTCCGTGTCTGGAGTGATATCCAGCCAATCCAAAAACAAGGATTGTAACCAATTACATTTTTGATATAATGGGGACTCGGGACTAGGGTCGTTGTAGATGCGGGACCTGCCCGGATATTGACAGGGATTTGAACCCATGTATTAACTTCTCTGCACTGGCTCCCTACAAAATCCAGAATATAATTGAATTCCTTCTCTTTGCCTACAAAGCCTGAGTCTATAGTTAGGGCTGGTTCAGGTCTATAGCTAGGGCTGGCTCAGGTTTATAGTTAGGGCTGGTTCAGGTCTATAGTTAGGGCTGGTTCAGGTCTATAGTTAGGGCTGGCACAGGTCTATAGTTAGGGCTGGCACAGGTCTATAGTTAGGGCTGGCTCAGGTCTATAGTTAGGGCTGGCTCAGGTCTATAGTTAGGGCTGGCTCAGGTCTATAGTTAGGGCTGGCTCAGGTCTATAGTTAGGGCTGGCACAGGTCTATAGTTAGGGCTGGCACAGGTCTATAGTTAGGGCTGGCACAGGTCTATAGTTAGGGCTGGCACAGGTCTATAGTTAGGGCTGGCTCAGGTCTATAGCTAGGGCTGGCTCAGGTCTATAGCTAGGGCTGGCTCAGGTCTATAGTTAGGGCTGGCTCAGGTCTATAGTTAGGGCTGGCTCAGGTCTATAGTAAGGGCTGGCTCAGGTCTATAGTAAGGGCTGGCTCAGGTCTATAGTTAGGGCTGGCTCAGGTCTATAGTTAGGGCTGGCTCAGGTCTATAGTTAGGGCTGGCACAGGTCTATAGTTAGGGCTGGCACAGGTCTATAGTTAGGGCTGGCACAGGTCTATAGTTAGGGCTGGCTCAGGTCTATAGTTAGGGCTGGCTCAGGTCTATAGTTAGGGCTGGCTCAGGTCTATAGTTAGGGCTGGCTCAGGTCTATAGTTAGGGCTGGCACAGGTCTATAGTTAGGGCTGGCACAGGTCTATAGTTAGGGCTGGCTCAGGTCTATAGTTAGGGCTGGCTCAGGTCTATAGTTAGGACTGGTTCAGGTCTATAGTTAGGGCTGGCTCAGGTCTATAGTTAGGGCTGGCTCAGGTCTATAGTTAGGGCTGGCTCAGGTCTATAGTTAGGGCTGGCTCAGGTCTATAGTTAGGGCTGGCTCAGGTCTATAGTTAGGGCTGGCTCAGGTCGGCCCCATGATATGCTGCTATAGGCCTAGACTGCTGGGGGACATCTTAGGATACACTGAGCTCCTCTCTCTCCTCCCTATATATAAATGATTTGTTTGCCACTGTAGCCCAAGTACTTGTTTATGAGGGAATGTTTGGTCTCTGTATAGTATAGACCTGCTCTATATGAAAAGTGTCAAAATAATATGATGTGACGCTCTATCAATACATAATAAAGTAGGTTCCTGACAGTGGGCTTGTCAGAGGTCTGATGAACAGGAATGAATAAATAAAGAATGGACTTGCCTTGTCCTGCAGTTTGAGGGCCTTGGCCTTCTTCTTGGGGACCAGGTTGTACATTCCCATCTTCCGCTTCCTTCTCTTCACAGCTAGGAAAAGCACACAGACTGAGGTTAGATGGTGACCAGAAGTCATCGTTGGGAAATAATGCCAAAAAGAAAAAAATGATGTCACTATTATTGTTGTTATTAAAACAATGGCCGTTTAATAAAGAACACTTTTTTTACTTCTCTCTCCTTACATTATTAAATGGGAAGATGATGCATTGAAACATTCATAATTACTAATCCCGCAGAGACATTTTGATAACTGCATCTTCAATTTTAGGAGATTCCACAACTAACAAATACAATCAAAAAGTACAGGGTGAAAAGGCACAATAGGGCTGCAACAACTAATAGATTAAATTGATTATAGTTTGCAACGAATTTGGTTATCCATTAGCAGAGATGCACCAATACAACTTTTTTAGTCATCAAACCGAAACCTGGGCTTTGTGTATCAGCCGACCCAATCATTCTTTTATTTGTAAAGAAACATCATTCGATTTAAACATCACTTTACCAACTTTGTAAAACAAAACATAATACAATGCAAATAAATACATAGATGTACTGAATTGTTTTGTATTTTGAAATACAAAACCAGATTTGCCCATTGTCACAAATACCTGATCCAGATATTTGAATCAGTATGGGACCGAAATCCATATCAGTGCATCCCTACCGATTAGTTGGGTCTATGTTAATGCATCATGAACAGCAAGCAAGCCAATGCATAAGTATTTGAAAAGTGTTGTAGGCAGAGACTAATGATACAACAGAGAATAGTACAGGGTCAAACGCACGATCACAGGTTCTACTTTAAAAAGGAGCACAAATCAGCCACATTTAGCAGAAATGAGGTTGGATTCCACAGCTGTAAACATAAACATTAAAAATGTGTCTCAGTTGCAGTTATTTGAAGGACGTCAGCTGACAGGAAGTAATTGTGGACTAAAGTGGATCCTTTAAATCCTCACAGCTGACACTTAAGCATTAGCTGTTCAAATTGAATATTAATAATATGAATGTAGTTTATTTACAGATAACTTTACATAGCTCAAAAAGCAACACATCTAACCAGGATGAACAGACAATCAGACAGTAGATGCTGACATATACGAGGGTATTCCCTTTGCTCTTCTCTTTGCTTCTAGAAGAAAAAACACTGTGCTGCTATGCAAACTGTTGCGTGGTAACATTTTATATATCATCTATACATGGCTCTTGTGCTATGTACACATAATACATGTATATCTTTGCTTTCAATACCATACCTGAAAACATTGGAGATCAATTTCGATTCAACATACATTTAAAAAAAACTGACAATATTCAAAATCTACATATCATATGAAAGGTATCAAAGCCTTCACATTGTTGGGGTCGGGTAGCCTACCTTCAAGTTAGATTCAAATCAATAAAGTGTGCAAAGAAAGGAACCACTAACCGGACTGAGGCTTGATGGAGGCGGAGACAGCTCTGCTCTCTTTGCCTCCGCGGCCGCGATGAAGCTCTATGCTTGACTTTGGTGCCTTGGATGATTTAAGTGCAGGAAGCTTTGGATGTAAAACAAAGACAACACACTGACTTATCTGCCCTCTCTTGGGCATAACAACAGGTTTTCTGCTGGAGGAATTACAAGAGAAAATGGCAGCTTGTCAGTTTGACTCCCTGATAAAGAGTTGATGCCGAAACATGTCAGAGTTTACTTTTAGGTTGAACATGACTATGTCATGACAATACATAGATTCTTAAAATTGTGATTTGTGTGTGTATACATAATTAGCTATTTCATAGATGAGAATAGAGAAGGTCAATATATATATATCAATATAAAGGGATAAAGTGATGTGTGGCCAGCATTACTATTTTATAGTGAATAATTATTGTCTTGCGAATCAATTAAGAATTAGAATTTTAGATTCCCAGTATTTGACAAACAGTCAAAGATTAAAAATAATTTAATTCTGGATAATATATAATCTAATGATAATGAATGCAATACAATTACAAACCAAAACGAGTCGACCTCTCGTGAGGAGTACGAGTTTAAACTTGTTCTCAAGTTCAGAACTTTTGCAATCCATGCATTCGGCGTAATAAAACACTGTAAACTGATTATTACACTGTTTGGGGAAATATTTATCTTTGACTTCTCGGAATATATATATACACACACAGCACATGTACTTGGAATTTTAAAAGACTAGCCAGTCATTTTGGACACATTTCACATTGCACTGCTTGACGCTCATCGGCGCAACACGAGGACTTACTTGGGCTTTCCCTCCTGTTGAGGACAGTACAGAGTCTGACCTGGGAGTCCGATCCCCTGAGCTCGCAGCAGCAGAGAGTCTCCCTCTGCCCGGTGGGCCAGTCAGCCGCCCAAGTGAATCCAGAAAGTGGGTGCCAGGAGTCGCCAGCAGTCTCCCAGAAGCTGCTGCTGCTCGTTTGCTGCTGAGAGCAGCATCACTGCTGAGGATGGCTGAGCTGTGGAAGGGAGTTATCTTCACTTGGGGCCTTTGGCCACTCTGTGCGGCTTGTCCCTTCGCAGCACCGGCTGTCCCAGAGGAATGGCTGGGGGGTCTTCTAGCTCGTCCAGGCAGCTCATTGGCTCCACTGTAGTCCATCGCGGTCCTGAAGCCAGTCAGACTCGGGGGAGCCTCAGCACAGCGGCACCTGAGAAGTTTTAACAAGTTGTACTACAGCAAAGTCACAACACACGCTCAAAGGTAAAAGCTCCACGGCGCCAATAACCAATGCACACGGTATGTGTATGTGTAATAGTGGCCGAGACCAAAGTTATCACATATTTGCATGACAATGGCTTAAACATGGAGAACGGGCACGGCTGCGCCCACAGGGGCAGCCGGAGCGGGGACACTGTGAGCGCGTGCGCAGCTTACAAACACCCGCGAGCGTTTCAACGAGTGTACAAAAAGTTGAAGCAGCAGAGTTTCACCCTACCAGGTCCAGTCCGTGTAGCGTGATCCGAGCGAAGTGTGGAGCGAGGGACGGGACCATAGGACGGGACAGGAAGACACAAGTTTTCACTTCCGCCCCCACCCGCTCCAGCACGTGATGCACGGTGCACTCCGCGTACACGTCCTCGCGGATTCGGAAAGACTTCTGCAGAAAGAGACGTGTGCGTCTGCGATAAGGACAACGCTACCGGCTTCAGTTTGTAATGCCAATGTGAGCCGCGCAGATTGGGCAAACTTAAACCACGGACGATACTAGAGAAGATGTTTTCGCAGGTAAAGAAATCGGATCAAAGCGAAAACGGAAGTAAGAAACAGTGTGTGCTCTAGGCGCCAGCTGATGATTTGGCACAACTTATTTATATACATCTATGGTATTTGTTTGGGGCATAAATGAAAAGACGATTATCCAAATATTAAATCAATCTTGAAAAGATATATGTTTGAGGTCTTAATGTTACAGTATTTGCTTGCAAGTGATAATGATCTGAACAATATTTGTCTACAATAATTGAAATTTAACAGAAATAAAAGCTTTTAAAAAAACTGAACTTTAAGAAGTTGGTTTAACTACAGCAATTATGCCTATCTAAACACAAAATATATTTTTTAAAGTAGTGTAGCCTTTTTTGATCTTTTGATGGACAATTGGAACAGGCGTAGAAGAAAAAAAGTCCTGTAAATTGAAAGGGGGGCTATACCTGAAGTACAGTATATAGTATCTAAAGAAAAACATACATTGAATAGATGCAGGCGACATCTGTGGCAATGTGTCTCAAGTCATTAGTGACAGGTGTGGCAATGGGATGTCTATCCCACTAGGGATTTTAATGGGTGTGTTTATGCATTAATATGCATGCTTATGCATTAATATTCTACCAATAATCGGCTAAAATATATAATAGGCGTCATGCATACACTTAACTGTTGATGGTCTACTTTTGTATGCTTATGCATTAATATTCTAACAATAATTGGCTAAAATAAATAATAGGCGTCATGCATACACTTAACTGTTGATGGTCTACTTTTGCAGAACTTTTATAGTCAAGCATAGGTTAACAATTACAAATATATGGGACCTTTTTTTTATCTAGCGCTTTTCTGAATACTCAAAGACGCTTTACATAGGAGTATTTAATATTATTAAATATGTATGTATTATATGCAGTGGCGGGCCGTGCATTTTCTACCTAGGCCTGCTGTCTGATATTGTATAGATAAATATGTGCATGGTGGGATGCTGCGTCAATAACAGATAATGTAGTATACATCATCCATCCATCCATTTTCACCCACTTATTCGGGGTCGGGTCGCAGTGGCAGCAGGTCCAGCAGGCTGACCCAGACTTCTCTCTCACCCGCAACATCTACCAGCTCATTCTGGGGGATCCCGAGGCGTTCCCAGACCAGGTGGGAGATATAATCCCTCCAGCGTGTCCTGGGTCTTCCCCGGGGCCTCCTACCAGTTGGACGTGCCTGGAAAACCTCTAAAGGGAGGCGTCCTGGAGGCATCCTAATTAAATGCTGACCCACCTCAGCTGACTCCTTTCGACACGAAGGAGTAGCGGCTCAACTTCAAGCTCCCTCCTGATGTCCGAGCTCCTTACCCTATCTCTAAGGCTGAGCCCGGCCACTCTACGGAGAAACTCATTTCGGCCGCTTGTATCCGAGACCTCGTTCTTTCGGTCACGACCCAAAGTTCGTGACCATAGGTGAGGGTTGGGACGTAGACCGACCAGTAAATTGAGAGCTTTGCCTTCCGGCTCAGCTCCTTCTTCACCAAGACGGCCAGGTGCAACGATACGCCTGTCGCCCCAATGCTGGAGGTCATGGTCCGAGGAGGCAAACAGGACCACATCATCTGCAAACAGCAGAGAGGCTATTACATTACATTACATTTAGCTGACGCTTTTATCCAAAGTGACTTACATGATATACAGTAGACAGTAGACACAGCAACGGTGAGCAATTAGGGTTAAGTGTCTTGCTCAAGGACACATCGACGTGGACTACCAGAGCCTGGGATCGAACCACCGACCCTCTGATTGAAAGACAGACCTGCTTTTCCCTTTAAAAAAACATATTTGAATTTCTGGTTGCGCATTAGGCACGTCAATAACAGGACAAATTAATACAACGAGACATAACTACTTGTATAGGTAATTTATTTAAGTTTAAACATATTTAACAACATATTACCTACACAAAAATAAGTAAATGAACTAATGGCCAAGACCGCAGACCTTGGCCTCTCGCTTGCACACACACACTCTTTCTTTCTCTCTCTCTCTGTCTCTCTCTCTCTCCCCCCCGCACCGTCGCGCTCTCTGCGCATAGCGGTTTAAATGAACGACGACAATAAACAAATGCTGAGTGCTGATCAAGAGTTTTGTGCAAGCAATTTAAGGTTGCGATTCTTGTCCCAAATATGGCAGGCTTCATTCAGTGATTGAAACAAATATTATTAACATTAATTGAAGTTTTACAGTATAGAACCGACATTGAACGCTCCGAGTGAGCTGTGGTAAACATGGAACTTTTCCTTGGCATGAAACAAATAATCAAACCAGTGCATGAAGCTGTTGTAGCCTATCTAGTCTATTTTATTCATGCAATATACAGTCAGTACAGTAGCGATTAGCCCACACAAGTAATGTTTCTGTTAACGTGAAATTACATTTCATGCCTCATAAATAAAATGAGGCACACAATTCCGAGAAATGTGACAAGAAAGAACTTTTACCCTGAGGTTCATAAAAAATAAAGTGCTATTAAAAACGAAAGAGGTCACAGATTGTCAGGAACTTTCAGTGCAAGGTCACTATCGGGTCTTAGGCCTGAAGGCCTACAGGTTATTTGCCAAAAACACAAGACAGTCCACATTTGAAGGGGCCAGTGCTGATCTCTTTTTATTGACTATATTCCCAGCGGAGGAAAAGATGCGTTCAGAGCGGACTGAGGATCCGGGAATGGAAAGATATTTCTTTGCCATCTGGGCGACCTGAGGGTATCTCCCAGAGCCCAAATGAGAGGATTTTGTTGAGCAGGTATTGGAGACTCTTGTTCGTACATTGACATCTCTTTTTGAAGCAGCAGATTGATGTCCTGGTCTCGGCTGTCCGTGCAATACGTGTCTCCGAAGAGACACCCCATAGCAGTTAAATCAGTTTTCTCAGCGGGTTGCTGATCACGGGGTTGTCACAGCGGCCTCACTGCCTGCCACATTCACTTGTTTCATCTCCTCCAGTATAGCCACCTGCACCTGCCGTCTCTGCTCTTTTAAATGAATGAGGCAATGAAAGCGTGGATCCAGATAACTCGCTTTGTTAAGCAGCATAAATGCATCCTTTTCCTCGCTATACTGCTTCTCCAGATCTGTGATGATCTTTGTCTTCATCTCGGACAATGCAGGTGGTTCTGGTTCGCCTGGCGTTCGCTTGTTCAGTTGAGCGAGCAGAACATGTTTTAAAGGCAGCGCAGCCAACGCAGTTGGATATTTGTCAGTTGAAATGCTTCTGTTGCCACTTTAAAGGGTTTAAGGACCTCTTGCACCTGCAATAAATAAGTAAATATAATATGCGTTGATATTAGGTTTGCATTTATCCATCGTATTAATAATATTCACACACAGTAAATAAAATAGGGCCATCATTCTACCTATTTAAAAAACAATTAGGACAGTTTTGCATTTGTCCAGCCTATTACGGTACATATTTCATACACTATGCTCACCTTTTCCATTAGGGACCATTCGCTTGTGGTCAGCTCCATTCTTGACAGTTTTTTCTCGAAGATGACAGCAGACACAGCTGCTTGCTGCTCCGATGCACGGCAGATCATTTCATATGTGCTGTTCCATCGCGTTGGACAGTCGTTGATCAGCTTCTCCGTTTTCAATCCTAAAAGTAGTTGTTTCTGCTCGAGGCAGTATCTGTCGCCGGAAGATTTGCTGAAATGTGAGGCCGCCACTTTCAGCCTACTAACGGGGATTTCAATGGCTCTAACCCTGAGCCCTTTACACACAGCCAAGTTTATTGTGTGCGCCACACATGGTATATTTACCGTTTGAAGATGTCTCTCCACTGCATTCACGTAGTTAGTGGCATTGTCCGTTGTGATGGCAATCACAGATCCACTTTGTATGTCAAAAATATCCAAGATCTCTTGAATGCATTCGCCTACATTCTCTGCAGTGTGGCTTACCTTAAGCTCTTTGGTTCTTAGCACATTGTTATGCATTTCCCAATCATCATTAATCCAATGGGCCGTTGCTGTTACATAGGATGCTGTCTCTAGGGATGTGCACCCGTCCGTGGTAAGAGCCACATCTTTGTCTTTGATTGATTTCTTTATTTTGTCTGAGGTGCTGTTATACAATTATACGATTCTACAGTATTGGTGACTGTTCCAGTGTTTCACAGAACTCCCTGAAGCCTATCCCATCCACCACACTGATCGGTCCCACGTCCTTGCATATGAACGAAATCAATTCTTGCATGCAGGCCTCCTGTCGTGCCGCAGACAACAAACTTGTGGCGGACGGCGCAAAATATGTATCAGACGTGGCTGTTTCGCTGAAGTTCCACATATTATGCCATATTCACTTGGGTGCACATTTTGGAGATGTAGCCTCAAGTTGCTAGTTGTTGAATGGTACGCTAACTCTAGCTTACACAGCTTACACACTACTTCAGCTGTAGGCTCAACAAGTTTACCATCAACTGACCAAAATCCGAAATATTTCCAGACATCACTCTTTAGATTTTTGGGGGTTACAATCACTTTCTCTACAACTCCCAGATTCCTCACGGTGGTGCTGGATGCCAGAGCAATGCCATTAAGAGAAACAATATCATTCGATAATTGATTTCTCAAATGCTCTGGGCCAAGCAAAACAGATCTCAAGGACTGCCTTCTTTCACCTACGCAACATTTCAAGGATCAGGCACATATTGACTCGAAGGGATGCAGAAACATTGATCCACACATTTGTCACTTCAAGACTGTGCTCACTGAATGCAGGGCTACTTGTGGTTCCTAGAGTCTTAAACAGTAGGATGGGGGCCAGAACCTTCAGTTATCAAGCTCCTTTTCTGTGGAACAGGGCAGGCTCAGGTCGGCACTGGTCCAGCCCCTAGATATGCTGCTATAGGCCTAGACTGCTGGGGGACATTTTAGGATACAATGAGCTCCTCTCTCTTTCCTCTTCTCTCTCGCTCCCCCCTGTTTTTATTTTAAGGGTGAGATTAGAAGATTATAAATAATAAGCACTCTCATAATAAATACATGTTTTTTTCTTCATTTAAGTTAAGTCAAGGTTGCATTTTAAAATAAAATGCATAACAGTGCTTTTGAAAAATATGTATCTTAAAATGCTTAATAAAAAAAGTTAATAAATCGTTAACTTAATTTCACATCTTAACCAATTGAACAGCTTTAACACCTCCTTTTCTCTTTATTTTCCTCTTATATCCCCATGACATGAAATAACTCTTAATAATAAGCATTTTTGTAAAGATGGGTACCTGTAAATGGGACTGATGACTGCCATGTTCGGAGATTCTAATGTCAGTGTGAAAAATAGGCTGACAGCCTTTAGCTCTTATGAAAACATCTTGTGGATGTCTAAACATTTCGTCTTTCGACAGCCAGAACAGACGTTTTCATTCTGGCCATTAAGAGGCATCATGTACAGTATTTTCTCTGTGACAATGGGCCATACGTAAACTAGTTGATCGTGATTCTCAGCTCTGAACTCTATCTCTAATAGACACTTATATTATTACATATAATCAGCAGTAGCAGAAGGAAAAGTAGCAATACTTTAATATAAAAACACAAAATCTAAATGGCCTTAATCGCTCAACAGAAAAAAGAAACTCAAAATCAATGCAGCGGTCACCAAACAGGTTTTGGGCTTCACAAAGTCACTCTGCTGGTGGAACTCTGTCTAAAGCAGTGGTTCTCAGCCTGGGGGTCTTTAGTGGCCTCTAGCAGTGAGGTTGCAGACTGCTGGCAGGGCTGCCTCCTCTTAGTCAACTAATCAGACATTTTGGCCTTCGTCCACTAGGATTTCTTTTGTCGATTAGTGATATTTTTATGCATTTTCCTGCTGAATCCCTTCATCCAAGAAACACATGAGCACAGCTCTGGTGAACACAATATTTAAAGGGGTGCTTTTCTCTGATTCTTTTTAGATGAACTCAGTTTTACAGATCTGTCGATTGATCAACTAATTGATTTAATAAAGAAAAATGTTAAACTCTCCAACAAATCCCAACACTAAAAAGCTAAAATGCAGATTTGTGAATTCCCTCAAAGTATAATGTTTGGAACACTGTAGGCTACTGTTCCCTTTGGCCATGTGTAGATAACATTGAGAACCCAAAAAAACGTCCTCCCTGTCTCAACATACCTGATTGTGGTTCCGCTGATTGCACTAACCCTACTGTATAGTTACTATGTATCTGTGATATTACAGGTGGGGTTTGAAGTGTTTCCAGGAGCTACAACAAAACATTGGCAGGTTTGTGTGAGATGAAAAAAGGGTAAGACTTTATAATAACTACACACTATTTAGCTTTAGTTACGTATGAATAAACACTTAATTCATCATTTATAAAGCATTGTTCCAACGTGGACACTAGCCAGGTGATGTGAGGCGATGCCCATCGGTGGCACGAGGGGTGAGTATGTTTCTTAGTTTGCTGGCACGTACACATTGAGTATAGATAGTCCTCCCTTTAGATGAGATCACACAACATACTTAGTAAGTAATACTTAACTAACAACTATAGTAACTACCTGAATTAATGACTTACAGTATTAAAAGATGTTGATAAAGCACATGTTGACAGTCCCTAACCATTAGTGCATATTTAAATCATACGTATCAATAAATGCATGAATAAATTACATTTTCTTTTCAATTATAATTTACAAACCCTTTATACATTATCTCATTAATCATAGATAAGTCCTTAATATATATTACTTAATTTACAAATGGGGAATCCATCAAGTATGACAACCCAATCATGAAATGCATAATAGTCAAGCTTATTAATTGAGAATACATTTATAACGGTTTATGAATTGCATACTATTGAGTGTTATTGTTGGAACAATGCTTTATAAATGATTAATTAAGTGTTTACTCATACATAATGCTAAATAGTGTATAGTTATTATAAACTGTTTAAGTCCTTTGGTACATAAACTGTATTTTACCACAATCCTGGCAAACAACCATTATTATTGCAAAGAAGTATGTTAACATGTACAGATATGCTACCTGTGCAGTTTATATTATGTAAGTTTCATCCCTTTAAAAACACATGCGTCAATCAGAAGACAGAATTGTGTTCATGAAATACTGCCAGAGTCAGACATATGACACACTGGTTGACACAACTGATTTGAACAGATTTATTGTGTTCCTGACAGCAGATGGAAAACACTCAAAACAATAAATAAATAAAACGTTGTCTTGTCTTGTTTGATGGATTTAACTTGAACAATTAACATGATTAAAATACATGATGCAAACTACATCAAGGATTGCCAAAGAAAACCTCAAATCTATAAAAAAGAAACGAGACAGAGTCTGGCATAAACAGAGCCAACATACATTCACTGGAGAGCAAGACTACAGCATCATTCTCTAAACGTTATTACCACACATGGGCATGAAGCAAACACGTGATCAAACATGGCAGAAATCGTCAGACGCTGAACTGGATCATGCATTATGTCCTTCCAAATATATATGTAGCAATATCTGGATTGTTCATTATTATAAAATTACAAACTCCTGATCAAACCCAAAAAAGTATATTAGACTTAAGATGAGATAGGTTTTTCTGACACAAGTTTTCATTCATAAAAATTTTAAACTTGACATCACAGATGCCATCTAAGTGAAATTCAATTTAGCAAATTCCCCTTGTATTTCCTTTTACTCAAAGTGCTAAACATAGACCAAAACTTGACAGACAGTTGCTTGGTCGAGGCAGGTTGGATGGAAAGAATTGTTCACTGGGCAGCAGACGTCCAGGTCAATACACTTGCATTTCAATTAAATATGCTGATTATCTTATATTTAGAAAAGAGTAAGACTTAAACCTAAATCAACCTCATCATTCCAGGTTACAAAAGCATTCCAGCAGCACAGCATGTTGTTGGATGTCGGAGTGAAATGATGGCCATCTTGGTGGGATGTTGCTGGTTCTTCATCCACTTCATGTGTTGTAGCTCTCATCATAAGAAGGAGGAGCCTCTGTAACAGACAGTCACCATTTGCTGGTTATTACACAAACACTGTTACATATCACATTTTCCACGTGTGATGTTATTAAGAAGTAGACCAGATGACCACATATGAGCCTACTGAGTGACGACTTCTACATCCTGACTGATGATGCTGTGTGTCTTTACTAGAAGGACCTACCTCGGGGCTCTACAATCTTGTCTTTAGCTGATGGACATTTGGAGCATGTCTTTATGAGAACATTAACATTAACTGGAAATGGAACTATTTCATGTTTTTTTCCTCAAGAAAATAAATTGGCAATACCATTTCTTCCAGCACTGATTATTGTTAACCTTATAGATTTTAAGATTGTTTTATTGGTCTATAAATCACTAAATGGTCTCGCACCCGACTACTTGTCTGATATGGTTTTAGGTTTGTACCCACTAGATCCCCCAGGTCCTCTGGGAGTTGCCTCTTAGTTGTTCCTAGGGTCTGGTCTAAAACCCACAGCAAGGCCGCTTTTAGCCACTATGGCCCCAACCTGCAGAACGGCCTGCCGGAGGACCTGAGGGGAGCAGAGAGAAAACTTAAAAACACCCTGAAGTGTGGCTTTTATCCAGCTACTATATATATTAAACTTCGTTTTTTTTTACTTATTTAAATGTTGTTTTTCTTCTCATTATGTTCAGCATTTGGAATTGCAATTAATGTACTTGTGCTCTATAAATAAACTTTGATTGAAGACCAACCAACCTTCATCAATCTTGTAGGGCAACCTGTATGTAGCCTGAGAGGCAAAACCCAGAGCAAATTAATTCCTCAAAGCAAGCCTATATTAGCATTTTGGTCAACTCTTATCTGGACTGTCATCTCCGGTGAACATGACACTGTAGCACACAGTTAAGGTAAGGTGAGGATTTGCAGAGGGGAAAATTAACGAGTGGCTGATGAAGCCCATCTTATACTGACATGTAACCCTTGGCTGATTGTATTCCTGTCAGGATCTTGTAATAATGGAGGGAGATTATAACTAAAGATCATTGACTTACATTGTGGGAAATATAGGAAATATACAGTTTTTGGAGCTGATCCCATTTTGGGGACTAAAAGGTCTTAACCATTGTTGTGAGTACCACGACTTTGGCGGAAAGTGCAATGCTGAAGTAGTCTACCGCAGCTGTGGGAATGAAATAGATTACAAATATCTAAAGCTCAAGAGGAAGACTATAGTGTCATTTCAGTGTGCAGATAAAGAAAGGTGTGCATTAGAGGAAGTTGTTTCTTTCTTTTTTTTTTTTTTAAATATACTGCATTTATATACAGTTTATATATTGCATTTATCCAAAGCACTTTACAATGTGCCTCAATGGCCCAATTTGTTAAAATATCAAAATATCATTTAATCTATAACAGCAAAGCTGCCACTCATTCCTTAGAACTGCAGTGGTGATAAAGATACAGAGGCTCTCAGGAATGACACGCTGTCACTTCATACGGTAAGCCAAAGAATCTAATGGTAAATGGACTGTACTTGTATAGTACTTTTTTTATCCAACCACTCAAAGCGCATTAACACTATTTGTCATCATTCACCCATTCATACACTGATGGGAGGAGCTACCATGCAAGGTGTCACCTGTCCATCAGGACTAACTAACATTCATACACTGATGGGAGGAGCTACCATGCAAGGTGCCACCTGTCCATCAGGACTAACTAACATTCATACAATGTAGGCACAGCTACAAGAACAATTTGGGGTTAAGTGTCTTGCCCAAGGACACATTGACATGGACTAGCGGAGCCAAGGATCGAACCGTGATAAAACAGCTGGGAAGACAATAAATGATGATGACTTTGTTGATGACTTTGTTCAGATCCGTCCTAAGTTACAGCCTTGTACTTCTCTAGGAACCCAGTCTACACTGAGCAGCCTGGGTGTTGCAGAGGGACAGCTGCCAACTGACCTTGTGGATAAGCTGAGGTGGCGTAGTCTGGAGGCAGGATGAGTGGTGTTGGCATGGGCATTGAGCTAACACCGCTCTCAGCGGGGTAAGGTGCTGCGGCGCCTTGTGACCCGTTGCGCATAGGCTCACCGGGTACAGTGCCAGGTCCATTGTGCTGCTGGTTCTGGGAGAAAAAGAGGCCGGGAGCGTAGCTGAAAGCATTGGGTGACACCAGCTGAGACTGGCGCTTGTTGGGGAAGCCGTCGTTCATTGGAGTCCCACCCTCTGCTCCCTGGTGGTACTCAGCTGGAGGAGCGGTGGGGGAATTATAGGAGGACATCCTGGAGCGAGGGATGGGACGGGGAGCAGGTTTTGGGACAGGGCGAGGAGGAAGAGTGGGGGAGCTGGTGGAGGTGTTAGGGGTAGAGGCAGACAATAGTGGATCTCCAGCTGCAACAGTGGAGGGAGGAGCTGCTTTTTTGGAAGGGTGCAGTTTTTCATCCAGTGAGACGTTCCCGATGTGGATGGGTAATGTCAACATGACATCTGGAGACTTTAGACTGACCTGATTAATCAGAGGAAAAGAGAATGTTATATTTTCTGGAGGAATACAGAATGTACACCAACAAGATATTCTTGTTTGATCTCATTTTTTCAAAACCAAAAGTCATAATGTACAAAAATACAGTATATGGCAGGGCATCTAGATAGCACTCTAAAAGTCACCGTGGCCAGTTTCACTGAGTTTGTGAATAATAACGTTCCCTTTGTTTATTGTATATTCATCACCAAAAAAGATGTACATTTCACCAAGGAGTTGCTACAGACATCTAACAAATATTGTATTTACTTGATAATATAGATAGAATGTCAAACTTAAGCCCTTCTCATACAGAAAAGAATTGCTGCTTTATTTTTCTCATTCATACATGATTGTTTATAAGATCCATAATTATTGCAAAATACTTGGCAGCTGGTTCCTTAGATGGAGCAGTTAAAAAGTGAATGACATCAATGAAGAAGGTTGTTCTCTGTTCTCACAGGTTTAAAAGCCCCTCCCCCCCCCCCCCCCCCAACACCCCCCAGCCTCCCGCCCTCTCGTAAATAAATCCTCAAATACACGTAGATCAAATAAAAAACACATGTAAAACTATAATTTGGAGAAAAGCAAGAAGTGCATTCAATCGGTCTAGGTATAGATAATCTTGTGCTGTGCCTTTACATTCATTGAAATGTAATGCATTCACTTCAGACTTGGAAGTATTACAGAAATAATATAGGCCTGAAAAATTTCCATTGTGACTTTTTTGAAAAAGTGATTTGGGCACTGATATAAACTATGAAACTAACATGTAGAAATTACACAATATTTACACGAGGAGGTGCATGACCGAAAGGGCTCGACCCCAAGCAATAAATCAATTTTATCTATAGAGCACCTTTCAAACAAATCAAATACCATTCAAAGTGCTTTACAAATGATTTACTATACAAAAACAAGACTAAAATGGATAGAGGATTTAGAGACTTATGCTCACCAAATTAAGTTGAGAATATCAAAAAATAAAATACAACACTGAATACATTGATCATGGTAAAACAGTAAAATAAAGTACATAAGACACTATATAAAATCACAATTAATAATATTCAATAAAAATAAAAGGTAAAGACCATGTAGTTCCTTATGGAGATGTTCTTTAAATTATAATATGCTGTTTTGTGATGCACATGAGTTAAAACCAGTCCCATATGTTTTGCTTCTTGGCTTGGTCCTATTGTATTTTTGGTCCTATCCTTGGTCCTATTGTATCCTTAGTCCTATTGCATTCATATTGGCAGTCAGTTTCTCTCTCTGAGCCTTTGAACCAATTATCAGTACTTTGGTTTCGGTCCTGGGTGAGCTGTGAAAACATTGCGTCATCCACGCCTTTGTATTCAAACTACAATTAAAAGTAGAGTTGATGGGGCCTCAGCGGTGCTGTGGTAAGAGAGGCCATGCCTCCAGATGAAGCTGCCCACAGGTAGCATGCACACATTAAAAAGGTCCTTACAATTGATCCTTGTGGTATACGACAAGTAACCTCATAGTGTTTGAAGAAGTGGTCATCCAAAGATACAGATCATTTTATTTGACTAAATTATGAGTTAGGCTTCTACTATTGTTAAAGTAATAGCGTTAAAATCCGGACGTGTACTAGCATAAGACAAGTACTTAAAACAACTTTAAAATCCACATCCAATCACTAAAACACATTTACCAGTAAAAAGATGAAGTTAAAACGACCAAGATCTAGAAGTGTATCATAAAGCTCTGGCCTAAAACTGGATAAAAGTGACATTATTAGAGACTTGGATTATTATTAGAGACAAAACGCTGACACATGGGCAATACGGTCCATGTGATAACGATAGACATTCCTCAAAAGTTGTCTTTAATTGGCCTACTGTTTGTCTAACAGTTAAAAACCTACATGGTTGCAGTGAACTACATTTACTACGTCACTAAACTCCCGATGTATTTTCTCAGAATGTCTAATAATGACATGAATGGGTTCACATTGTAGTTATTTGAAAGGCCGGTGCGTCTCATACGGACACTAAAGGGTGCCTTGTGCCTTGCGTCTGTATCAGACTCCTCGGGCCAAGCATTGACGTTTAGATGCCCTGGGAATGAGAACAGGCTGAAATATGCTCCCCATTACCACATTTAAATAAAATAATGTAACAGAGAATGAGAATATCTTACTTTGACATAATATTCAATCTTTATAAGGTCACAACCAGCCAGGGAGGACTGAGGAAGAGGAGGAACGATGATCTGCTCCTTCCACTCCACCTCCTTGCCAGCCTTTACCACACCACCCTCCACCTCTACTATCGCCCTCACATCATGGGTGGGCTTCTTCATCTCATAGGTAACTCTCTGAAAGCACATGTGGACATAAACAGGAGTACATGGTGACTGGGGAATACAAAGGCCCTTCATCTAAAAAAAACACAAGGAACAGACAGGCTACCAGCTGCTATCTGAAGCTTCAAATATTCAAGCGTTTCTGCATTTCTACTAAAACGTTTTATTCCAATCTATTTACAAAAAAATGGCATATAATCTTTTTATGAAGTTGGTGGAAATTCTTCCTGGGTTTTATTCAAATTATACATGGTCTTTTGATCTATTGGTAATATAAACATATGGATTACTACAGCTTTAATCTTTATCTCTAGTAGCCTGCAGACATTTTACAGAATGTTTCACAAAAAGATACACCACAAAAATAAAGAAATCAGCAACAGAAAAAGATGAAAATAAAACAGTAATCAAATCATAAATTCAATACATTATAAATTAGTGTAACTTATTGTATAATTGCCTGTATCGGGAGATTTGGATTACTTGTTTGACACAGTACATTTGGGTCCATAAGCCTGAACATAACCTGCTCTTCGCAGGTTTGGTCAGAACGAAAGAGTTTACCTGCATGAGGCTGGCTGCCATGTTGCCTGTGGTCTTCCCAGACTGATTGTGGATGTTGACCAACACCTGGATGATCTGGCCTGGTGTGTACCCCTTCATGTCGGACTGGGCCTTCAGGACCACTGTGCCCGACTTCACAAGCATGTAGGTAAACTGCTGCTTCACTGCGGATGTACAGACGCCCTGCATGGAGAAGGGCAGCGAAACCACGCAAAGCTTTTTAACAAGACTGACAATGACGCACATGAAGTAACATTCACATACGCCTAGTTGTTTCCTTTGCTGGTTATATTACGAGGCACAAGATAAATAGAGATCAGCCTTGTGTGTGTGTTAAGCACAGCGCTGGAGTCAAGACATGGTGTATTTGACATAGCTTAGCATAAAGGCTGGAAGCAGTGAGGGAAGAACAAGCATGGCATCCTACCGAAGCTTAAAACTAACATTTTGATGTGATTTTGCAGCAATGCTCAAGTCAGTGGATGTTTCTGAATCAATCTGACAGTAGCAGCCGCGCAAGCAGTGGAGAAAGGTGTGTTTTCACAATTGTAAAAAACAATTATAATTCTTTATCTTTCACTAGTTTAAATAACAAAATTCTTAGGCAGCATCTCTCAACAGCTGGAGCTAAATAACATAATGACACATTACTTGCCAAAAGGCCAGAATAAAACTTCTTGTTAGCGAGCTCTCTATGTTTGTACCTGGCCATGGTGTAAACATAACTCTCATATTGGAAGTGACACACACACCCTCAGTGTCAGGGCTCATCAGACATATGTAACAACCCAGACTAAAGACCGAGGCCCAGATGATCTGGCAGATAAACGGTCTTCCCTGCTGCTGGTTTATAAAGCCCTGAATGGTTTAGGGCCTAAATACATTAGTGATCTGCTGCTGCCTTATGAACCATCCCGACCCCTCAGGTCGTCTGGGACGGGTCTACTTTCTGTTCCAAGAGTCAGAACTAAACACGGAGAGGCAGCGTTCAGCTTTTCTGCTCCACACATCTGGAACAAGGTCCCTGAGAGCTGCAGGTCTGCTGAGACCCTCAGCCTCTTTAAATCCAGACTGAAGACCTTTCTGTTTGCTGTTGCCTTTAATTAAACCAGATTCTGCATCTTACTACTGCATTTTATATCTTAAACTGCACTGCAACTTTTATTCAATTCTGTATTTATTTTTTGCTTCATAACTGTTAAATCTTGTTTTATTTTGCATTGTGTTCTGATGCTTTTAATGGTTTTATGTGAAGCACTTTGAATCGCCGTGTTGTTGAAATGTGCAATGCAAATAAATTTGCCTTGCCTTTTGTTTAGAAAGAGTTACTTCCCAAAACTACCCCTCAAACCAATACTTGTTGGATTACATTTCTCTTGTTGATTATTTGAACAAGAAGAAATGTTGGTGGTGTTTCTGAACTCTGAAGACCTAGATCAGTCCATCACTGCAAGCCGTCACAGATTGAGCACACACATCTCGTCATGTCTCACCCATATGTCTGGCACTTCATTCAGGTTCAGAAGACTTAGGAGGAAGAAAGCTTTCTCCGTGTTGTAGTCCTTGGCAAATCGCGGCGTGTCAATAAAAGCTCTCACTCTGTAAACGATGCGACCAAAGTTGCCTTCAAAGGATGTTGGTGCAGATTCTGTATGAAAGAAGTCAAATATGTATTAGTGTTATCACATATAGCAAATACAGAGTAAAGCTGTAATTACACAAGACTAGTTTCACCTGGAAACCTCATAATTTGTAATATTTGCGGAGGTCGTCCTGTGATGTAAACGACAAACAAATCTGCCATGGCGGTAAATTGTCAAGTAAAAATTATAATGTATATTACACTTCATATTTTTGACAAACAGAGAACATATGATAAGATTAGCCCAGTGGCAATCGGGAACCTTATATTATATGGGATGTTTTGGAGTTTGATTGGTTTTAAATTTTTGTAAATCTTTCTGCCTCTTTCACGGGCGAAAATTATAGAGGCTTTGTTTTGGTAATCATAAGCATTTTGAGTGCAAATTCTGGTACACATTCTCACTACAAACCATGCAGACTAGGGCTGCCATTTTTAACATTTCAAGTCTCTAATGAGATTTGTGAATGACGCTTTTAATGTCTTCACATTTTATAACACGATCACCCTAAAAGAATATAGAAAAAATATATATATATCTTATTGTGGTTGTATAACTATAGTTTATGGTGCTGTTAGATTGCTTCTGAACTGCCCCGTTGATAGAGGTATGTGTGAGAGGTTAAACTGTTTTTGAAAGACTAAAAGCCAACAAATATGGAATAACGCAGAATATTTCCTTAATAAAAACATGATGGGGATTTTGAATAGGCTTACATTTCCAAAATTCACAACATGTAACAGTGCCCCGTCACAGGGGGTGTGTGTGTGCGCATGTGTTTTGACATGTCCTGGCATGTTGATATTTACTCTCCTTCTCTTGTGGTTCAACAGCAGTGAGGACCTTCCTCACTGCTGTTGAACCACTGCTGTTGTTATTATTATTGACACCTTACAGACCTTCTGTAAGGTGTCAATAATAATAACAACTTGAACGTCAGTATTATGAGTAAAACTTTAAAGCTTCAAAGTATTCAGCCCTGATGGAGACCCCCTCCAAGTGTGTGTGTGTATATATATATACACACATATACATACACACATTCATACAATTAAATTATATACATACAATTAAATATATATACAATTAAATTATAAAATAGCTATAACTTTGTGATTCTGTTTAGGCCAGCAGAGATGGCTTAGCTGGCCCTGATGGCCCACCACTGATTATATATACACAGTATATATATTAAATATGAATATTATGTAACAAGATATTTTTTATATAAACTGATATAATGCGAGCCATGACATCATACCTGTGGGATAATGTCAGTAGAGAATCACAGCTCACAGTGGAGAAGATGACAATGTTAAACAGGTGGAACAACAAAAACATTCCCAGTCCCTATGACACATACCCTTTCATAACCTGACAAATGACTAGTTATTTTCTGGACTCTATCATGTACACATGAAACAAAACAAGACTTGGACTGCCTTGTGAGTGAGGCGGTGACAGCACATGCGATATAACCCAACATCCACATCTAAGGTGTTTAGATACACCTGCATGTTTAAAGCACACGAACAATTCAGATTTAAGAACAGTGGAGGGACCGGTTGGGCTGCTTTTCAGTTTCTGTGGCGTCACTAATGAGAAGGCTTTAGCTGGAAAAATGTATTCCGGCAGATGAGTGGCCTAACAGAGGTAAACACACAATTAACCATGGCAAAAAAGTGTCGACAGGAAGTGAGGGACAATAGATACTATTATCCAATAATTATGATGTTAATCAATGGTTATGATGTGACAAAAAATGCCGAACAAAATAAAAAAGAAGAGTTTGTGATAAGAAACTCAAAGTGGACAGATTTGTACATGTCTTTCAGGAAGTTACTCAGACATCACATGGTATAAATCGTATTATCAAAAGACAAAAACTATTTTTCTCATGAGCCCACTTATCTTCGTCATTATCTTAAAAAAAAAAAAAATATACACACACATATATATAATTTCATTATCAAATATCTCAGTATCTTAGAATAACAAACTCCGGTTTCACTACAGTCGAAATGATCTCACTGTTCTTTCAGAGTCAAATGTTTGCTGGTGTCACTGGGAGTGCCCTCAGATTGCAGAAGAATAAGTCAGTGGAAAAAACACACTGTGAAATGTCAGGTGACAGGTGGTGGTGGCAGATGGAAATCTTGAGGTGAAACGTCAGCATAACCCCTCACTTATTTATTCAAATGCTACTTCAGATCATTTTCAATAATCTATTTTGTGTCTCTAAAATAATAAAAGGTCAAGTCTGTAAAATTGTCAACAAGTGCTTCCACAAAGCACTTCCTGGAACAGTAGTGACACAAGTTGTCAATAACTACTTGAAGTGATGAGGTGTTTTAGGGAGATTCCTCCAGGAATAATCTGGAACAACTTCCAAAAGATAGATTGTCAACAATTCGCCCAATGGACTTCAATAGCAGAACAATTTTCAACTCAGTTGAACACCAAATAAATGGACAAAATAACACATTACAATATGAGAAAATTAAAGCACCTCATCATTCAATAACGTATTTTTGATATATTAAATGTCTGTTCAGTTCAGTTATGATAACCTTGCATTCACCTAAGCATCTGCTGTGTTCTAACGCACACAGGCTCCACCTTCTAGTGGAGTCTATGGGTTTTACTCCCCTTCAATCACAAGTCCTGAAAATCTGCATTAGCCAAACAGGACGTGTCTATGTGAATGCATGTGGACTCCACAGTAAATAAGTCAGCACAACCCTCTGCTAAACGATATTATTTTCTCATCAGCGAAAGGCTCATGTCATCGGATGGAGTCGTCTGGCCTCATCACTAGGACCGATCTTCACGCCTGCTTCAGGGTCTTAGCGCAGACCTCAGAGAGCGTGTTCAGCCTGCCAGGTCTAAAGAGTGTTGTGACGACAGCGAGCCAGAGCCCGCGACAGACGAGGTCGAGAATCTCACCCCAACCACCACGCTTGGCTTTGTCAATGTGTCTGTGGGGCAGGGGCGTGGTTTAGCGCACCTGCGACAGGGGAGAGAGAAGCGCGCTCATTGGGATCAGCTGCAGGTCGTTAGCGGGCTGCGGCTGAGACCAATGAGCGCGTAAAGGCCGGGCTATTTAAGCCGGCAGGGAGAGGGAAAAGGGGGTGGTTGGTGACATGCGGAGTAGGAGACAGCGTGTTGTGCACGAATAAAAGCATGTTTAACCCACGAACGAACGAGTCCAGTGTGTATGTGCGAGCCACGGATCCACGGGCAGGGGGGAACCTTGCCACAGTGGCGCCCAACGTGGGGCTGGGAGACCAGTCCTATGAGGAGTGGATCGCGTGGCTGGCGCAACGGCCGGAGGACCGAGCGCCGCTGAGGCCGGACCGAGGGGGCAAGCCGGTAGGCGCCGTAATGGCGCTCGGGCCGGAAGGGGCCCCGGAGGGACGGCGCGGCAAGGCGCGGAGACGGCGCGGCACCGGGGCCGCGGCAACAGCTGCGGCGGCACCAGCTGCGGCGGCACCAGCAGGAGGAGCGCTGAACTGCGAGGGGGCCGACGTCCCGGTGGTACGCCAGACGGGGACGCCGGAGGACGCCCGAAGGAGGTTCCGCGCGTTGCGACTGGGGTCCGGGGTCCCGGCCTACCAGTTCGCGGAGGAGGTGCGGCGCCAGGCGGGACGGTGGCTGCGGCCGGAAGGGGTCGGGAACCTCGAGGAGGTGATGGAGCTGGTGGCTGCCGACCAGTTCACCGAGGGACTGCCGCCGAAGATGGCCGCCTGGGTCCGGGACCGCCAGCCGCGGGGGCTGGTGGCCGCTGTCACCCTGGCTGAGGACTACCGGGCCCTGGGCCTGCCGGAGGAGTCGCCCGAGGAGACGGCGGTGCCGGGCCGGGCGGGCCCGACCGCGCGCAGGGAGACGGCGGCCCAGACGGGCAAGGTGCCGCGGCGAGAGGTGGCGCTCCAGACCACCGGCGCGCCCGCGCGGAAGGAAAGAGCGGTGCAAACCGGCGAGGGGCCCCGGGCGGACGCGGCGCAACAAACCGCGCCGCTGGGGCCGACGGACCGGAGAGAGCCGGCGCGACGGAGGCAGACGGCGCCGACCACGAAGAAGGGACCGCGGAAACGACCAGCGCGCCGGGGAGGGCCGTGGGCTCCGACTCCGGGGCACGTCGAGTGGTCCCCGCCGTGGCCGATGAGGGAGACCTGGGGACGCCGAACCATCTGGCCGGAACCGGGACCAGCCCGGCGGGAGCCGACGCCGGAGCCCGAGAACACCGGACACGCCCGGCTGGACGCGGGGAGCCCTCCGTGGACCCCCCCGGCGTGCTGGACCTGCGGGCAGCCGGGGCATCGGCAAGCCGACTGCCCGGTCATGGAGGTGGACCAGGGGGTGCGAATCCCGGGCCGGTCCATGCCGGGCCGAAGATGGTGGCGGAAGCGCCGGTGCCAGCGGCGGGCACGGGCTGACGAGCGGGACCGGACGGCACACCGGAGCCAGCTGGTTGCCTTCGGCCAGAAGGAAGAGGACCGACCGGGGTACCAGCGGCAGTCCGGCGGAAGCGCCCGGCAGAACGGCAGCCGCCCTGGGTCGCTGCGCCGGGAAAACATGCGGCTACGGGGGGAACTCCGATGGGTCGTACATGACCGGCTCAGGGACAAACAGACAATCCGGGAGCTGGGCCGGAGGCTGAAGGCCGCGCAGACGGCGCGTCCCCGCGCCGGGGCCCAGCTGGCCGACGGGGGCGGGGACAATTTGGCCCCGACTGGGTTATACTTCCCCTAATTCTCTCTCTCTTGTGTTGCAGGTGGCGGCGGCGGACGGGGGCCGTTTTGTCCCGGGGGGGAGGAGGCGCGCCGAGAACTCCCGGGGCGCCAGTGCGTCCGCCGTCCGGACCACGTCCCGCCCCAATGACCCACCAGAGGGGGGATGCCAACGCCCGGGCCACCTGTTGGCATCGGGCGTACTAGCCGTGACCCCGCGCGGTGGTCCATAGGCCGGGCGCGGATGGCTGTGGCTGGCTCCCTCGCCCGGCCCCATGGAGGGGGGGGGGGGGGGGGGGGGAGTTGGCTAGGCCGGTGGCGCCCGGCCTAGAGCGGGCGGTGGGGATATGTGGGGCAGGGGCGTGGTTTAGCGCACCTGCGACAGGGGAGAGAGAAGCGCGCTCATTGGGATCAGCTGCAGGTCGTTAGCGGGCTGCGGCTGAGACCAATGAGCGCGTAAAGGCTGGGCTATTTAAGCCGGCAGGGAGAGGGAAAAGGGGGTGGTTGGTGACATGCGGAGTAGGAGACAGCGTGTTGTGCACGAATAAAAGCATGTTTAACCCACGAACGAACGAGTCCAGTGTGTATGTGCGAGCCACGGATCCACGGGCAGGGGGGAACCTTGCCACAGTGTCCTTGGGCAAGACACTTGATGCTAAATGTCTCCCGTAGGCTGTGCTTGCAATCTATGAATGTTAGTTAGTTTGATTGGCAGGTGGCACCTTGCATGGTAGCCCCTACATAAATGGGAGTGAATGGGTGGAGGACCCAGCGCTTCAGTGGTTGGAGGACTAGAAAGACAAGTCCATTTACATCCAGCAGACACAGATTAACATCCATTCATTAAGACCATTCTTCTTATAGTTCCGTTTGTCTTCACCAACTCAAAATTACCACAAAAAAAAGACTCTTTAGCTGCTAAATGCTCCACTGTGTTCCCCAGCTAGAATATAGCTTTGTTTGTCTGCAGTTTGATGTGGAACAGGTGGTGCACAGTTGGTTAATCCAAGCGTTTTCCCTAAATACAGCTGCCTGCTGCTGCTAATGAGTGAGTGAAAGAAAGCAGCTCAATTGCGGCTCCACAAACAAAAACAATGGAGCTAAAAAAGGCTAAACTTCTTCTTCTAAACTTTGTACAGCTGAGAGGAACTGCAGAGTGGTGAGAATTGTCAATCATTGGATACATTATTATATTGATTAAGCAATATTTCCAGGGGTGCACATAACTTTTTCAGTGAGTTACTCAGGTGAGTACCAGCAGATGGTGTCTGGTACTCACCCCATATGTAGCGTGGTCTTAATAAGTGCAGTCTTCCTCACTGTCCTCCTCAGTGCTGGCACCACTGTCCTCTTCAGTGTCGCCCCTACTGTCCTCTGCTTCAGCTTCCTGCATGGTAGATGATGAAGATGCTGCAGATGCACCTCTCTGTCCTTGATTGAGCCTCCTATTAGCTGTCTCCATCCACAGGTCAACAGCAGGCTTTGGGTCAAATGTCTCTGTGGTCTGCTTTGACAGGTGAATGTGCATTAGGGCTGAGAGACGAGCATGTGACAGACGAGATCTGTACTTGGTTTTTATTATGTTGAGATGTGAGAATCCCCTCTCACAAGCTGGACTGCTTAAGGGCAGTGTAAGAGACAGCTTAACCACCGTGTTGATGTTGGAGTAAGCATCTGGGTTACTTGTATTTACTATTTGGACCAAGTCATACACAGAAGAGGCTCCCAGGCGTTTTCCTGCCTGCTTTAAGCGCATCCATTCTGTCACAGTGGTATCTTTGTCAAGTTGCAAGGTGGCCTCATATTTCTTGAGAATGCTGCAAACTGTTGTGTTTCCAAAACTGTGGAGGTCTTGCATTTCCTGAGGCCATGTTGAAGGATCAAATACTAAGAAATGATCACATGACTTGAGGGAGTCATATCTGATTTCAAACTCTTCAATTAACCCCCTGAGTAAGTGTGTCTTGTCTCTGTCCGCATCCGCATTAGAAACAGTGTGTGCCCTGTGGCTTTCACCATCAAGCAGAAGTGTGAACTGTCCAATGGCCACCATGAGTTCATCCTTACATTCTCCAATGGTCAGCTTTTCCTTCTGAAACCTAATGGATGTGGTCTTCAAAATGTTTCCAATGTCAAGCATGTCTGACAGAAAGCACCGAAAACGCTCTGTGCAGATATGCTGCAAGTCACTGTTATCACTCGTAGCCAGTTGCATTTTAATGGCTGGCAATAGTCTTGATATTTTTAACAGTGTTTCATGCCTCCATGCAGACCATCTGATATTATGAAACTTACCCAGTTTCACAAAGGAGATCCCATTTTCTTCACATAGCTTCTTCAGTGCAGCAGTTTTTTTTGCTCCACCTTTTTGTAAATAAAACTGCAGCAGCTTGACCACAGAGCGATTAAATGTCTCACAGTAGGGAACATTGCGATCAGCTGATTTTGCGCAATTCTCCAGTGTGTGTGCGGTGCACAGAATGCGTACAAGGGAGTCTCCAACCGCAGCAAGTTGCCGGAGCTTTGGCACAACGCCGTTGTATATACCGACGTTGACAGCAGCCCCGTCTGTGCACACAGCGACCAACTTTGTTGTCCAGTCATCCAAGCCTGTGTCCTGGAAAAGTTTCACAAGTCCGTCTGTTATGGCCTGCGCGGTTCGCTCAGCACCCAATTCAATCAGTCCAATAAAGTCCGAAGTAAACTCTCCGTTGCTGGACACAGACACAATGTAAACGATTTCCTGCTCAGTTTTTGTGATGTCCTCGGATCCATCAAAAAGCAGCCCCCAAAATTCAGCAGTCTGCAACTTGGCTCGTAACTCCCCGCTGATGGTGTGAGCGATGCTCTGCATGATCCGTGTGCCCCCTTCACGTGAATGATATGCACCTCCGACATTTACTCCTAGCCGCTTCAGTAAAGGAACATCCTCAGAATAGGAAGACATGGGACGTGCGTGTTTAGCTTTATGGAAGGCGAGGAGAAAAATATTAAACAGAGCTTGCCGCTGTTCTTCATTCAGCTTGTCTCGCCATCTGGCAAGTGGGCGACTGGACATTTCTTCTCGGCTAGCTTGTTTATTAGCAATGGCTTGCGCCACATTCGTGTGCTCCTTGCTCTTTTCATGTTTGTCAAATAAAGGATGGTTGAAATTCTTTGAGCCTTTATAAAACGCACCTGTTTTGTCTGCTAGATGTGGATTTGAGCGGCAAATCTTGCACCACATTTCAGTGCGCTCATCGTTAGCTTCAAGCCACTGCACATCTTGGAGCCATTTTTCCGAAAAAAGTCTTTTCTTCGGCTCTGGCTCCAGTTGGCTTTTCTTTGTTGGTGGCGAAACGCCAAAGAAGCTGCTTAATGTCTGTTGCTTTCTGGACATATCTGACAGTAGTTGACAACCAACATGTCATGTGTAAGGTTAGATGAGAATATCGGTCAAGTACGCAAAGGCGCGTAGTAACACAAGTGGCATTACGCATTCCTGATTTTTGTCACGCATGCGTACCTGCGTACCAGTTATGTGCACCCCTGAATATTTCACACAACACTCATAAGCTCTAGTGAATGATGGAATTAGAGCCTCTTCCTCACTGCTGCTGAACCACAAGAGAAGGAGAGTAAATAACATGCCAGGACACACACACACACACACACACACACACACACACACACACACACACACACACACACACACACACACACACACACACACACACACACACACACACACACACACACACACACACACACACACACACACACACACACACACACACACACACACACACACACACACACACACACACACACACACACACACACACACACACACACACACACACACACACACACACACACACACACACACACACACACACACACACACACACACACTACCTGGTATGAGAAACTTGAAGGGAAAAGTGTGTTCTCCCTGCTTCAGGGTTCCTGTATGAGACAAAGAGAGCACAGATACGTCCGTCAGTGGAAGCAGCAACAATCACCCTGCTGTTCCCCACCAGGCAGGCAGCCTCCGGGCTGCAGGCAGTAAACACAGGGGGACATGGGAACCTTCCCTACTACAGTTCTCAAACTTCAATTATCTTCCCACACTATTCATCGCTTCATTGCCATGAAATCTACAATCTTTGAGTGTGTGGATCGTTTTTTTTCTCCCTGTGGTAAACCAACTCATAAGCAAATATTACAGGCCAACTGAGCGATCTAATCTGAGACCGGACACTTGCCTCTATATGAACTGCACCTATCAAATACTAATAGCAGGATGGGTCAAACTCTTGGATGGAGCGGTGGATCAGTTTTGTAGCAAGCGTACCTTTATCTGCAACAGAGACGGTGCTGTTGAAATACTGTTCCTCCATTGTCCATGCGGTGTCATTTTCCTTACTGGTGATGCCACAGAAGCCGTTGCAGTTCACTTTGACGGCTGCAAAGAAGAATACACAGATTTTATGTGTGCCATTTGTTAAGCAGCTGCACCCTGAACCACTTCACATTAGCAAACAATGCCATGAGTGCCGCTGTTTACTTGTTATTAGCTTGACAAGTTAGCGTTAGCTCGTTTATAACAGTGCAATGTGTCTGAACAAAGGGAGTGAGAGATTGTGAGTGTGTGCGTCTGAGTGTAGTGTAGAGAACAAGTTCTGACGTTCAAACAAAATCTGTTAAGTTTTCTGATTAGTATTTTTCTTTATTTTTTATAAATTATTTATTGTTCTGACAGCTCAGGTCCCTTTAAACAAAAATATACATCTTTTTGTGCACTTTATTTTTTTCTAAAAAGCCTATATATTTGGCAGATGTAAAGTATACATGTGTATGTTTTTGAGTTGGTCCATTCTTTTAAATTATTATTACTTTAACAGCTCAAGGAACCCGTTTGTGCACTTTCTGAAGATTTTTGCACCATCCGTTCTGTTTTTGAATAAAGAGTTGGAAATTATTCCTTTTGTTTTTTTATCCGATTCATCGATTAATCAAAAAAATAATCAACAGATTAATTGATTATTAAAATAATCGTTAGTTGCAGCCCTACTCCTAATGCATCCCTTTGTTGAGGGGAGGAGTCGGCCCTCATGCAAGATCAACAGAGTGCAATACCTTTTTCCTGCTTTCATGGACAAACACGAACCCAATACTCCATTAGCAATTTCATAATTGTTTCTCCTGAATGCAGGGATTTACTCCAATTTTAAGACAAGAAATGAATGATGTTGGATTGCAGTTGAGCTCAGGGCTCGTGCAGGCAAGTGAGGTTCTCAGTCAAGTAAGAGGCTGTCCTCCTATGCTGAAACAGTCCTCTAGTAACCTCATCATAGAACCGCGATAACTGAAACACATTTGATGTGGTTAATGCAATGTCAATAATTGCCCAGTAATGTCTCAGGGCCCAACCCACTTTATAATGCATCAGGCCTTCAAACTGTTGCTTGGGGAGCGAGTTTGTTTCCTCTGTGACGCGGCTGTCAAACCAGCTCAACCTGAAGAGGAATGCCACCAGGCTGAGGGCCCGCAGCCATTCAACAGAAACTCCCCAACACATCAAATCTGCTCTCCTCAAGTCAACAAATAACAAAGAGAGCCTTAAGGAGAAAGTGTCACTTAGTAGTTTCCAGCACATGCACAGTAACCTATTAAATGCATGTAACAAATGGCTGCCCCATGTAAGGAGTACCAGAGATTTGGATGAGCAGCAGTCAATGAGTGGAGCCACTGCCTGTGCACCCTAAGAGCACACACACCCGTCAGCTGTTACACTGCCAGGGCCCAGAAGCACTGAGGATCAGCTGACTAGAGCTGCAGACACTGTGTCCCAGAGAGGACACAGTACAGCCCTCCGTTCGACATTTTATATTACATTGGGTTCTAGCTAAATTAATAATGGGCAAAGTAATTCTCCAAAATGTTTGGATTTTTGACAATATGTATGCATCACATTTTTACTCTGAGATGAAGTGTTTTATTTTGGGCTGAGACGTTTACCCAACATTTGGACCAAAATACACATTGAACACATCTGACATACATAACGTCCCCATTATGAGAATGTCTCATATAACTCTCTCTCTCACTGTAACCCAAAATCCATCTAAAGGAATATTACAAGAACCTTATGGTGTAGTAGTGCTGTTGAAAATAACCTACAACCCACAACAATCCCCTCCCACCCATCCCTACACACAGACTGCCACACAGCTCCACGCCAACACGATGTGCTTCACGGCCCAGTGCGCAGGCCGGAGCTGCTCCATGTCTCCATGTTGGCTCAAACCAGTTACTTCCTCGTTTAGCGACGGGCAGCGTTTCCCCACCAGGTGCAGAACAGCGGACTGCCTCACCTTTACACTGCATCGGCTGGCCCAGTTTGAACGTCACGGATCCAGAGATGGACTCTCCCGGACTGTACACCACTTTGTTTTTGTTGAACGTGATCTCGAACTGCTGAACTTTGCCCATGTTGCCCTCGATCGCAGCAGAAGTGACTGAAGATCACCTGAGCGCACGGACAACATGCGCATTTGCCGCTCTCTGACCCCGCCCTCTTTCTTGACGTCACTAACGTGTCCAAGATGAGAAGGATAATTGGGTGTTGATGATGAAGATGAAGGAGTCTCGGGAAGCATTGGTGGCCTAAAGCTTCCAACTGTTTCCAGTTAGAGCAGATAAATGCACTTTAAAACTTTGAATAACATTTACCCATGTAACACAATATTTTACACATGTGTTTGGATATGTGAAATGCATTTGTTTTGGGACGGCACCTTCTCATTCCTGTTTAAAAGAGAGATAGACATTTGAGAACAGGGCATTATTTAAATACAGATGGAATGATACGCCTTTGAGTTACTTGACAAATCTAATACCTGAAGTTGGCCATTTGCCCATTTTTGACAATCCACCCTGAAAATGAAGAAAATCTATGAAGCACGAGCAGAAAGTTGTCGGACCATAGATGGCATATGACCATTTTAAATTAAATCATACTAATACTAGTTATAGTAGCAGTCGGTGTCAGTAAGCACAACCACGGCCCAGGTGTAACCAACCTGTAAGACGAGAAAGCACGAGGAAAAGTAATGCGCATTAATGAGACATGAGTATATATATATATATATACACACATACATACATATAAACATATATATATACATATACATACAGATGGAGAGGAGGAGGCGGGCAACTGTGGCTCAGTGGTTAGCAGGTCTGACTTTCAATCAGAAGATTGATAGTTCAAACCCCAGCTCAGCCAGTCTGTGTTGTTGTGTCCTTGAGCAAGACACTTAACCCTCATTGCTCACTGTTGCTGTGTCTACGGTCTACTGTATAGCATGTAAGTCGCTTTGGATAAAAGCGTCAGCTAAATGTAATGAGGAGAGGTGAGTTCAGTGTATCATAGGAAATCCCCCGGCAGTCTGGACCTATAGGAGTGGGAACCAGATGCCCAATGATAAGATATGTTCACGATATTAAGTCCCACTTATTAAGGTTTTAGACATTTTGCGGTATATATAACTGAAATAACATATATTGTGATTTATTACGTTTCTTCACCTACAAGTGATGCAGTTTGTCAACACCTGCTTTCTCTAACAAGATAACGTTTTCACTCAGTTACATTACATTACATTTAGCTGGCGCTTTTATCCAAAGCGACTTACAATAAGTGCATTCCACCATGAGTACAAACAAGAATCAAGAAGGTACAAGTTCATCAATAAAGTTCAACTACAAAGTGCTATCAGTAAGAGCCATTCCAGTGCTACTAAAGTGCTACTTCCTTTATTCAAGATATAGTCGGAAAAGATGTGTTTTTAGTTTGCGACGGAAGATGTAGAGACTTTCTGCTGTTCTGATGTCACTGGGGAGCTCATTCCACCATCGAGGAGCCAGGACAGAGAACAGTCGAGACTTTGTTGAGTGTTTAGCTCGCAGCGACGGAGCTACAAGCCGATTGGCAGAAGCCGAGCGGAGCGCACGAGCTGGGGTGTAAGGTTTTACCATGTCCTGGATGTAGACTGGACCAGATCTGTTCGTAGCACGGTACGCCAGTACCAGTGTTTTGAAGCGGATGCGGGCGGCCACCGGTAACCAGTGAAGGGCGCGGAGGAGTGGAGTAGTGTGGGTGAATTTCGGGAGGTTAAAGACCAGTCGAGCTGCAGCATTCTGGATGAGCTGCAAAGGTCGGATGGCACCAGCAGGTAGACCTGCCAGGAGGGAGTTACAATAGTCTAGACGCGAGATGACCAGAGCCTGGATGAGAACCTGTGCTGCCTTCTGGGTGAGAAGTGGACGTATTCTCCTGATGTTGTGCAGCATGAACCTACAGGAACGTGTTGTTGCGGTAATGTTGGCAGTCAGGGAGAGTTGACTGTCCAGGGTCACACCGAGGTTCCTGGCAGTCGGGGTCGGGGCCAAGACTGAGTTGTTGAAGGTAATCGTCAGGTCGTGAGTGGGAGAGACTTTTCCTGGAAGGAAAAGTAGTTCAGTCTTGTCAGGGTTAATTTTCAGGTGGTGTGCGGACATCCATTGTGAAATGTCAGTCAGACAGGCAGAGATTCGTGCTGCTACCTGTGTTTCCGATTGGGAAAACGAGAGGATCAGTTGGGTGTCATCAGCATAGCTATGGTAGGAAAAGCCATGTGAGCGAATGACGGAGCCAAGAGAGTTGGTGTACAGGGAGAAGAGGAGAGGACCCAGGACGAGGTCTTGAGGGACCCCAGTAGTGAGAGGACAAGGCTCAGACACAGATCCTCTCCAGGTTACCCGGTAGGTCTGATTGCTGAGGTAGGATGAGGCAGTTCATCTCACTTCATTTCTCTTGCAGTAAAATAGTTGTGCCAGTCAAGCAGAAAGTGACCAACACGGTCATAAGAACTTGTCATTAATGTTTCATCAGTCACCAGACAAACTATAGTCCAATCCTTCTGACTTTCAACTCAGCACCCTCTGGTGGACTGATAAAGCAAATGTTACCAAAAGGTTTAATTGGTATTTGAATTTAGGGATATCCTGCTGTGACATTTTTAAATGGTAAATGGACTGTATTTATATAGATCTTTTCTAGTCTTCTGACCACTCAAAGCACTTTAACACTCCACGCCATCATTCACCTATTTTGAATTGTGTGTGAAGTCCAAGGTGTAAAGTGTGGAGAGGAAGAGATGTCATTCACATGATTCAGTAGTTTTACCATGTTCAATGTCTAAAAGACATTCTTTAAGTTGAGCAATTAGTAGCCCATCTTAAATAGATTAGGTGTAACGTAGCAGGAAGTACGGTACGAGAGGCAATAGGGTGTTCCAGATATATAGTTTGACATCATAAAGCTAAATGTGAGCCTTTTCTTTTTGTTATCACAATGGAAACACAAAATGTGCAGATACATTCCATTTAGTCCCTCTTTACAGAAACAATATTGTATTGTTAAGGAACTGAGACATGAAGATGAAAGAAGTAACACACACACACACACACACACACACACACACACACACACACACACACACACACACACACACACACACACACACACACACACACACACACACACACACACACACACACACACACACACACACACACACACACACACACACACACACACACACACACACACACACACACACACACACACACACACACACACACACACACACACACACACACACACACACACACACACACACACACACACACACACACACACGGCTTCTGTGGAGTTGCATATTGAGGTCTGTCTATAGACACCGGACATGTTAGTCAAGTGTTTCTCATCAAGTAACTAGATCTAGACAGAGGTGCTGCAGGAAGATGTGGCACTGAATCTTGTCACTTTGGCTGGAACACAAAGACCCCATCTTGTATTTCTAAATAATAATTTATTTACAGGTTTGTTGCACTTCTGACACAATTCACACACTGATAGCCAAATGACATGAAGATAATGTATATTCTGACAATAACGCAAGAACACAAAGTTTAGAAAAAACGATGTCAGAGCTGGAAGAACCTCTCAGAGACAAACATCTAAAGATTATAAACCTCCGTGAAAAATCACAGAGCAAAGCACAATGTAAAACGTCTCATCTTTTTGAAAAATATGAGCCAACTAGTGGCTGTATTTACATTCAGTCAGTGATGGAGAACTCTGGTGTCCTCTCTGGTTCTGCTGTGCCTCAGAGGGGCGTGGTTGGGGTGGAGGCAGTCGTGGTCACAGTTACTGGGTGCAACCCCAGGTCCAGGGATGGAGCTTCATCTGGTGGTGGGGGGCTCTTCTTCTGGGCGTCCAGCTTCTCCGTCAGCTGAGTGTAAAGCTCCTTCAGCGGCTCGCTGCTCTGTGGTCAGCAGACACAGCATCACACAAGCGTCAGTGCACACAACACATTCAAAACTCCATCCAAGCGCTGGCCTGCTCTCATGCACACAACTGCTCCGTTTTAAAGCTGCAATGCAAAACTTAATGAAATTCTTTCTTGAAAGGATCATATATCTGTCAGTCTGACAGATATATGATCTTAAGCTGATATTTGGGACGTTTAGCTACATCCTGTAGTTTAGAGCGCTCCGACCACAGACAGAATGCAGACGTATCCAAAGTGGAGCAGTGCATCAGAAACACCTGTCATCTCTTCAGTTGTTCAAGTATGGTTTCTCTCTAGACATGCTTCAAGTTTGTATGTTACACATTTGAAGAATGTGTTCTCATGTAAATGAATACAGTTTACTGGTTTGAACATCGGTTTGATTATATTATGTCATTTAGAAAATATTAGCCATTCCATGTATCCATAATGGTAAGTACATGTTAATAGGGAAAAAATGACAACTAATAGATAATGTGACAAACCCGTTCTGAGATTTTATGTTTGAATATATTGGAACATATAGGAGATCTTATTAAATGTGAAAACATTCTAATATTTCTTCCCAGAGCGAGTTTTGGATCTGTTTTTGTGTCTCTCCATAAAACCGACATAACAGACATCATAATGCCATGCTTTTAGTAATGGCATTTTGTATAATGAGGATATGATTTATGAACAAAGCCCTCAGTAGAAACCTTCAGAATACTGAGAGGAATGGAAGTGTAATGTAAGAGCTGCTGAAGTGGACATTTCTGGATCAGTCTGAGAAACAACTCATTTAGAGAAAACGGCCTTTAAAGAGACGTTTTGTTAAATTACACATATGTTGAAGACTCTACAGGTGAATACAGTAAAACAAAAATAAACTTTCCCAGATGATTACATACTTTACCACAATTATGTATCTGTCATGTTATCAGAAAGTTTCTGAAATGTAATATTCAAATCAGCCATTATCTGATGCTAACGTTTGGTGAATTTAGGAGAAGTCTGCAGAAACAAATACACCAAGAAAACACTTAAATGTGTATTTTGGATATCTTCTTTCTAGTTTGAAAGAAAACATGACGCAAAATAGACACACATCTCCTAACTGACCAGTACATGCAAGCATATAGTTTGTCTGTAGTGTCTCCCCTTAATATCATAATAAGGCTTTCTATCATATCGACCAGCACAATGAATGTAAATATGTACCATCGAGTGCATAACATGTTTAGAGCACTTTAATTATTGGGCTGAATAGTAACACCACTACCAAGAGAATGAGTTTCGTTAAATAATTATGCTTATGGCTGGGATTCTCCCCTCCACCTTTGGTGGTAAAGGACACTTCACTTGTGTGTGCACATGAGGGAAGTTGGTATTTTTCCACCAGGATCCTATTTGGCAATGTTTTTGTATAGTGGGGAGAACACAATACTCTAGTAAAAGGCTGGTTTTTACCACTGACATGCTCAGATTCTTATTATTAGGGTCTGACATTGAGGGGGAGGGACTCATGAGATCACATTACTCCTGTATTAGCTGCTCTGCACTGGCTCCCTGTAAAGTCCATGACGCTCCTCCTCTCTATCTTGCTTCATGGTTATCTGGATCGTGGTCCATGCCTACTACTCATTACATGAATAATTTCTGTCATATTCATTGAATGTGCTGTAATGTTGATTCTGGTCACATGATATCTATTGCTTCTGTCCATCCGGGGAGAGGGATCCTCCTCTGTTGCTCTCCTGAAGGTTTCTTCACTTTTCTCCCTGTGAAAGGGCTTTTACTATTTTTTGGGGAGTTTTTCCTGATCCAATGTGAGGACAGGGATGTCATATGTGTACAGATTGTAAAGCCCTCAGGAGGCGCCTTTGTAATTGTTTGGCTATAATGCTCCGGCATTGTGAAACTCCAGGATTCAGAGACCTCTTCCTGGGTCTACCCATCACTACAACTCATTTCTAAGCGCAAGCTGAATGTAGAAATGAAGCCAACCTGTTTTGGAGGTTCAAGAGTTTTCATCAAGGTTTCCATGTAGGACGGCAGCACTTTGTGATGTAGATGCAGCATCATCCGGAGGGCATGTCTGTGGACGTTCTCTTTACTGGAAAATATTTAGACAGAAACAAAATGGCTCACGAGATATGGTGGAGACGTTTGAGCTAAATGTAACGAGAATAATGCGGACGGTAATGCTAGGAGTGTATGTTTGGACACCCGTGCGTCCACCTGCATGCCTACAGTCACATTATCGGCTCTGCTAGAATCAGCTCACCTGGAAAAAGAAGTTAGAAGGAAGCCATCAAAGATAACTGAACAAAAGTCTTCTGATCCAAACTCATCAGAGAGCAGGGAGAGGTGTCCCGTCAGCAGGTGCAGGAAGATGTCCCCAAAGGACATGTCGTTGTAGGTCTCCGCTGTGGGGGAACCGCAGACACAACGTTTACTTTGACAAGTCCTGTAGTTCCTACTGGAGTCTTTCTACTGTGACCGACAAACTGCTAACCCTTACAGTGTCCCTGCCGACGACACAGCCAATGAAATGTCAACCTGGAAAACTCGACAGTACCAAAACAAAATTGACTTAAAATTTAACTGGGAACCTATTTATTTATTTGCACAATTCATACAATAAAATAAAAACAGAGAGATAAATGATATTAGTGCAGGAAGAGACAAAAGCCAACTTGGCTTATTTGAAGCCTCCACCTATATAATATTTAAAATTTTAACAAACATGAAAATCTATTGAAGGAAAAACAGTGTACCAAGAATCTCCCACATCAGAATGTGTCCGTCGTAATCGTGTTTGATAGAAAAAAAAAAGGGATATTTCTGTATTTTGGGTTGCAACCTCTGAGAGGCTGTGGTTTTGGCGATATGTTTTCAGACATCGTTACGGTTAAGAGTGACACTCACCCAGAGCAGGGAGTAACCTCTGTAAGGCGTTCTTGTTCCTCAGCTTGGCAATGTGGAGGACGTAGTAGAGACCCATTTCACAGGCCACTCTGTTCTCCTGCAGGTACCTGAGGGAGAGCAAGACAATACTTCTTATCGTTGGCAAACAGCGGGAAGTAGATCTTTGAGAAGGGAACGTCCCTGAAAATAAGGGTTAAAAAACGAGAGATTGGGCTGTCTCAGTCATGCTAGCATCCAGATAAGTAGTCTCATGAAGCCTGCTGTTGGACACTGGTCCCATCCGTCTATGAGCATGTTCACGTTACAGCTGTGAAGTCAACACACATCAAATCACTGGTAATGCAGTAGTCTGACTGTATTCCCTGGTAAAGATGCTTTTATAAATAATGTGACCCCTGTCAGGTCAGAAAGATGAGTGACTTAGTGGGACTTGAGTGACAGCTGAATACAAGTCATCTGTTGTTTCTGCCCCTTCTTAATTGTCACCTGTGATGTTAATAATATAACAAAATGTACTTTATTGTGCCAGTTGGGACATTTGTCTTGGACTTAAATGCTGCACACATGACATAGTGTCCTGTTATACAGCTGCCTCTATAGTAGTCATGAATTTAAAAAAAGCATGTACTGAAGCACATTGCAGGCTGCACACTATGGTCGGGCCAATGGCCGACGCCCTCGTCCATCGACCTCTGAGCCCGACATGGTGAAGGTGATGCTCCTCCTCTCTCCTCCTGCAGTACTTTACCTGCTGAAGGCATCTGGGAGGGTGGTGGGGTATGACAACGAGCTCTTCTCCTCACTGGGAAGCTTCTGTTCTACAGTGAAAGTGTGATCATCAACAACCACTGACATCATGGCAGGCAGGAAGCGGGTCACCACCTCCAAGTCCTGACAGGAGGCACACAGGAAGATCAGTTTGTTTCAATAGTTTGGAATGCAATGACCCTCATGAAGAACACATATGCAGAAGGTGTATACTGTACATACCAAATGAGGCTCTTTAAAGACCTGGCTGTCAATCATGTCCCACGCCCCTTGACCCAGTGACAGCATCCTCAGCAGCAGCATCAGATCTGAACTGTCCTGTTGAAAAACAGACACAACTTACAATGAGGGGGTAGACGGGGGACTCTACAGTGGAAACAAATAACTCTCTGCCTTTTAGAATAGTCAGTTATTTAATAATCAGAAACATGCATATATATATATATATCTATCTATATATATATATATATATGAGAGAGGAGAGAGAGAGAGAGAGCGAGCGAGAGGGGCTTGGTTTCTCTGTAAGTGCCCACTCCAGTCAGCAGAATACAGTGACACCGTGGTCATGGGAGTCATCATGTCGTGTCCTCGTGCCCACTATGCTCACCCTGGGTAAAGCGTCCTGACCCAGCAGTTCTTGCAGGTTCCTCATGATACTCAGAACCAGGGTGTTGCAAGCAAACGGGTCACACAGGATCATGGACAAGTCCCTGGAAGGCACAGAAAGGTAAGTTCATCCATTCTTCAGAGATGAACAGCTCCGTTCTGAAACTTGCCCCTCATCTGTTACCCGAGAACTTGCTCTTGTCCTTTCTTCACTCCGTCCAGGAAACCTTGCAGCTCTCTGGCTCGCTTGCCGTCCACAAACTTCTCACGGATGCAGGCGTCCAAACACCAAGTGAACTGTCACAGCAGAGACACAGAAGAGAATGAATGCTAGAACACAGAGAATGCAGGGCGCAGGGCTCTTCAGTGGTCTGATTCACCATCCCACCTGTGTCCTTACCTTATGACAGGGGTCCACAGAGCAGATCTCACTGATGTCCAGGTCGTGAAGAGACATCAGCAGCTCCGCTCTCAGTGTGCAGTAGTGGACGTTCCGCGTTCGCAGGAAGAGGGTTCTTAAAAACTGCAGCACCATGTCGTACAGCTTCACGTTCTTCCCAATCATCTGAGTCAGCTTTAGGACCACCTAGAACACCAGGAAAGCTTAGCAACGCCATCAGAGATGTCTCAAAGACTTTGGGTCACGTTCAATAGACATCCGATCTGATGACCGACTCACCTCGCCTTGGCGTCGCGCTTTGGGAGACAGGCTGAAGAAATTGTGCAGGATGGAAATGTCGCTGCTGAACAGAGCGGCTTCCTTCTCCACAATGTACTGCTTCAGCAGAGGGGACACTTCATCCCCAAACAGAGCCTGGTTGTCCTGCCAGATCTGCCTCTTCACCTCCACCGCACACACCTTGTACAGCTCCTTGTCAGCCATCACCATCTTCAGTTTCTTCTCTGGCACCTGCAGGAGGGAAGTTGTGATAAAGATGAAGGGGTACTTTTGCAAAGCCAATTTTAACTTTTTTTCTTTTTTCCGTGTCCAGTCGTCATATTACATATTTACATACGTACATGAAATTTGGTCTCTGCATTTAACCCACCCTGTGAGGCGCCCGGGGAGCCACTTGGGGTTCAGTGTCTTGCTCAAGGACATGCTTCGACATGTAAACTATGGTGAGAGTGGGGATCGAACTGGCTACCTTCTGGTAACGGGACGACCACTCTCCCCATAAGCTACAGGCACCCCAACATTTGCATTTGGCTCAATAATTAGTTTCATACCGACATTCATGATTCGCAGAGGGTCAGAATATAGTCAATACTGTTGATGACAAGGTACAGATGGGTTACAAATGGATGTAAGTGTGTTGTTCTACGACGCTCTCCTAGTGTGTGGAACCCTGCTAGAGGGATGAACAGCATTCTTCCATTTGTGGTTTGATGTTGTGGTGGAGAGCACTGTCTGCAACATCTTGCGTCAACGACGATGACAACACAAGCTGTCATACTTTACTCAAACTTGGGGTCATTATTTATTGACATTGTACTTCACTATTATTGTGCAATGAGAGATGAGGACGAAACCTATGGGGATTGTCCTTTTTATTGAAATGAAGACGGCTACAGAATGTGCAACAATCAAATTCAATAAATTACAGTGATAGCGCATAAAAACTAATTTGCTCATGATGAATTAATGATATGAATCAACAAATGAATATATAAATAGACTGTAATGCTCGCTGTCCATGAGATTTATTTTTCCTGAGCCTCCATAATAACTTTGCCACAAAGGATAAATAATTAGATGGACATTAGCAAGCTGCTAGGCAACAGCCATGGCACTCACATTCACATGAACGTGTATCGCTAAAAAAATACACAGAGTCCGTGGCCACAGCACTGCTGATTAAATGTCAGTACTGCTCACAACATGTAATACATTGCTAGTGTTCAACAGGAAAACAATGGCCCTGAAGACACGTACCTTGGGTAGATGCTTCAGCACCTGCATTACCACAGGCTGAATGGACGGCATTTTGACAAGGGGAAAGCTCTTCTCCAACAGCTCTTCAAGCTTCCCATATCTGAGGGAAAATAAAGTATAATAGCATCCAACCTGGTTCCTTCACATTACTCAATGTTCAAAACAACCAATGACACACCTGTCCTCGTCCTTGCCCTCTGCAATGGTGGCGACTCGCTCCATCAGCTTTTCTCGAAGCTCGTCAAAGACAGACTGGTGGAACTCCAGTCGAGGCGTTCCATGTAGATCGAGGAAGGGAAGAGCAGACTGGAGGGTCGGCAGCAGGATGCCATTTTCCATCTGCAGACATGAATGGCATTAAAGACTCATCAGGGATTAGTTCCAGCCGTGGCTGGTCAGAGCAAGCTGAATACACGTTTCCTTGCTTATTTGCAATGGCTGATATCAGCTAGAACACAACTTAATTAAGACACACCATGCAAATGGCTTAGAATAATTTGGCATTTAAAAAGGGACCTGCGACTGAGAAAGTGATAAGAATAGCCTCCATCACACTGGTTGTATAGAAGTCTATGCTTCATGTATTAAAGCTGCATTCTCTCTCCTGACCATCAGGGGGCTTCTCCTCTGGTTGTATAGAAGTATATGCTTCATGTATTAAAGCTGCATTCTCTTACTGCCGATACAACGCTGCAAATGGTCTCTAAGTTTAAACTGTGATTACTTAAGCTGATATTACAACATAGCTAACCCTAAACTAACCTTCTAGTTCGATTGTGAAGTCTGAAGAAGAGCTGTGCTAAAGTGAATTCCAGCTTGTTCTCGGCTGCTTTTATTGTAAAACTCTTGACACTGAAACCGGAAGCTGCACTGCTGCATGCATTTACCAATGACTGCAAATTTCTCCTCTTCATCTGTTGCTCGGAGGATCTTAATCTCTTTCAGGACCGCTGTACAGCGTTTAATTCTTTATCTAGCTACTACATTAACATCACTACAATACACCGAAGAGCCAAGAGGCTTTTTTCAAGATAAAAGCATGAACGACTGTTCCAAAATATAGAGTGGTATTGGACCACTCACACATTTAAGTCGTATCGTCATTCCAAATGCAATGTTCCAACAGATTTGAGGGGGTCCTGTTTAACGTCACCTGAAACTGGTCGATGGCTTTCAGAGGCTCCGTGCAGTTGGTGAGCGTTTCTTTCAGGTCCTCTCCGTTGGATATCCCGAGTTCCGGCAGCCCCGAGAACATGCTGCTCTTTGTGTCGGCGACTTCAAGATTTACGTGGGAATTAAATATTCGACCATGTGTCTCTTTAGCCATTGAGATTCCGCTCGCTACACAACACTCAAACACATTAGCTACGTTCTGTGCAGTAAAAGGAGACTTCCGGTGTTGTAACTGTGTAAACAGTCCGTCAGAAACACCCGCGACGGGAATTGTTCCGTGCTTTGCGGAAAAAAGGAGACAGCGGCTGCAGTCGAATAGTCCGAAAATTAGAGAGAGAATATGAAATACAGCAGTTTGATCAGTTTACAGCAGTTTTCAATAACAGAAATGTAACGTTCATAGTTCGCATGCAGGTTCAACAAATTATAACGAGTTATCCAAGTAATAGCAACGGTTATTTACATGATCTGCGTTTGTCGATCATGAGCGTTTGTTCTCGTGAACGGCCGAATGGTGCGCACCTTGTGCGATGACTGCCGCGTGCGAGTCTGTGGCAAGCGGCGGTCAGCTGCCAGGACAGCAGCAAGGGAACAGCACTCGGCACCCCTGGCATGCTAGTTTAAATGTGTTTAATGTATTTTGCCGTCTCTTATTGACACTTTATGAAATTGTACACATGAAATTGTTGAATTATTAAAATAAAAAGGGAATGCCCATTGTTATCAAAAAGTTTTTAAATACAAGTCAAATAATATCTCCACTTGTGCCACGTGCTGCCAGTGCTAGTAGTTGTCACAGGAATGCCTCGACTAGTTGAAGGCTGCAGTCACATAGTCCTTTTTGGTTAGGAACCTTCCTGACTGAGTGAAATGACCCGGAAGTACCCAACACTCAATGCTGACAAAAGCAGCTCATGTAACTAGCCATTAGCATAACTAGGAAATACTTCAAATAATCTGTTAAACCTGCTGGAAAACTATGAACATTACATTGCTTTTGCTGAAAACTGCTGTAAAGTGATCAAACTGCTGTAAAGTGGTCAAACTGCTGTAAAGTGATCAAATTGCTCTATTTGATATTCTCTCTGGTATCTATTGCAGCCTCAGCCCTCATTATTTTATTTGACTTCAGCTACAGAAGCTTTGATGAAACAGTTAAACTGGACGAGCTCTTCAGTCTGAGTAATGTTTCTGATTATCATCTTTTCAATCAACTATTTTGTCACATTACAATAAAACATATAAAGTCAACATTGAATTGAGTTTTTGTTTCATAAACTATTGTCTGCATATTATTATGGTCAGATTATAATCTGCATATAAATCATAACAACATAAAGGGATATGAGACATTATTAGTGTGAGAACCAGGTTGTTTATGTTGTTAATAAAGTAACAATATGAACCAGGTTGTTTATGTTGTTAATAAAGTAACAATATGAACCAGGTTGTTTATGTTGTTAATAAAGTAACAATATGAACCGGGTTGTTTATGTTAATAAAGTAATACTATGAACCAGGTTGTTTATGTTAATAAAGTAATACTATGAACCAGGTTGTTTATGTTAATAAAGTAATACTATGAACCAGGTTGTTTAATACTATGAACCATGTTGTTTATGTTAATAAAGTAATACTATGAACCAGGTTGTTTATGTTAATAAAGTAATACTATGAACCAGGTTGTTTATGTTTTTAATAAAGTAATACTGTGAACCAGGTTGTTTATTAAATCGTCTGCATGACGCAACACTGTAAGAGGGGCGACTGTGACTCGGTGGTTAGCAGGTCCGACTTTCAATCAGAGGATTAGTTCAAACCCCGGCTCAGCCAGTCCGTGTTGTTGTGTCCTTGAGCAAGACACTTAACCCTAATTGCGCACCGTTGCTGTGTCTACGGTCTACTGTCGCTTTGGATAAAAGCGTCAGCTAAATGAAATGTAATGTAATGTAATGCAACACGGACAAAGTATTTAAGATGTGCTTTATTGTGGTCCGAGATGGACTACAACATTGTAGTTTCACCGCTGCAGACTGACGTCACTAACATCCGCCTGCCGTCGCTGCATAACTACGTGGAAAAGTGGTTAGGAATAGATGTTAGGAGGTAATTTTTGGACTATTCAATTGCAGCCAGAGATTTGCCAGCAGTAGTCAGAGAGGAGCCACCACTAGGGACAGATTGTCCCACTAGTCGGAGATGTGCCATGACTAGTCACAGACTTCTTCTTCTTTTTGGGTTTTAAGGCGGATGACATCCAACAAATGGTGCATTACCGCCACCTACTGCATTGAAGTGTGGTAGTCAGAGACTTGCCACAGACATGACACCTGACTGATGCTTGCCTAAGCTTGCCACTATGGTGCCACAAGGTGGAGCTCGGACTTGCTGGAAAAAAAGGACAGTATTAGGTCCAATCAAAGCCTCAAACCCTAAACCCTCAGGGACTTACTGACGTCACTTGGTAAATAGTTGAGTGTGAGAGACTGTAAGATGTAAATACAGGTGTAAATACAAATGGGACAACACTTTGCTGCAAAATACAACATATATGACAACGCCAACAAATATTGTGTATAATTGTGGGTATTTGTTTTATACTCTTTGCTCCCTGACTTGAATGTCTTTTTGTCAAAACAGCTTCATTGACAAAATGAAATGAGTAATGAATATATATATATATATATATATATATATATATATATATATATATATATATATATATATATATACAGTATATCTATATACTCATGAAATATGTACATATATATATGTACATATTTCATGAGGTTTTATGTTCCATCTTTAATCTTTAATGTTGTTATGTAAATAGAATATGCCTGGCTGAACATACATGTGCCATCCTCTGTATGTCTGCATGCTTCTACTGGTAACTGCATGTTTAACGTCACTTGGCTATGCTCACTAAACAAAAAAAATATTTGGAGAAAATACTGAACTTGCTATGATAACAGCTAAGTTCCATGGGACCCATCAGGACTAACTAATTCTCGTTCACACCCCTACATATTCAGTGTTTAGTGCCAAGCTTCAACATACGGAGCATCGAAGAGAACACAGAGAAAGCACTGCCCTAATGTGGACGTCTTGTGTCTACTTAATGAATCCAAAACAATTGCAAATTATTTGGTTTATTCTGTAGTTTGAAGTTACACACAAGCTCTCCACAAGCAAGCAGATGGTTTAGCAGATTTGCAAAGAAAATAGTGGAGGCCATATTTTACTGCTTTGCTGATTTCACTTATATACACACGGTGGTGCACACATACATTTATTTTGGAGGGACATGCATTCTCTAAGAGGAATATGAAGGTGTGTCACCCTTGCTCTTACACCATGCCCTCTTTAGATCTTGTGCCTCTGTAGATCATCAGTAGGTATCCCACTGCCATGAGGAGGAGGGTGATGAATAGGAAGAGAATGCCAACCCAGGGCCCTGGGGGCAGAGCCTTTATCAGTCCTAGTCTCTCTGCTGGTACCATACTGCTCAGAGTCAGCATGCACCCCAAAGCCCAGCCTACAGAAGCTCCTCCGGCCTACAAAAGACACAAGGGGATCCACTGAAACCACAACACGGCCTATTGATTTAGGTTCAGCAGACAGTGCTGTTGACAGTTGTCAACAATTTGAACACTGACTGAAATCCCAGCAAATGATAAATAACATTTTTTTAATGAATTCCTTCACTCCTGACCTTTTTCTGGAAAGAGATGGAGGGAAGGGAGTGGTCATCGAAACTGTATCCCTGCAGTAAGAGGACCTGGACGAAATTGGACACGGCACATGTATTCTTCATGTATTTCTCCTTCTGCTTTGTCTTTTGAGTCATCTACGAGTAGAAATACATTTGGTTAGGATTTGTATTTAGTTAGTGAGATCTTAACCTGATTGATCTTGTCTCCCATCGCTGTAGACATTTCTAGAACCAGATCCAGATACGTTGTGTGTCTACTGGCGTATTTGGTGGTTTTAAACATGAACATGTTTGAGAATCCTTCTTCGTTAGGGGCTGGGCTCAAGAGTACCTCAGACATGGTCATGTTGCAGATGAGTTGAATTGCCTCTTTCAGTCGACTGGGGGACGTGATGGGGATGTTGGTGAGAAGTTTGATGTAGGTATGGGTGAAGTAGAAGGCAGAGAATGCCTGTGGAGATGATGGAAAACTGAGTCAATAAGAGTCTCACATACTTCCAGAGGGAAGATTAGTTTTCAGACAAACATATTAGAAAACATCCTCTTTGGATTTACAGTCATACAAATAATGAATCTTATAATATAATAACAAAACAACTGACAGCAAATACTGGGTGGGATACAAATTACTGCCATCTATAAAGGGAAGCTGTGCTAGTCAGCCAGTGTGATTGGAGAAGAAGAGGGGTGTTTCTGAGGTCTGATGGCAGACGTAGGGTTCCAGAGACGAGGGGGTTGCAGTAGTCCAGGTTGGAGATGATCAGCACCAGGGTTGTCTCCCTACAGTCATGGGAAAGAAGTGGATCCTACTGATGGACAGGAGGACTCTACAGGCGATACGGCTGCCATGTATGAAAGATAATTCACCATCCACGGAGTACAGTCAAGGGCAGGGTTTACAGTAGAACCACCTACCGAGACTAAGCTAGCAAATCTGTGAGGCTGTACATTTGCACAGCGGTACTTTGAGCTCAATGCTAATCTCATGCAAATATACTCACAAAGACAAAGCAAGCAAGCTGTTATTTCATGGTGTAACTAAAATGCAATGCTAAAATCCTCATCAGTTTTGCACATATTTGGACATAAACCAATGTATTGGAAAAACAATTATTGTGACCTGATAATAGGGTTAAATTACAAGTTAAGCGATCACCAAAATTATTATAATTCATCCTGAAGTAAATGTGGATGTATGTACAGTTGATGGCAATCCATCCAATAGTTGTTGAAATATTTCAGTTTGGACACTGAGACTGACATACCTACAGCCACACTTCTAATGCCGCGTGAACGTAGCATAACAAGGTTAGCAAGCATGGATAAGAAGTATGTCTATAGCCAACTGATAACATTTTTCAGGGCATTTCCTGTGTACAGACCTTTGCTCCCTGACAATATCCCATGAGGCCCTGGCACCATGCACGCAGAGAGCACTGTCCTAAAAACAGATAATCTCGGAGAACAGTCCTCTCCATTCCTTTCATTCCATGACCCACCAGTCTGGTAGTGGAGTATGTACGGATGGAAGCCCCGGCGTACCCACCACTACACCACTGACTATTAAGAAAGAGTTTATGATAGGACAGTTAAATGGTTGCAGGTTGTTATATGATCTTCAACAGATTATACTTGTATTTCCTTAATACACTTGTTTTGTAATGTATTTAGATGTAACATATTGCTATTTACTGCTAAATATGTATACAGTATGCTGAGGGGAATTAACAAACATTGAAATTTTAACACTCAGATCAGCAAAAATGTTCAATGATCTAAAAAAAGAAATTCAAAAAGAATACCAGAAAGGTAAACATCAGCTGTGTGGTCTATGAGTAAAATCATTGGAATTTTTGTCTCCTGTTTAAAAGCCTCCCTCACCATGAAGCTTCCTCTCACTTTGGGTTGGAAGACTCCATTGAAGGAGCACTTTGAGTAAGTGCAGTTGTCGAAGGAGAACAACTTTCTGATGTTGTCCAGGCAGCTCTGGTAATCTCCTGTGCCCACTACTGATACATTCATCTGGGGATCAAACTGGGCTGGTCTGTAGCTCTTCGTACATGGAGAATCAAAGACATCCGCCCCCGGCTTGATAGATATGTTGAACTGTTTTGGATAGCAGGGATGAGCCACCTGGGACTTTACACCTGCAGTCTGAAAGAGCCAAAATAGGTAAAAGTGAAACATTCTTCTGGTAAATATGATAGGCAGGTGCAGCATATGACAAGTATAATTCCAAGTAAACTGAATAAATACATGTTCACAATGTACAAGCAGTTCAGAGTATGTATACTCACCATGTGCAATCAAACATGTATTTCAGTAAAAAGCTTGTGTTTACGTTGCCAGCCTTATCTACAATTCTTTTTGAATTTCTAATAAACAGAGTTACTTTGAACCAGTTCCAAATAATGAAGTGCACTTAGCATATAACAAAATAGATAATTTCTCAGCTTCTCAACTTATACAGTACTAGGGTGTTTTTGGGAAATTCAATTTGTTATAATTAGTACATTCCAAAGTGTATTATAACAATTTGTGGTACCAGACTATTTCTTGGCCGTGAGCAGGGACTTACTCGAGTTAAGTCATCACTGTGAGATTGCCAGGCAATCAGTTGAGATTGAAAGGTGCTGGTGTTGGGAGGTTAATTGTTGCCCTTTTTCCAGTCTTTATGCTAAGCTAAACAGCTGCTGGCTCCAGCTTCCTATTCAAAGAACATCTACCACTCTGCAAGAAAGCTACAAAGCCTATTTTCCCAAATCTCATACTATTCCTTTGAGCAAGTTTGGAGCAGCAGGTTGGGGGAGCCGGTGTAGAATACACACTTCACCCTGGCCACTCTGGTTCAAACATCCTTGCAGGCATGTGTAGTGCAGCCAGATAGGGAATTTCTACAAGGTCCATATATGATTTTATTGAGCTGATCTTGACCTCTGACCTCACAGTTGAGGAAACAGAATTGTACAAACAGCCATATGTAACTATTTGGGTTTACACTTTACAGTACCGTGATAAGATGAGCCAGCAGTCTCCGCAGGAACTGGTCTTGGCCAAAGCACAGGAAGCTCTGCGTGTACAGTCTGTAGGTTTGTCCGTAAAGCTTCAGCTCCATCACGTTATCCTTGTCCTCCGCCTTTTCTGAGGTCTCAAAAGCAATCTGAGTGGAAGCTCCTCCTAAATCCAAAGCTCCAACTGTTTCTCTGCCTGGATTCAGCCATCGCCCGACAAAACTGTACTGAATGGCAAGAAAAGGCCAAGGCATAACAATTAGAATCGATGTAGGAAAATAGAAATATTTTATTACTGAACAGATTTTAATCCGAGGAGAACATACACTTGTATATATACTTCCAAAGCACCTGTATGTGGGACATTTTATACGTGCAACCAACTTCTATCTAGGGCAATATCAGTTGACAGACTGTCAGCAGTTGCCCGCCTCTAGTCTACGCTACCAGTTGTCTTGATGTATTGCGCATGCGTGGAGCGCGTCCTCCAAAGGGACAATATGAACAGAACTATACGTGTCCATGGTGTCCGTGTACACATCTGCTTGGGAGTAAAGGCTTAAAGTTGGTGTTTGGGACAGTGATAATAACTTTAGATGGGATTGATCGACAAGTCATTTGAACTATTCACTGAGCATATCACCAGCTTTAAGAGCAACTCACACCAGCAACGTATCACTAGAAATGATTTGTTCCACCATGTGCTCTCCCTTTGTATTTAGTCGTGCGTTCCCTCCGTCAGTTGTCAGGCCATCTGCATTTGTTGCTTGTGTTCTTGTCGGATTTCCTGCCTGAGTTCCTTGTGCCAAACTGTTCTTAGTTCCGTTTTTCTTTCTTCTTTTTTTTTCTCTGTAGGCCTCAGTCTGCTTCCTCAGTTGTCTGAACTGGGGTCCTCTTTGAACTCAAAAACCTTGGCAGAAATGGTGTACCCCTTGCTCCCCTGATAAGCAGATGTGGCTCAATGTACCGTGGCAACTTCTTCGGTTGTGTGTTACACAAGTTAGGCGCTTTCAATTCCTCCACAATGAGGATTTAATCTAACTGTGTTTGTGACGTTCTATGTGTTGAAGAGAAAAGTCAAAGCTCACCTTCACAAAGTTTTCAAGTAAGTAGTTGACTGTGACCCAGCCATAAGCCCCCTCCTCCGGTCCTCCCAGGATGGTTGCGTTTTTGAATTTGAAAGGGGAAGACCGCAGTTTGTTCTCCACTTCCTTCAGTACCCGCTGAGACTCTGTGGCATTGACTATGCTAAGGGTAGTGAGTAAAATGGGGAAGGAATGACATATTAAATTATACCAATTAAGATCCATTTCAATGTATTCATGCATCATTGATGAGGAGTGTGGTAAAAATATTAGTGCACTATCCGGTCGTTATAGGAATTTACTATAACTTACTTCAAGAGTCTCATGCCTGCAGTAGCTCCCAGATAAAGTGAAGTTTGGTGGTGTCTGAATTTGGGGATATCCTTCACAGCTTGTTCCAGGCAGACCTCCAGACTTTTTGCTGCACCACCAGGAATACCCGCATAGCTGGATATCCCTCCACCTTGACAGAAAGAGAAAATAGTTTGACTTACGAAGAACTCAGCCTGACCTTCTCAAAAACTAAACTTCTGAGATGAAGGCTCTAGATCAGGGGTGGGCAAACTTTTTGGCTCAGGGGCCACATTGACTTTTAAAATTAGACAGACGGGCCGGGCCAGTATCAGATGGATAGAGAGTGTTTGTGTGAACCAATATACATTATAAATAAAAGCCAATAACTAAAAAGTAAAGAGAACTTACATTACTTACTAACGAATATAACTTAAATGACTCAGCTTTTTTGTTTAACTTGCTGGCTAAGTCTTCGTCAATTAGTTATACACGCCGAGTCACTGTCCTGCGTGATAAACTACATTTTTCGAATTTGTTTTTGCTCTCTGGACACAAGAGACCTGTTGCAGAGGGGCTCCATGCAGGAAGCTGGCAGGAGGCTGGCAGGCAGAACCTTATATGTCACATGAGTCCCGTGGGTCTGATGTGAGTTCGTTATGCCGTATAAAACGGACCATGTCTCCGTGGCGCGCTGGCCTGTGGGGGAGGGGTGGAGGTGAGCAGACAGCAGCAGCTGGACTCGCAGCCTGATGCGCTGCAGAAAGCACGGCACGTAAAGACCGCTGTAACGCTTCTCCGTTCCCGACTTGAGTTAAGAAACATCGATGCTGGTCTTTTGCCGTCATCGTGCGTCGGAAAAACGCCCAACGGGCCGGATCCGGCCCGCGGGCCGTAGTTTGCCCACCCTTGGTCTAGACTCTAGAATTTGCTGCGGGCCAATAAAAACTGACCCGCGGGCCGCAGTTGGCCCGCGGGCCGTAGTTTGGACACCCCTGCTCTAGATGGTGTTTCTAAGGGAACTCTGAAAACAAACAGAAACAACTGAGGAACTAACTAAAAAGGCTCAAACGTTATAGTGAGGAAGTGAAGCATGACAAAGAAAGACGTGCAAGTAAAAGTGAGACTGCCTTTGCCACAGGACAGCCTGCATGGGGTGACAGGGTCTGTTCAGGCACCTCCCTTACCTCTAGTCACTAGAGGTAAGGGAGGTGCCTAGAGTCTAGTGTTACCGAGCTTTGCAGATCACTTGAAAATACACCATTCAATAAATACGTAAAAAAATAAATACGTAGATAAAAAGATGTATTGAGATTTATATTGAACATGAATGGAATTTACTCAAATTGAATTAGCTCATTTTAACATTGTGAACTTCCCTGCATTACAGCATACTTTTATTGCCCTGATCAAGACGAGTAAATAACAACTAGCTTTGCCAATCAAATGCTGACCCAACATCTTGTTGTCAGTATCCAGCTTTAAAGCCTGGAGCAGGCAGCCCTTGATTTAAAGCAGAGTCCATAATGCCGGCCTTCTCACACCCACTGGGAGGAGCTCACCTTCTGCATGACACTCGCTGTGCTGGGTAACAATACCGGTGCCATTTTGCTTGTCAGCTGGCCATTTGTAGGTGTACATGGAGGTGTGGGATGAGCCTGCATCCAGAACAATTCCATACTGAAACAGACAAAGCATTACATGTCAAAAACATGCATCTATATTCTCATTCTCATTTGAAAATACCGCTCAAAAAGGAACCTTATTGCTTAGTCCAGATGGACCTGCCAATCAGGACTAACATTCACACACCGTAGGCACAGCTACGAGAGCACTTTGGGTATAAGTGTCTTGCACCAAGGACATGGACAAGTGGAGCCGGGGATCGAACAGCCAATCCTCTGATTGAAGGACGACCCTGCTCTACCACTGATCCACAGTCACCAGTAGAAATGCCATACAAGTAGAAATGTACATTTGATCTACTATGGTATTTGTAATAGCGGTTGTAACCAATGTAACCACTGTGTTCTATTCAGTTTGAACCTTCAGTATTGTGCCATTGGCAGGATGTGACTCTACCCATGACATCCGGTGATTGGTCTTTTTCACATGCTATTTATAGTTGAACTAATTCCTTTTGAAAACGTATTTTGTGTCATGAGACTACAAAGTGCAGGTCTACTGATTTGATTTTTGGTGAAGTTATGTATTGTGGTGTCTTAACTCATTCAGCAATGTTGACTTTGTCTCCCTTTGTCTGCTCTTTTTTAACGTCAACTTCAAAGAATCAAGTTCTATTCAAGCATTATTCTGTAGGCAAAGGGTAAAGGCAGCACAAATGAGACCAATTTCTGTACCCTTTTGTTCGATTTGTAAGTGTCTGTGACATGAACAAAAGGAAGAGCACGTGAGTAATATTCTTAGAAAGAGTAAAAGAAAAAGCATACAAACCTCACACTCTTTGTTTCTTTCTTTTTTGTCTACTCAGTGTGCTCTGAATCACTTATTTCTGCAACGCACCTTTAAATTATTATGTTTAGGCAGTTAAAGTTCAAATCAGGACACAAGGTTCATAACTGTGACCATTTTATATACATGGCAATCTCTCTTTGAATCCTCTTCTGGACCCCAAGCAAAATTTTCAAATAGTATAACACTATTATATTAGAAGAGCTTTTTAAACCGTGGAACCCAATCTAAACTCGTATCTTACTGTGTATAATTACATGAATAAAACGCCTGATTAAGAAAGAACCACTTTTACAAACCACTGTGAATGTCATGGTGTGTGTACTGCAAAGGAAGGCTTGTTGTTCAGTCCATATAATACAGTAGATATTATGAGATGAGTGCATATATATAATACCATTATTTCATTACCATGTGGTCAGGTGGTGTCTCCCTCTCTCTAGCTGGAACGACCACTAGCAGAATCCCAACTATTGCCAGCAGCAGCAGCCCCAGCGCAGGGATGGCGTGGCCGCAGCGGAGAGCCATGGAGACGGCGCGCTGATGCTCCCGCAGCTCGGTATGACGCGCGTGAGCACCGAATGCGCAGTAGGAGAACCACAGAAATAAAGGGCGTGTATTGAGAAGTTGACGGCTGGGGTTTGTTCTGAGGTTTGATGTATTCAATGGTTTGGTAAGATGACTCGCTTCCTGTCGGTTCTGCACGCAGCGTGTGCATGCCCTCAAAAGTAGATATGAGATCCGGCTGTTTGCTGTAGCCCTTATGTGAAAAGTAAACCAGTCAATACATGACTAATCAATCACATGCATGCATTCTGAAAATGAAAAAGTACTTTCTTTAATAATTAATTTATAATCTATTAGTATGCTAATTTTAAGTTTTCAGAGACATTTCTATTTCAAAATGTCACTATGAAAAAGTATTTTTGTAATTAATTTTGGCATATACTATTTTTTAATGACATATCTTCTTCAATCCTCTAAACGTTCTATATAATTCAGTATTTCTAAACTAAAACTAAATAAGTTCCAATATAACATGACATGAATTTCTTAATAACAGCTCATTGACTTTGCAGAGGTCTGCCGAGACATGTCAGCTGTTATAATGTTAAAGTCACAGCAGGGCTTCAGTTCAGTTCCTCTTTAGACCAATCCACAAAGACATAACATGCATGTGTGTCTGGATGTGTCAACTGTTGAGCAGCCGGCCTGCAGAGGAACGTGGCGGTCACAGTGGCACAGAAGGTGGTAGAACAATCTTTCAATAAGGAAATTCAAAAATATAATTATAATTTCCATCCATCCATCCATTTTCACCTGCCTATCCGGGGTCGGGTCTCGGTGGCAGCAGGTCCAGCAGGCTGACCCAGGCTTCTCTCTCACCCGCAACATCTACACACACACACACACACACACACACACACACACACACACACACACACACACACACACCTATAGAAACCTATATTATATATAGAGGAAGCTGTTCTGAAGTCTGATTGTTCTGATGCTTTTGTATCTCTTTCCCCATGGCAGCAAGTGAACAGGATGTGGTCGGGTGGGTTTCGTACTTCTCTTCTCTCTTACCAGCGGCTCACACCATGTAAAGCAGCCCTACAATTTTGCAAAGCAACTCATATGCAAATTATATGCAAAACAAGTATTGGTTTATATTGTTATAGGTGGTATCTTCTTTGTGAGCCCGTGTGGTCATAACCATTTACCTCCACTAGAATGTGCTATAGTCTAATTTCTGGAAGGCCGTTACAATAGGACATAGAATTGTTCTCCTTAAAAATGTTGGTATGAGTTTACTGATATACAACTCCATAAACTCCATATTAAAGAATATCACAACTGTTCTTCATTTAATATAACATAACACACACACTCCCATCACTCTGAAGATTGAAACTGAGAAATGATACCAACTTTGTAATTAAAAGGCCTTTCATCATTATACATATGCTAGAAGCTTTTTCAGTATGTATTGTTATTTAGCATTATAGAGGCCAACACAATACAAAGGAGGGAAGACGTGTTGCACTGTCCTTTGCTGCCTAAGATCTGAATAGAGGTGAAATACAGCCTGACTCGCTGCGGGACTCTAACCAAGTGTATGTGTGTTTACTGAATTGGAGATGACACTGCAGCCTGTAGTGGGTGGTAGTGTTTGGGGGGTAGGGGTGATTGCCTGAACAGAACTTGGGGGGTGACACAAATGGCAGTGAGGTGAAGAGGTCAGCAACATAATTCTGAAATACACAGATAAATCAGAAGTGTCCAGACCCAGTGGTCTAACCAGCCACTTGATGTTTCCTCTCCAAACACTCGCTCCTCCCCCCCCAGGAGCTGCTACACTGTAAAAAAGATCACGCTACTTTTGTTAAAGAGGAAATAACACATTCGTCCTCTTTCAAACTAAGAAATTGTGTACATGAGCAATAAAACAAATATTGTCTCAAGTCAATATTATGAGGGGTCATGTTGATGCCGAATGACCGGTAGCTTAATGTGGTTAATGTTAGCTAATGATGGCATCATGTAGAGTCTACGTCTGTAGACGATTGAATCGTCTACATTGTCTACATTGTAGACGATTGCCCGTCTTGGTACTTAGGGCGCCCTCTCTATGAGGTGAGCCACTAGGACGCCCCCATTTTATATTCATGACACCGTCAACCTTAATGAAATCATTTTATATTTGTGACACTTATCATTAACCATTTGTATTCATGACAGTTACCGTTAGCCTGTTTATATTTATGGCACTCACCGTAAACCAATTTATATTTTTTACACTTACCAATATTCAGTTTACATTTATGACACTTGCCATAAATTTGTTTATATTTCTGACACTTGCTACTCGCCTGTTTACATTTGTGACAATAGCGTTGGCCAGTTTATATCTATGACACTCACCTTTAACCTGTTTACATTCATGGCATGCTATTAACATGTTTATAATTATGACACTTATCATTAACCAGTTTATACTTCTTTTTACATTTCCTTTCCAGTGAGGGTAATGCTAGTCAGTCAATGTGGGACACATCAAACTGAAATATCTCAACAATTATTGGGTTAATTTCCATGTAAGTTTGTCCAGATATTCAGGTTCCACAGAGGATGAATCCTACTTACTTTGGTGATCCTTGATGTTTTCTCTAGTGCCACCATAAGGTTGACATTTGTAGTTGAACTATCTCGACAGCTGTTTGGTTCACACATTTAAGGGTTTCACCAGTCGATCGATCCGGATAGATAACAATTGACCTCAGGCCACTTGTTAATTATGTTGCTCAAGGTGTGAAATGATGATTAAATGTGATAAGGGGACATCCTTTGAGCATTCCGTCTGATCAGGAAACGTCCATTTAGCCAAGCTTTCAAAATATAAGACCTTCGTCTTGAGTTGATCAATAGTTTAATGGATGTGAATGGGAGTGCATCAAGTAGTTTATTACGACTGAAAAGACGACATCTAGTCAGATCAACATTTTTTGCAGTGTACCACGAGCCCTAAGAACTTCCACAGACTGCCCTGCATACTGAAGTACCAGGGCACTCAGAGGGCATTCACACCTTGTTAAGTTTTACAGCCGGTGCATTTGTCGGTCCCAGGCTTCTATTGCTCCTGTGACTCAGTCCCTGCTTTGAAGTGACCTTTTCTGTCCACTGAGGTGATGGAGACATTTAGGGTTTGCTCGGTGAATGTGAATGCAGCACACCTTGGGCTACATATGGCCTGCAGCGTAAACCTGGATGGGATTATTTTAAGAGAGGTAAGGGTTAGTGTGACATACATTTGATAACAGTCAAATAATAGGTCTCATAATTGGTAAGGAGCTTGTTCTTGGACTGTAATTAAAGGATTAGTCCTGTTTATTACAATACGGGTCAAATTTTAGTAATTATTTCTGTCAGTGATGATAACACTGCTCTCGACAGTAATTGCTGATATCTGGGAACAATCAGCCATCACTACAACTAAGTCAGATGAGACAAGAGGCATGAGCAATCAGATTAGGTGATAAACAAACCTTTTGAAACTTTGACATCACTTCATATGGATCAAAGGGATTTATTTTCATGGCATGGTGATTTATACAACAAGCACTGTACATGACGTGAACAGCTCAGCAGCCGATCCCTTTAGACTATGATAGGCTTTATGTGTGCTTTAATAAGCTTTAAACAAGGTAATCCTTTACAGTGAACCACAGCAGAGAGGAACTCCACTGTAGAAGGTGATTAATTCCATGGGTATTAACAATAGTCAGTTTATAACCATTTGTTTGTACATGTATGTAGCACCTCAATAATAGGGTAGGTTGATGTAAATGTTGCCTCATGTTTTCAATGTGGTGAGCGATGAAATTAAAGGTACCCTTTGGAGTTTTAGACCACTAGTTGAGCTCTGGAACAATATTTCCATAAGTAGGCCCTTGTAATGTTTGTTGCAGAGAAGCGTAGCAATGTGCTGGAGAAGACAAGAACAAGTTAAAGTCGTTAACCATATTTATCTATTATTGTACTATGCTTATTGTTTTCATGATATTTTTATTAGTTTATTGTTTTAGTCTATGTTTATTGTTATGCACCTTTCACCAATTCCTTATACGTGCAATGTACTTGGCCAATAAATGATTCAGATTCTGAAGTAGAGGAAGATTTCCAGCTAGCAGAGTCAGGCAGTAGAGAACCAAGTTCTGAACAATTGTCTGAGGACGTGGATGTTTATCAGGGTGGGAGGGTCTAACTGTAGTAGATGCTATTGAGTTACATTGTGGGAAATGTAGGATCTGTTATTTTTGGAGGTGGACTCATACAAGTGACTTTGGATTTCTTTGTTCTTAATTTTTCTCTTTTAGATTAGATATTCCTTTATTAGTCCCGCAATGGGGAAATTTAAATTTTATTTGAATTGGTCTCTCAGAAGTTCTTCAATGATATGGCAGTATAATGCAAAATATTAGGTATTTGTATTACATATTGCAAATTTGTAAACAAAATTGTGTTTTATCACAAACTAACTGAAATTCAGCAGACCGGGAGCAGTGCAGTCTGAGAGGTGAAGACATTGCTGTTGTAGTACTTTAAACCTCCCTACTGACCACCAGGGGGTGACTTCTCTGGTTGTATAGAAGTCTATGCTTCATGTGTTAAAGCTGCATTCTCTCTACTGACCACCTGGGGGTGACTCCTCTGATTGTATAGAAGTCTATGCTTCATGTATTAAAGCTGCATTCTCTCTCCTGACCACTAGGGGGCGACTCCTCTGGTTGTATAGAAGCATATGCTTCATATGTTAAAGCTTTATTCTCTCTCCTGACCACCAGGGGGTGACTCCTCTGGTTGTATAGAAGTCTATGCTTCATGTATTAAAGCTGCATTCTCTCTCCTGACCACCAGGGGGTGACTCCTCTGGTTGTATAGAAGTATATGCTTCATATGTTTCACTTCATGGAAGGTAATTGTAACATTTTGGTCGTCTAAAAATGTCTTATTCAGTGTTTTCTGTACTTATCGCTTGTATCACTTCTGAAGCCCAATAAACAAGATGCTGGTAAATGCGGCTAAAATGGTCCATGAACAAATGTGTGACTTAATTGTGTCCCAAAAAAGTAAAAAAAAAAAGAAAACATTAATAAGGATACACACAACTGAATGAAATCATAACAGTGTCTGCTTACAAGAAAACTCCTTTAAATGAACACATTTGGGGGCATTTCATCCTGGCCTTAACAAGTGGGTGCCTGAGGACTTTTCGTTTTAAACTACTTTTTTCAATGGTAAAAGTGTAAGCACCCAAAATGTGGTTTATAATCCCTCATAAGATCACTCACAGGAACACTGTGTTTGATATGGTAGGTTTGCAGAAGGAAGCCAATGTGTAATGGATGTTGTCAACAGTGTGTTGTCATTTTACTGTTGGTTTTCTCTTCTACAGAAGATTGTTGTTCAAGACCAGACTAATCTCACTGCTCTTGTTTCTTGACCCATCTGAGGAATGTTTGCAGCTATCATAGATCTGGTAAATTATCTGGTGAATAAAATGACCAAATTACAAAAATAAGACCCAAACTGTACAAAACTTTAACTTCCCTTTATATGAAAGAAGCATGAAATGCGGTGGATGATGTAAATGGAGGCATTTAATGTCAAACATTAAGATCAGTCAATCAGTTTGGGTTCCATACTAATGCATTTATTTCATGCATGTGTTCAAAGTGAAGTGTAATTCTGGTCCAGGCGTTTGCATGGATGGCTTCACTTTGGTTTGAAAAAAATATTTTCTTCTCTTTTACCTGCACGACAGACTGCTGTAAACTGCATGAAGGAATGCCTGCTGAGGAGGAGCAGAAAGCAGGTGATATTTAAGAGTAGGGGGGATTTGGTATGTGAGGATGGACTTCTTGAAACAGAACGGGGGCGGGGAGGCATCCCAGCCGTGTTAAGGGGTGAAAGTATGAGCCTCAAACCGCTGTGGATGGGGCTCCTGTAATCCTGTAGCACAGTGCCATCCTTTTACATGCATGGCCTACTGTTATTTGTGTCAACCACTCGTCACTCACACATACTGCAGTCAGGAATGATATCTTGGTCAATTTGCCCTCTGTGAAAAAGCAAGCCCATTGAGAGGAGTGCCAGTGAAGGATTCAGAGGTGATCCTGACAAGGATCAGGTTCCCTCTCCACCTTGTTCATTTCGAGGGAAAAGACTTTCAAATATTACACTAGAGTTTGTTTCCCCCCCTTTTATATGGAGGGTGGGGTAAGAGTAGGAAGTAGACGGGAGGCACCTGAAACTGTGTTGTACCCACCTTTTCAATATGAATGACTTTTCTTGTCAGGGCTGAATGTGGGATTAAATCTTTTGAGCACACCCACTTTGTGGAAGCTGAATGTGAAATAAAGGCTGCTATTGTGTGACTGCGGCTCTCCCCCAGGGTCCTCACAGCTCCCCGGCCTTCCCAGCCACCTCACACACTCTCTCAACCCTGAACCGGCAATTAGACGGTCAAATCAAAACCCTGGCACTCAGGACTAATTGTTTCTAACAGGTCTTTGTAAAGGGCCATGTTGTTTCCCATTCAGGAGAGCTTCCCTGCCTCCTTGTGTGTCAGATAGGGGAAGGCATCGTTCCAGCCGGGAGATAAGCCACAGGCTTTTTTTTAATTCCCCAAAGTAGACTTAATTTTCACCTTCCATTCACGGTTCAGGTGCGCTTGTGTATTGAGGCGGTCAGAATTTGCAGTGAGTGGGTTGGCCTGACAGATACAGTACCTCACAGGATGTCATTCATCGGAAGCTTCCGGAATGTGTTAAAAAGGGTGTGTGTGCATGTGTGGGGATTTCACCACTGTCCTGCATTTTTCTCCTTTTCTGTACTTTTCTGGGGGCTTATACGACTGCTTTTCTAAAGACTGTGTGCCTGACAGATGTGTGTAATAACGGAGACGCAACATTCACTCTGTTTTTATTCACACAGGTATTATGGGCTGGACCGGAACAGTTTGCTGGTATCGCAGGTTAACCGTTTGGTAAATTACATTACATTTAATTTAGCTGACGCTTTTATCCAAAGCGACTTACATGATATACAGTAGACCGTAGACACAGCAACGGTGAGCAATTAGGGTTAAGTGTCTTGCTCAAGGACACAACAACATGGACTGGCTCAGCCGGGGTTTGAACCACCGACCGTCTGATTGAAAGACTGACTTGCTAACCACTGAGCCACAGTCGCCCCCGGTAAACACTGGATAACAGCAAGCAGGCAATGTATCAAGTGCCAATATTATGAAGATTCCTGATACAAAATATATTGTTGTTTGGTCATTGCAACTGTTCTGCAAATTTTTTTTATTACTCAAAGGCTATGATATCATCCATTCATTTCAAATTGTAAATGTTCTGAGGAAAGGGGGATATGTGCAGGTTGTAAAGCCCACTGAGGTAAATTTGTGTTTGTGATTCTGGGCTTTACAAAATAAACAGAATTTAATTTTATTTTATTTTGGAGGATGTAGTTTGTGGTGCTGTTGAATTAAGAGGTGTTTCTCTTATTTAGCCTATACCCTCATTGGTATAAATGCTCTGGACACAATAAACAGAGCTACACTAATATAATTCAACAGCACCCCAAATGATGCCTCGGTATCTGTGGTACAATACCTTTCACAAGGAGCTCCAGCTGGAATGCATGAGTTTGATGGGAGAGTGCAGAAGTGTCCAGATGTCCGGCCTGTGGTTTTAGCTTCTGCGCCTGCAACAGGACCTGTTGCACTGACGTACAAGCGGTGGAGGCCAAGCTTTCATTTTGGGCCTTAGAGCTGTCCACTGCGTGGAAGACAATAGACGGGTCTGTCTCTCTCCTTGAGGACTTTGGGATTCAGAAAATATTTCATCAGGATTTCAGGGGAGAGGTTTAGTGCGCTGGTCCTATTTTTCATACAGAGTGCAGTTTCTGCTCAATTATCAGAAACGTACAAGGAATTCCACTCTGTTTAATTTGTATCTTTCTGGATGTACTTTCTGGATGGACACAAAGATACATTTCTATGGATGTGAATATATTTAAAAATGACCAATGATCAACAATGATAATAACATTTATAGAAACAAACAAGTCTTCTTTAAGTTGTAAAGAAAAAATATATATAAACTGTATATGTACATTAAAAAAATATATAAACTGTATATGTACAATCCTAATCTGTTATGGCAGCAGTGGATGTTTTGGTGTTTGAGGGTTAATGGCATGTTTGGCTGATGTTGGTGTTGATCAGAGACGTCCTCCAGGAACAAGCTGGGTCTGGTACTTTGGGTTCTAATTATAAATCAACCATCATTGGAAAAATATAGTGAGCGCTAACACATTGAAATGATATAAAATAATCAGCCATAAACTGTGCTCTAACGCTGCTTTGCTGGATAAACGGTCGTAAGGTGACATGCTCACCACTAGTGGGAGGAACATTGTTGCATTACGAACACATTAGTCACCGTTTAAGATTTCCCTGTGTGTCAATGCGAATGTGAGCACTTATTCATATTCATCTTGATGGAATTGGAAATCTCTCTCCTTTTGTGGTTTATATGTACCTAATCCAGGGTGAGCCATCTCTTCTAAAATAAAGACCACCTCTGCTAGTATCATGAAAAATACATATTTCATAAAATAAAACATCTGCAATTATTAGGTAAAATCTGTAATCATTGAATACAATCTTTTTAAATGTGATGATCACTGCCAGAATAAAAGCCAACATCTATCTCCCATCAACCCCACACAGCCGTGATGGATAAAGATTCTCCTCGTACATCTTCTTCTTCTTTGGTGTAAAAGACACACACTGTCGGGCTGGGTGTCCCATTCTCTGTCTGGGACTGACCTGCTGTCTGCACCAGGGAGCTGCTTCTGTTTCAACTGGAGTGTGTGTGGAGTGTGTTACACACACACACACACACACACACACACACACACACACACACACACACACACACACACACACACACACACACACACACATTCACACCCTGCTGTGGACCCCTGTGTCTGCTACTCAGCCTGTCAACCTGAGAGAGAGAAGGAGGGAGAGGGGGCTTGAGTGCTGAAGTGAGGGTTAGGCAGACATTTTCTCAGGAATGCTGGGAGCTATCAGAGTGACATGTAACCGTATCCGCTGTCAGATCTCAGGCTTTATCTCTGCTCTGCTGTTGACTGCTCCCTTCTGTCTGAACCTGAGAGCTTTGCCTGGAGCTCATCCTCTTTAAGAACATTTTGATAAGGACATTTGGATGAATAACGTGGAGATATCACAAGGCCACTTAAGGCTGGCTCCTAAAGTGAGTCATTCCCAATTGACCTTCATGTTTATTTGTATTATCAATTAAGCTGTCAACTATTTTCCAGTTTTTTAAGTCTTAATAATATCAGAGATTGAAAATAAAGAGCATGCTGTAGGAAGGGCTATGCCAACCACAGGACTTTGGTCCAGACTATAATATCTCTACATCTATTGGATGGCTTGACATGAGATCCTGCACACACATTCTTGCTTCCCAAAGGGTGTATGGGATCATCAAGTCAACATTTTAGTTTGGTTTATGACCAAATTATGTTGTGTTAACGGCATGCTAACACATTGCTAACGCACTTTTCCAGCCTCACAGAGGCTTGGCTCTAGACTCCTTGTGTTGCTTATTTAATGATAGAAACACTTCATTATCAAAACTGATGATATAATTTCTGTTAATGGACTAATTGTGTCAGCACTTAAAATATAAAATGAAACCCTTTGTTCTTTTCTGACAAAGCATGTCACCTTAACTACCTCTTTTCTCTTGGCAGATACATGGTACTTAATCCTCCCCCCTACTAGGTGACATGTTTATCAGGAAAATAGCTTTACCCAATTAGAGTATAATTAAATAGCAATTATTCGCTGCATAATAGTGTGCTAATGCCTGTTTGAAGCTCCACTGTCATCACCGCATTACTTTATGTCCTTGTGACCCACCTGCATGGGCTAATGGCATTACGGAAACGCCTTTGACCCCCACCAGTGTTTGCTTTCTACTCAACCAAACAAGATCAAACGCTGTTATCAGAGCAGCCACTCGACCACCGCCAACTGCAGACGTGAGATACAACCTTCCAAGACCATTAATGTCGTCCTGTTAAGGCCTAATGGAGACAATTCAGGGATGATATGGGAGCCAATGCCGGTGCATTTAAACCACTTCTGTGCTTGCACCGCAGTGATGGGCTCTGTAGCAACTTGCTGGTCTGATGCCGGGGCTTCTCAGGTGAGTAGAAACAAGAGACGCACTTGTGTTTTTTTAAGTGTTTAAGTGCTGTCTTTGAAAGTGTCCTGTTACGTTGCTCCCTCCATGACCACCTCCCCCCCCCCCCCCCCCCACACCATACACACACACACACAGACACACAGACACACACACACACACACACACACACACACACACACACACACACACACACACACAGGTAAGACACGTATTCTGTTGACGCTATGTAGTTTTATAGGTTGCAGTATTGCAACAATAAAATCAATTTAATAGAAAATATTTTCAATGGTTTTAACTTAAAGTTATCTAAACATAAGTGTCTCGTGTAGCTCTAAATTCTGCAGACAGGGAGCGGAATGATAACAGACATTCACTTGTCTTGATCCCCACATCACCACTACTGTTTATGCCATTATGTCTGGGGAACATGTGACTGATGGCTTTCTGAGAGGCTCTATGCATTTGTGCCCAGAACCAGAGTTAGCTGGGACACCGAGCCCTGCAGGCCCCCATTGGCTGTGAAAGGGCCTTTTAATGGAGCAAGGGGCCGGTAGAGGCGAGAAGTGAGGAGAGATTGACAGGGGTTGATGGCAGACCTTGCTGAGGTCACCGCCAGGTAAGAGGGCAGTTCATCTACAACACTTGACTCAGTCACCGACCAACAACTGTATCACCGTTCCTCATCATATTCTAAACAATATGCACAAAACACAATGCAACATCACCTGGCAATGCACAAAAACATGCAAGCACACATTCCTAATAGATTGAATTGAATAGATCAATTGGATGCTGTAATTCTATCACTTCTATATAATTATACCACAGGGATGTTTTTGATCTGAACACCTGTAAGACCTTGAACAGGACATAAGCAGATTACACATCAGCCTTGTCGCCGATTTGTGATCGCGTCATGAACAACCAGAGACAGTCCAGAAAGGAGACTGAAAGACAGTTTCCTGTTTCTGTGTCACACGGGTTTCACCACTGCCCTGTCAGTTTAGGGACCAGGAGCACAGATTATGACCAATAATTTGACCCATAGTCACCAAAGTAAATATTGGAACCCTTTTTCAACATCATCAACATGCCCACTCCCTCGCTGTGAATTCTCCGGACAATGGGTGGCACTATTCGACACAAGGGCATCATAGGGCGACACAGACGAGCTGACGGGGTAAAATCTGTTCAATGTCCCGTCTGAGACATTTGCGTTTTCACATTCAGCTCCTTGAGAAGATAATGTCGAGATAAGTTCACGGTTGCAGTGCATGTTGGAAACGGGCTCGTGAGATATGCTTTGGCCTCCTAACCATCCACCATCCAACATCACGCTAAATACCGTTAGCTCCGAATAAGGGCATCGTTACAACAGGTTGCTTATCAGGAAAACATAATCATGGGTCATTTTAACGATTCCAACAAATTATCAATGCTGTTTTTTTTTTGGTGTCAAAGAACACAAGAAAAGAAAAACACAAGACAACCGTAGGACATAATGGTATCCTCTTTACTTAAAAGTTAAAATGTTTAAGGTTATACTAACATCAATACATTTAAGGAGTTATTTCTAGTTTTATTCAATTCAATTCAATTCAGTTTATTTTGTATAGCCCAAAATCACAAATACAAATTTGCCTCTGAGGGCTTTACAATCTGTACACATACAACATCCCTGTCCCAGGACCTCACATCAGATCAGGAAAAACTCAAAAATAGTAAAAACCCTTTTAAAGGGAAAAAAAGGGAAGAAACCTTCGAGAAAGCAACAGAGGAGGATCCCACATTCAGTGAGCGCAGCTCTCTGGTGGGACAATATGGTACTATAAGCTCCCTAAGAAATGATGGTGCATCACCAGTTAAGGCTTTCTAGGTTAGAAGAAGGACCTTAAATACGATTCTCTGTTTTACAGGAAGCCAGTGGAGAGCAGCTAATACAGGAGTAATGTGATCTCTCCTCATAGTCCACGTTAGTACACGAGCTGCAGCATTCTGGATCAACTGGAGAGACCTCAGAGACTTAGCAGAGCAGCATGATAATACAGAGTTACAGTAATCCAGTCTTGAAGTAACAAATGTGTGGATCAATGTTTCTGCATCCCTTCAAGTCAATATGTGCCTGATCCTTGAAATGTTGTGTAGGTGAAAGAAGGCAGTCCTTGAGATCTGTTTCACGTGGGAGCCGAAGGACAAGTCTTGATCAAAGACAACTCCTAGATTCTTTACGGTGGTGCTGGATGCCAGAGCAATGCCATCAAGAGAAACAATATCATTCGATAATTAATTTCTGAGGTGTTCTGGGCCAAGCAAAACACAAAAAAACAAAGCCAAAAACTTCAGTTTTTTGCTTTTGTTATTATTAGTGATATTTCTGTAATGACAACAATAATATTTAGTAAGAAAAAGTTTTCACTACAGAAATAGTCAAAAAGAGATTGTAAATCTGCTATTGGTAACTTCAGTGTGGCTGATAAAAGAAAATTGATACATTTTCTGTTATTTTCTGTTAATTATTTGCACTTAAAATGTCTGTTTGGTGCCCTTTTATGTAAACTCTCCTTCTGGCTTCAGTTTCTTCGCTTCTTCCTATTTTAAAGGATTTCTCTGAAGAATTTCTTTGGTGTGTTTTGACTGCACGGCCCAGTGACATCAGCAACATATGTCTGCAGTCCTGCCGTCAACTGATGACAGAGTATATCTTGAAAATGGCCAATGAGTCCTTGAAATCCCAAACCAGTCAAGTATAATGGCCTGATGTGTCCTCTGGGAGCGGGAGGTCACATGTTTTTCCATCCATAACTAATTTCTAATAAATGGCCAGTTTCCCAACGCTAGTGTTCAAAGGTCAATTGTTTGCATGCTTTTTTTCTGGCCACAGATTCTCAAGCGTATTTTTTGACTTGTGGGAGGTTGATTTAGGTTGCAACCAGTTTTGCATATTCAACAAAAAAACGTTTAGATATCTGAACTGTATACTGTTACTATCAAATCATATAACATTAGTGCTCAATAACATGAGAACATTTAATGACACAGAAAGCCCTCCAAAGTTACATACACCTTCAAAATATTGCATTCCCAAGTCATAACATCATGTTATCTGTTCAAAATTGACTTTGATTTCATCTTAGGAATGTTGTTTAACCTAATAAAAGGCAGAATAAATGCTCTCCTTCAAGACTGTGCATAGTCAGGTCCTTAAAATGTACTATGATAAATGTATCTGACCAATTTGTTTACTTTCTACTGAGTACTTAGATGAGATGACTGAGATTGGTCCAGGTATTGTTTATCTATCTTAGCACAAAGAGTTGGTTTCAAAATTAAAATTAAAAGCTGGCCTCCAGTTTAATAATTGTGTAGCTCACATAGTTTCTAAGCTAAAGAACCTAGCTACCTATTCATCTTCAAATCACCTAGATTTGTACACACAAAAGTCACATGTCGTAATTGTCGCAGTTGGAAAATGATCTCACTTCATAATCATCATCCTCTGTTGTACACAACATCCTACTGTAACCTATAATGTTCTCATCTACTGTACTGTCACATCTCCTTGACAGCCTCCCATAGTGGTCATGGACCACTCTGCTTTAAAAATATGATTTCAATTTTTTTTATTGTTTTGGGTTCTGTAATGCTGCTGCTAAATGTAATATATTTTAGTTTGCTGATTCCTAGGATGACGCTGTGGTGGGAAATCTTTCTTTAAGTCTTTGCCACCATTTTTGTGAATGAGACACACAGTGTGGAACAGTAGCCTGATATTGTGATTTTAACTATTTAGGAGCCACCCATTTTCAGCCAAAATTGCGGATGCTTTTTATCTCATATTAAATCCTGATTATTTACTCAATCACAAGGTCTATTTGAACAATTTTAAAAGCTATAATATCCTGAAAAACCTTGTGAAGATAGATAATAAAGCCATATAAAATAAAATTAAAAGCTAACTTTTATTATCTTAAATATATCAAGGAACACACTCAATATTGTAGGAGTATCTGTGCGAAGTTGGCTTTGATTGAGTGAAGTTAAGTATTTTTAATAATTATTTTAGTTAAATAAATGTTGAGAACTCATGTTAACTCCGCTCAAGCATGAAGGTTCCCACAGTCCTCGGTGGTCCCTGAACGCTGCTCGTTTTACGGCAGCATGGTGCTCCGTGGCCTTAGTTGTGAGTAGGGAGCAGGAAGGCCTGGAATATTCATATTTCAGCCATAAGTAAGTCAATTTTCATATTTTTGGCCGGACACAAATTACATTCTTGTGCGTATCTTTGCGATGGTTTGTGTGAAACTGGAATGGTTGGTATTGGCGAACTCTGTAGGCTCCTAGCTAGTTCTAGCTAGTTCCTAACTTTTTTAATCAGCCTTTTTTCAAAACTCTGGGTGCATGGGGAGCATTTCAATTGCTACTGGATCTCAACATGGCAACTGCAAGGCAGTGCCTCACAGCTATCGGTGCTAACATTGCAAACTACACAGAGTATTCCTACAGACTTTAGTAGTAATGCTATTAATAATGATAATGGTAATGATATTATCAATGGTTCTTTACTAACAGGTTATGTGCCACAGTCTTTCAAAGTGGCTGTAATTAAACCTCTTCTCAAAAAGCCAACTCTCGATCCAGAGGTGTTGGCTAACTACAGACCTATCTCTAACCTTCCCTTCCACTCTAAGATTCTGGAGAAACTAGTTGCAAATCAGTTGTGTGACTTTTTACATAGCAATAGTTTATTTGAGAACTTTCAGTCCAGATTTAGAAAGCATCATAGCACGAAGACAGCTCTGGTGACAATTACGAATTACCTTCTAGTTGCATCAGATAGGGGACTTGTAACTGTTCTGGTCCTGTTAGACCTTAGTGCTGCGTTCGACACCATTGACCATGACATTTTATTACAGAGACTAGAACAGGTGATTGGAATTAAAGGTACAGCACTAAGCTGGTTTAGGTCGTATTTATCAGATCAATCTCAGTTTGTATATGTAAATGATGAAGCCTCGATGAAAACTGCCGTTCGTCATGGAGTTCCACAAGGTTCTGTGCTTGGACCAATTTTGTTCACCTTGTATATGCTTCCTTTAGGCAATGTTATCAGGAAACACTCGATAAGCTTTCATTGTTATGCAGATGATACTCAGCTATACGTATCGATCAAGCCAGATGAAACCAACCAGGTGGCTAAACTTCAAGCGCGTCTTAAAGACATAAAAACCTGGATGACCTGCAACTTCCTGATGTTGAACTCGGACAAGACTGAAGTTTTTTTCTTTGTTTTTTTGTGTTTTGCTTGGCCCAGAACACCTCGGAAATCAATTATCGAATGATATTGTTTCTCTTGATGGCATTGCTCTGGCGTCAACCACCACCGTGAGGAATCTGGGAGTTGTCTTTGATCAAGACTTGTCCTTCAGTTCCCACGTGAAGCAGATCTCAAGAACATTTTTTCAGCTACGCAACATTTCAAGGATCAGGCACATATTGACTCGAAGGGATGCAGAAACATTGATCCACGCATTTGTTACTTCAAGACTGGACTACTGTAACTCTGTATTATCAGGCTGCTCTGCTAAGTCTCTGAGGTCTCTCCAGTTGATCCAGAATGCTGCAGCTTGTGTACTAACGAGGACTAGGAGTAGAGATCACATTACTCCTGTACTAGCTGCTCTCCACTGGCTTCCTGTAAGATCGAGAATTGTATTTAAGGTCCTTCTTACCTACAAAGCCTTAACTGGTGATGCACCATCATATCTTAGGGAGCTTATAGTACCATATTGTCCCACCAGAGAGCTGCGCTCACTGAATGTGGGATCCTCCTCTGCTTCTTTCTCGAAGGTTTCTTCCCTTTTTTCCCTGTGAAAGGGTTTTTACTATTTTTTAGGGGAGTTTTTCCTGATCCGGGACAGGGATGTTGTATGTGTACAGCTTGTAAAGCCCTCAGAGGCAAATTTGTATTTGTGATTTTGGGCTATACAAAATAAACTGAATTGAATTGAATTGAATTACCTGAAGGGGAACCGGAGGGTGGTGCTACACTTCCACGCCAAAGCTGTTGATCAGGATACCGTAATCAGCTGTTACCGTCATATGAGAGCAATGCAGAGCAGCAGCCGTAAGCCAATCAGTGGGGCACGCTCACATGCACGAACATGCACTAAAAGGCACATGGCCGGCCGGCTATGTGAGAAAAGAGAGGAGAAGCAATGATATCAACACAGAGAGAGACTTCATGCTCTGCTCAGGAAGACATTACTCTCTAGATCTCTACATAGATGATAGAAGTTTACTGCTTAATGCTCTGAATGATAATTATACCTCCTTTATTCTCTAAACAACTGAAAGAGGAAACGTGCAGATACCAGTACAATTGATTAAAAACTAACAATTAATTTTTCAAAAGCTTTTGATACGCCTTCAAAGCAGTAACATGTGTGTCACTACCATTTACAACAGTGTCTGTCTTCAGAAAGTGATCTGGCTATGCGTGACCTTGCATCTAACCCTGTTAGATATGCGCCTTGAGCATGTTCATTGCTCAATGACATTTTGCTCCTTAAAAATAACACAGATGCTGCACCCTGTCTGACTCTGTCCCTGTAGCCTGGGTGTATCTGTAGGTCTGGCTATTGTTATTACTACTACCTCCCTCTCTCTTGAAGGGCAGTTGTGTGAGTCACTTCATTAGTTTTGAAGTCTGATATGTTCTCATCTTCTTGGCCTGTAGAAGCAGTCAGAGCCCGTTTGCAAATGGCGAGCGTTAATCACGGATCAGCAACTTGGGTTTCACCTGTTGGACATCCCAACGCTCAGGGACTTGAGGATTTGCACAGTCTGCTCCCCCTGACAATGTTGTCTGTCAAACAATAGCAACCAATATCCTCGTTAATTATTCACACACATCAGTCTGAATGGCAATGTTCATTTTTAGACATCACTTTCACACTTGTAGATTTATGATTCTGGATAATGCTTGTGTCTTTCATGATATAATTCAACTTTATCCTATGATTATCACATCATTGCTGGTATGTGTGCATGAGTGTGTTTGTGTCTGTCTCTTCAAAGGCTTTCCAGGGCAGCTCTTATTATGGATAAAGGGGGTGGGGAAACTAGTTCAAATTTATTGCCTGCGTCAGCTGTGTCAAATTTGGCAAGCTCAAATGGTCACCTTGCAAATGGCCGGCCGATACCGAAGGGTCAGCAGCCTTTGTAATAAGAACAGAGTTGTCCATTTTTACCTCGTTCAAAGTACATTCAAAGATACTGTTATGTTCACATTGTGTCCCATTCCTAGGCTGCTGAATCCGCCAACTGAGAGCGGTGAAGACGGACCTGATTCTGGACTTGGGTGGCATGAAGGACAAGAAGAGTCCCACTGCTGCTGGTGGAGAGCAGGCTGCTCGTCCAAGTGAAGCCTTCAGTCTTTTTTTCTACTTTTCTGTTCTTTTGATCATTCATAAAGGGGACCACCCACTTTCTGAACCCTTGCCTCTATTTTTGCAGGGTCAGAAAGAGTGGCCAGTTGCTCTTTATGGCGGAGATTTTTACGATGTGGTCAGAGCTGTTTGGAGACCACCAGTTCTCCTTTCACTTGTCACTGGAGCTAAAGTAGCCCAGAGGAAGGGAAATGGACTTCACTGTTTTGAAGTCTTGCGGAATTTGGCAATTGCTCAAAAGTCTGTAAAGAACTCCTTCCTCCATGCATTAACATGGCCATAATGTATTTAATGAATTATATTTTATAAACAGACATATTTATTGTGATGATTATGGAATTACTGTACTGGACTTATTGTTTCCATCCCACCTTGGGATGGCACCCAAAATGATCATTGTTACGAATCAACAAAAAAAGAAAAGCTGAGGCTGTCATTGGTTTTCTATTTGGTCGACAACCAATGTATTGGACATTATAATTTGGTTGTGATGATGAAGCTAGATTATCACCAAAGTTATAACAATTCAACTTGAGGGACACATGAATGTCTGAATCAAATTTCGTGGCAACCCATCTAATAGTATATGGATATTTCAGTAAAGACCAACGTTCCAGAGCTGAGGAGTCTGCATCGCAAAGGCTTGATCACTCTTTGTTTTGCTCAAAAGTCAAGCAGCTGAGTTTGGAACAATTTGGAGCTGTTCCGTAGCTCGGTTATTTAGGCAAGTGAACAAGGTATTACAGTCATTGAGGCAGGAAGATGTAAGAGTATGTATTATTTACTCAGTGCTGCTGATTAACAGAACTGATCCAAGTTTGGAGATATACCTCAGTTGATAAACCTGACTGCACTTTCTTTACACATTGTCCCAAGCTAACTATCTATGATAACATCCAGATATGTTACTTCTCTCTTGATTTGTTACCTCAATAGACATTGTGAACTTGAGCTTATGTTCTCAATCTCTAGTTTCAAGTCTTCTTCAATACAGAATGGTGATCTTATAAATGATGGTCCCATTTAGGTTAAAATAGACCATGAGGCAGGCTAACTTGTGATTGACAGATGGCCACCACAGCGTAACTCCTCCGAGCTTACTAGGAGACATTTAGCCTCAAGCCATGCCTCATCTCTATATCCCTATGATTGTGAACTAAAACCAACATAGTTTTATGTTTTTACAACATATATTGGTTTTAGTTCAGGTGTAAGCTCTCTCTCTGCATAGTTCACAGCATTTATATTTATTTATTGAATATTAGGATATGCATGCATAAGATCTCTACAATAAGAACAGTGTGATGTGCATTTGCATTTGTCACAGTCCCTGAACCTGTAAATGGACTGTACTTACATAGCGCTTTTCAAGTCTTCCTACCACTGAAAGGTCTTGAACACTATTCTTCATCATTCCCCCCATCACACACTGATGGGAGGAGCTACCATGCAAGGTGCCACCTGTCCATCAGGACTAACTAACATTCATACACTGATGGCTCGGCTTCTGCCAATCGGCTTGTAGCTCCGTCACTGCGAGCTAAACACTCAACAAAGTCTCGACTGTTCTCTGTCCTGGCTCCTCGATGGTGGAATGAGCTCCCCAGTGACATCAGGACAGCAGAAAGTCTCTACATCTTCCGTTGCAAACTAAAAACACATCTTTTTCGACTATATCTTGAATAAAGGATGTAGCACTTTAGTAGCACTGAAATGGCTCTTACTGATAGCACTTTGTAGTTGAACTTTATTGATGAAATTGTACCTTCTTGATTCTTGTTGTTCTTATTCTTGTTTGTAACCGTAGAATGCACTTATTGTAAGTCGCTTTGGATAAAAGCGTCAGCTAAATGAAATGTAATGTAATGATATAATAATCTAAATCTACAATTGGTTTTGATGGACAGTGGTTTTCATACAATATTTGACATGAACCATTAGAAGGAAAAACAGAGCTTAGGCCTCATTTGTTACCTGTAAAATTGTACCTTCTTGATTCTTGTTGTTCTGATTCTTGTTTGTACTCATGGTAGAATGCACTTACTGTAAGTCGCTTTGGATAAAAGCGTCAGCTAAATGAAATGTAATGTAATGTAATGATGGGAGGAGCTACCATGCAAGGTGCTACCTGTCCATCAGGACTAACTAACATCCATACACTGATGGGAGGAGCTACCATGTAAGGTGTCACCTGTCCATCAAGACTAACTAACATTCATACACTGATGGGAGGAGCTACCATGCAAGGTGCCACCTGTTCATCAGGACTAACTAACATTCATACACTGATGGGAGGAGCTACCGTGCAAGGTGCCACCTGACATCTTGCATTTCAACCAAACTCATCTTCACTATCCTGGAGGCAACGAGCAATGTGTTTTTAACAATGTTGCAAGCAGCAATTCCTAAAGCCAAGCCATTGGCCCGCTCAGGACGGGCCCTGCACGAGGGATTCTGATGCTGGTTAAATTGGTAGACAGGAAGATCAAGAGAGACTCAGTAGTGTTGTATTTTTAAACACAGCAGTTACACAGCATTAGTCTCCTACTCAGTAACGAGACACAGCAACATAAATAGTAATAGTTCTATTTAAGCTATGTGAGAAGCTCTTTGGCACTAAGCAGTTACTGTGGGGAATACCAACAGTGTTGGGGGTAAAGTGAGTACTCTGATTACTTTTTAGTTGTAACGTTAGTTTGCATTTGCAGGAATTAGTTGTTTAGTCACGTTTTCAAATAAGAAGTCCGTTACAAGAACATCACAGTGAAATGAAATTTTTATGCTTGGGGTAAAGCGTCATCAAGGACGAAGAAACACCTGGAAACGCACAACTGCACAAGCTGGTGGGTGTTAAGCTACAGCTCCGGAACAGCTTTGGACTGTGTAATCGAGGGAAATGAACAAGCTTAGAGCTGGTTACGAGCTGAAGGAAATGCCAAAATATCAACTGTAACATTTCCATCTTTCTATGTCTTTAATAAAATCCCTCTGAAAAGCAATGTGAGTTATGATGTGCATTTTAAAATTCTTGTTTTTGTCACCTGTTCATCAGGACTAACTAACATTCATACACTCATGGGAGGAGCTACCATGCAAGGTGTCACCTGTTCATCAGGACTAACTAACATTCATACACTGATGGGAGGAGCTACCATGCAAGGTGTCACCTGTTCATCAGGACTAACTAACATTCATACACTGATGGGAGGAGCTACCATGCAAGGTGTCACCTGTCCATCAGGACTAACTAACATTCATACACTGATGGGAGGAGCTACCATGCAAGGTGTCACCTGTCCATCAGGACTAACTAACATTCATACACTGATGGGAGGAGCTACCATGTAAGGAGCCACCTGTTCATCAGGACTAACTAACATTCATACACTGATGGGAGGAGCTACCATGCAAGGTGTCACCTGTCCATCAGGACTAACTAACATTCATACACTGATGGGAGGAGCTACCATGTAAGGAGCCACCTGTTCATCAGGACTAACTAACATTCATACATAATTCACATTCAACACGCCATTGGCACAGCTACAGGAGCAATTTGAGGTTAGGTGTCTTGCCCAAGGACACATTGACATGGACTAGTGGAGATCGAACCACTGATACTCTGATTGAAGGACGACCCTGCTCTACCACAAATTCACAGTCAGCTGAACACACATACAAGTTCAAAAATGTACAAAAATATTCTGAATTTTATGAATTTCAAAGAATTTGATTTTGATGCCTACCTATGGAAGGACTCCCTTGCATTGACTATACATCCTGCCTAAAGGTCATGGAAGTGCATTTCCAGTGGATATATGTTACTATATTTTAATTTTTCGGATATTGTAGTAATTTCATAATTACAATAATTCACTCTAAAAACTGCAGTCCTAAGTACAAAAAAGCTTTCTATTAAAAGGAACAACAAGCAGACTAAAACACTTGTATAAACTAAAGAGAATATATGATGTTCTAATATTAAATAAACCCCTCAGAGCAAGAAAAGTATAGGTGTAATTAATAACATCAGTCATGACTGCACTCCTTATGGGTGAGTCTGTTCCAGGACCCATTGTGCATTCTGGTTCACTGTAATGATCGGGACCTTTAATTGTTGTTAAATGTGGGCTGTGAAGGCCTATTGGTGGTGTTCTGAAGTCTCAGTATGACATACATTCCTGCTCAACTTTCATCATTTCCTGTGGCCAAAAGATACAAATATTTATCGTTGTCCAGTGTCAAAATAGTCAGATTTTACTTATTTGGAAATTATAATTATATTTTTGAATTTCATCATTGAAAGATTGTTACATTAAATGTTGCAAAACTGTTTTGTCAATTGAATGTGACCTGTACAGACTAAACTGCATCAGACCATGCTCATCTCATCCTCATGGGAAGTCTATCTGCTGCATCACATCGGACATGTGGCGCTCAGCTAATGCTCCGTCATGCCTCAAAGCACAGCCTGGCTCATGATGGGCTGACTGTGTCTTACAGTAAGGGACATCAACAAGCTGCCTCCTGTCAGCCTGTCTAAAGCAACCCAACATGTCAGAAAGGCCTAACTGCTGCCTGCATCCACCCCTTTGCTGCCTGGAAAGGGCCGGCAGGTCAAGAGAACAGGAGAAGGGGACGATGAGGAGGCACTTGAAGCGGCAGGTTACATGAACCATGTCTCATCTGGACTCAGAAGCTCCCATGTAGACGGAAGTGTGTTATCATCTCGACAGCCTTATCACATTCCTCCTCTCTACTTCTATTTTTTCTCTTCTCTATTTGCTTGTCTTTTATCCCTATTCTCTTTTGCTCTGTTGCCTTCTCTTGGCTTGTCTTCTCCTCTTTGAAAGTCAGGAAGGACAATATCCTGCTCATCTTCGGATGTTGATTGTGTTTAATGTAAAGATGAAACAGGCCTTTTGTATACATGATTTGTTTTGGCCTCCTTTAACATGAGCTGGAAGTGTGACCAGTTAACATAAGATAAAAGGGAGGTGTGTGTCTGTGTGTGTGTGTGTGTGTGTGTGTGTGTGTGTGTGTGTGTGTGTGTGTGTGTGTGTGTGTGTGTGTGTGTGTGTGTGTGTGTGTGTGTGTGTGTGTATAGGGGAGGGTGGGTGTGTGTGAGGGGGAGGGGGGCGGGTGCAATTAACACGTAATTGCCACACCCATAAGGTGCCATTAAGCTACACACTTTTAAATACAATGCTACAGTAATGCTCTACATGAAAGCAGGAAAGACAGAGGGGCAGTCTGGACTCTTTCTGTCTCAATTTCGCTTATTTTGCAACTTGAGGATTTGGATGTGGATTTCGCCTTTCTTTCTTTCTTTCTTTTCATTTTGCTCGCCCTAAAGATTTTTTCATAGATCCTTTTCTGCACATCTGCGTGTCCCTGCTACAGTAACTCCTCACAGGGTCCTGTTGCTGTGCCCACCCACATTAGAAAGACTTCAGGGAGGGACTTTGCCGTTCAACCTTTAACCAGTGAGCTCCTCATCCCGCGGACACACAGGGCCTTTCAAAAGCTGCACGAAACCCAGGCGGACCTGCACCGAGCCCAGGGTGTCCTCAACTCTCTGCCGGGCGGCTTGTGATGGATGGATGTGCTGCTGCGTTGCGCGGATCTCCTGTCGAGCTCTTCCCCACTCAGTCCGCCGGATCAGCTTTTTGATAGATGCGAGGAGAAACAAGTCCGAGGTGCCTATTTCCGAGCCTCTGTTGGATGGACAGGTCGCAGAGCATATGCAACACCGTGGGAGCTCCGTTGGATTTAGTCACCGCATCCTCCTGGACTTATGTACCTCAAGAACCCGCTTCTTGATCGGATGAAATAAAGAGGAGAATGTATGGAATCAACCAGCGCTGCATTTACATGTAAGACGACCGAATAAGTGCAGCATGTGTTTGATTGATTGCCACATCATGACTTCTTCATAATAACAACTCTTCATTATTGTTACTTCTGCAGATCATTTCATTTTTTCGTGCTGTGGTGCCATGCTCAGGTAAGCGCACTTCAAACATTGCAATAGAAGAAATGCTTGACGAAGTAGAAACAAGTTAATAGCACAAGCTGTAATAACTCAATTCTGAATATCGCTTTTGAATATGAATATTACAGATATCACTTAAATCGAATTGTAGACAAACCTGTTTAGGCGGTTATACAATTGGCTATACTTTTCTTTATGCCGAATTCTCAGATTAGAAAGAAAAAAATTATGTATTTCATTTTTCCCTTTGCATAAAAAAGGGGGAGAATCACCCGTCTCCTAATTTTAACCAGTATGTGAGGACGCAGGGCGCAGTGACGGACCAGCTCAGCCGCAGGCAGGTCAGGGTTTACCAGCTCTACAGCCGCACCAGCGGGAAACACGTCCAGATTCAGGGCAAAAGGGTCACCGCCACAGCTGAGGATGGAAATATGTTCGGTAAGTGCTGACCCCAGACCCACTGTTAACCTTGTAGCACTGTTTGTTTTCTATGGAGTTGTACATCCAGGGAGGGGTTTCCTTATTTTCCCACTTGCATCTTTTACATATATATATATATATATATCACGGATGCATTCAGCTTTTTTATTTCTCTTTGGGACCATGTGTCTCATTAAACTGCAGTCACAGGCAGGCCAGGCATCCTCCTGTGTAAAAGGCCTCCCCTTCTTCTTTGAAAACACCTAACCGCTACTTTGGAAGCATTTATACAATCTTCAAAAATATATATTAAAGATGTTTTACCTGTTTTCCCAGTGAGCTGGAAATGACACAACACAATCTCACAATCACATAACTCATAATGTTTATGAAAATATAAAATAAGTAAAATCACTCTCACATTGTACAAATTGAGCAAAGTGATGTAACGTATCCAGCCGCCATCTTTGTCTGGATTCAAAACTTTCTATCATGCAGTGGACGTTCCCGATAGTTGGAGAGTATTCTGGAAACATCTTTAGAACAAGTGTATTGGCCCTCTGAGCTTCAATGGATAATCATGTTTCAGCAGACGTGCTGAAACATTTAGCTCTGTGATGTGTTTGTAAGGGGAAGGTATTCTGATCTGCCCTGCCAGTCAACACCACCAGTATGACACATCTCAATGTGTCAGGCTGTAAAATCTGCAAGGAATCCATGTTGTCTCTTTTCTTGTTTATATTGATGTGTTTTTCACACAAACACTAGCTCTTGGTGAACAGAGATTGTGCTGCTTTAATGGCAACACTATTTAAGCGATTCTTCAGAGGAATCAAGGGTTACTTGGTGGAAGACAGTATTTGGTCCCTGACAGTAGAGCCTCAAAGCCCCTGCTGGGATCGACGTCCTCAGGCCCAACCAGCAGTTTCTCCGGCCGGCTCGCCCCTCCCTCTGAGCTGTGTTCAGGCTTCAATGTTAATTCAGCCTCCCTGCTGTATCCATGAAGCCGTCGTCTGGCGAGAAGCGGCTGATTAGGACGTGTCCTTTGTCTCTACAGCCCCACTACACAAGACTGTTGCAATGCCCAATAGCCGTAATTGACTGCAGGACAAATTCAATTGAGAATGTATATTGTGCTCTTTAATGTTTTGTGATAGCATTTGTTCAATCATTTGTTAGAGGCTAGGGCTCTCGCTGACTCAACAGTTTCTACTGTCAGTAGTTTCAGCTCAACAGAGATACCATCCACTGACAAACAGACAAATTACTTACTAAATTATAATTATTACAAACTAAAAATAAATTCTTATAGTAACCGGTAACATAATAACCTGATGTGAGACAATTAATGATAATGAGATGTTTGTCTTCACAGTTTTCTTCCCTGCAGCTCATTGACTTTTTCCTCTCTTCTTGTCTGGCAGCTCGTCTTTTTGTGGAGACGGATACTTTTGGCAGTCGAGTGAGAATCCGCGGTGCAGAAAGTGGCCGCTACCTCTGCATGAACCGGAAGGGGAAACTTGTTGGAAAGGTACGGAATACATTTCTGGATGTCTTGTATTTGTAAAACAAGGTGACTATTGGTGAAAAACCGTGAATTGATTTTAGATGGCATGGAATCAGTGCTATGACAAAACTACTATTATTCACTCTATAAAATATCACTCTTTGCCCAACAGATAAAATGTACTCTGAGGGTGTAACAATCTTAAATCTAAATCCGTATATGAGCTTATCAGCTCTCACAATGTTGCTCCGACACTAAAGCTTCAGACTGCTGTCATAGTCTCATAACGTGTCAGTGAACCTGGGACATGATGTGCTGGAAATAAGGAATAGTCAGGGCTGAGGGAAAGCCGCTCAGTCTTATTGGCCGTGGATGATGGTGATGAGAGGAAAGTACCCATCATGCACTGCCTGTGTGTTTGCTCATGAGTCAACTCTCCACTTCCTGCATGGAAATGGCTCTTGACTCTGAGAACCTGAGACAAGAACAAGAGTTCAGATGAAACTACTCCTTTTTTAGAAAGACTTTTCTTTTTCAGCAATTCTGTGCTACGAGAACAGTTGAGTTTATTCAGGTTTGCTTGAAAGTAACATTACAGTTAGCTGACGCTTTTATCCAAAGCAACTTACATGATATACAGTAGACACGGCAACGGTGAGCAATTAGGGTTAAGTGTCTTGCTCAAGGACACATCAAGACGGACTGGCTGAGCCGGGGTTTGAACCACCAATCTTCTGATTGAAAGTCAGACCTGCTAACCACTGAGCCACAGTCGACAACTTGATAGCTGTGACACTGTGTGTGCTAGTTTAATTTAGATTCAGGTTTGACCTGTCAATCACATACAAGACAACATCAACAGCACATCACATATTTCAAGGAGAGAGATGAGCCTGCAATAGCCTTTTACATCCCACTGATATGTTTATGATGATATCATTTTTGGGGTTTATTTGCATTTTGCCAAGAGCTAGATGGGGAGATCAATAGATGCCACTCTTATGTTTGGAGGATACATAGTGCAGCAGCATATTTGTAAGTCTTTGAAAGTGTCAGCTAAATGAAAGTAATGTAAAAATGGAGATACAAGGTGTTAGCTCGTGGGTTTTAGATGCGTGTTGGCGGATGTTGTTACTTGTGGACAGAGCCTGGCTACCAAGTTAACCGACTGCTCGCTATAGCTTCATATTTCATGGACCAAAATAATAGCGCTATCCAATCTTAAATAATGCAAATAAGCGACTCCAAAAATGTCCAACTATTCCTTAAACCGAATTTAACTCAAGAAACCGACATTAAATAATAGTTGCAATAAATAATTCCAGACATTTACACCAGTACACCAACAAAAAAAAACACTTAAAGGGTCCGTTACACTGCAACATTTATCTAAAGTTTGCTAGCATTAGATAACATTACCCATCCAACGTATCCTCATACAACGATTCATATGATATCCTACAAAAAGTTATTTTTCCTATAAAAGCCAGCACACGTGTCAATTTCAACTTGTTTTTATCGTGAGTTAAGGATGATACACCTAGAATTATACATTTTAGTTCCAGTGCCTGTGCGATTTGGAAAATGTGCATAATTGTGGTATTAATTGATTGTCAGACAGTTTTTAGTTATGGGAAGAACAAGAATATGGGAATGATTTGCATTTCATGGATATTGTACATATTGATAATGTTTTTGGTATGATTCTGAATATTTTGTATATTTCCAATGAGAACTTCCTCTAAAACCCTTGTGTGTTATTGCCCGCAACTTCCACTTCTCATTTGTCACAGAAATGATGAGTCATTTCTTCTTTCTAAAGTTACATAATCTCATTTCTAGATGGTTTGATCCTATACAAAAATTGTCTTATTTCAAATGTAGTTTGATAGTTTGGTGTGTATGACTGAATCTGAATGAATGCTTCTATCCATGTGTCGAGCAGTTTGGCCAGTTTTAACAAAAGAAACCTTTTCTGTCTTCTCACGCAGCCCAACGGCCGGAGCAGGGATTGTATCTTCACAGAGATCGTACTGGAGAACAATTACACGGCCTTCCAGAATGCCAAGTATGAGGGCTGGTATGTGGCTTTCACCAGGAAAGGGAGGCCCATCAAAGCCTCCAGGACGAGGGAGAACCAAAGGGAGGTCCATTTCATCAAGAGGCTCCACACGGGCCCGCCCCCCTTCCCCAACATGGACCAAAGCAAACACTTTGAGTTCATCCGATTTCCGGCCACACGTCGAGCAAAGCGGAACAGGAAATCACGTATCTCTTCCTAACATGCAGCAAAAAATGGACTGATGACAGTTGTGATATGGGAAAAAACAGATGCCAATTTATTTTTGTATATTTTTTATAGGCAAAAGATTGTTAAAATGCCATAAATCTAAAGTAATATTGCTGTAAAATGATGATGTGTAAATACTGAAGAGAGTAAAGAAGATGGATTATATTTAATGGTCTAGTGTGTATGTGTTGAGCGGTGGAGAGGCTCGAGGGACATTATGACTTGCAGGGTTAGTGAGACTTAAGGACCTGCCTCATCATTTCTGTGGCACGGGCCAATTCCATTATCAAGGTTAACAAACTGCTCAACGGATTCAACATGCGGCACAAACAGTAAACCAAAATACACTGAGAACAAAAGTCAGAGGCAATTCAAAGTTCAAATAAAAGGACATTCAGCTTCACATCATGCAATGTGTGCCACAGGATTCCCATTATTCCCCTATTATCTCACATTGTTTTATGCAGTGGCTGAGCAAAGCGATGCTCAACCCTTTTGGGAAATGTAAGAAATGAATTAAAAGCAGTTGCAAGATTTTCTGAGAAGCTGATTGGTCTGCAGCCAAGTGAAATCTTAAATGCAACATGGAACCGTTTAGTCAAACCGGGTAGAGATTTGGGAGTTTGGGTCTCACGTGAACCTCATGGTGGTGCTAGAGGACCGACTTGAATAACAGAAGATAGAATAAGAAGCATGACGGCACAAGGGGGGAGAGAACGAGTCAAACGTCAGTATTTGTACAGCGATTGTGGAGTTCATCCACACACTAACACTCCCATCATACATCAGATTAAAGCACTACATCTATGAGTGTCCAGGACCCACACAATGTTATGACGGATCAAAATGATATTTGGAGTCCAGCCAAACAATAAAGCTCTTTTAATGAACTTGGCAAAGAAGGAAGGCGCGAGCCTTAGACGGAGTTAACCCTCGTCAACGTAATGAGACCTATTTTTACAGTGACGGTGGGAGGAACACATTTGATACAAGGTTGATAGGAGTACACACACACTTTCCGTTTTTTATTCAGAAAAAGCATTACATGCCACAGACTCACTGGGGAAGACTTTCAGTTGGTGAAATGTGTCACTCTGTTTGCCAAATGGCTTTTTATTGGCTTATTTCCTTTTTTCAGAACTTTATGAAATAAACTGTATTACTTTTGTATATGAGCTGATAAGCTTTTCAACACCTTATCAAATTATATAGAGAATGCAGTCATAGTTAAATAAAAAAATGTAAATAAGCTAAAAATAAATTGATACATTAATGAAAACAATAATAACATATTCTAAAGTCTTACATATGTTGCCATAGTAACAAATATGACTATATAGTGGGGATTCTACTACAAAATAAATTATGTTTTGCCAAAATTTACACAAAACAAGCAGAAGTTATCTCCATCCACACATCCTGAGATGAGGATTCAACCTCTGACACGATCACAAATACACAATGTTTCTCTTCTTACATTTAGTTAATATGTATTCCTGTTTTCTTTGTTTGTGTCATTTATGCCACATGTATGTAATTACTCTATGACGAAATGACGTTCCCCTGTAATCCCTTCTGTGAGGTCAAAGGTCAGGGTTGACCTCATGGCAGCGTCCCCTGACAGCCTCTGTGCTGCTTCTCCATCCGGGATAGTAGCCACTGCGTTAGGGGTCGCTGGTCGTTCTGACGTGGTGTTTGGCGCCCTCCAGTGGTCGCCGGAGCTAATTGAATTCGGATCAGGTGGAAAGTCAGCTGATTCCAGCACTAACAGGAAGAGGAAGTCCTATTTCAACAAACTAGTCATGTAAAAACAGCTCCCACACTTGTGCCCTTGTTGTATGAACTAAGAAAAGGCTCAGACGCCGAAGATGTTCGGGGGAGACGATGAAGAGGCGGACTTCTTGTCTCCCACCGGAGGGTGAGTCTGCTTGTCTCCTAGCCTGTGAGCTAAGGGCTGGCCGCCATGGAGCAGGGCTTCCTCGCGCCTGAGCCGCGTTCCCTTTGACATCTAGAAATGCTGGTTCGCAGGTAGCCGCTTTGAGGGACCTGGAGCCCGGGCGTCGGGTCGTTGGTTCCCCTTCGCCGTGCAGGTTGCTCCATGAAGCGCGTATGCCACACGTCTCCACGTGGTGTTGTATCAGTTCACAGACAATGTGAATACAGTTGTTTCAGAAGAACATCAGTGGCTGGGACTCTGTGACGTCACACCAGACCCCCTATGTGTGTGTGCGTTAGCAGCTGTTTTCATCCAGCGGAGAGTTAAAGAGCGACCCGGTGTTCCGTGGACCGCACGAGCCCCGGGTTCAGGGTCAGGTGACATTCCTGCTGTCGTCCGGCTCCGAGCAATTACAAATCATGAAGGCCATGCTTTCACATGTGAGGGTTATGTATCTTTGATGTTGCGTAAAGCCACTTAACACGAATGTTGTGATGTTGTCAAAAGAAGTTCCGAGTTGTTATTGTGATTGTAACTTCCTATAAATACACCATTCCTCTCAATCAGGAGACAATGAGTAAAGGCTTTGGCACATGCTCAGACTGACGGCCCCGTTGTGCTGCCTGCCTGCCTAACTCTGTCTGACTCTGTCTGCCTGACTCTGTCTGCCTGACTCTGTCTGCCTGCCTGCCTGCCTGCCTGCCTGCCTGCCTGCCTGCCTGCCTGCCTGCCTGACTCTGTCTGCCTGCCTGCCTGCCTGCCTGCCTGGCTGCCTGGCTGCCTGTGTGCCTCCCTGACCCTGACTGTCTGTCTGCCTGCCCGTGGTGTGATGGCAGCATCGTGTGTGAGCGGGTGGAACAAGCAGCCAGTGTCAGGCCTGTTCAGGGAGGAGTGTCATGGGGCTAATTCCTGTCACATGCTGCCTGTTAGAGGAGCCGAGGCCTTCTGCTGCATCCCATCTCGGCTCAGTCGGCGCTCCTTGCTCTCTTTTCCGCTGCTGTGCTGTTGAATCTACCACGGTGGTGTGAGCGCACCAGGGAGGAGAGGTCGGGGGGAGCGAAGGGTTGGAAGCCACACTAGGCAAGGCAAGGCAAGTTTATTTGTATAGCACATTTCAACACAAGGTGATTCAAAGTGCTTCACATACAGCCATTAAAAGCATAAAAACACAATGCAGAATAAAATATTTAAAAACAATTAAAAACAATTACACAATCCAAAATAAAAGATTTAAAAACAATTAAGAACAATCATTAAAACAATAAAAAACAGTTAGAAGGCAAAAAGCAGAAATAGATAGATACAGAATTGAATAAAAGTTGCAGTGCAGTTTAAGAAATAAAATGCATTAGTGAGATGCAGAAATTGATTAATATACTTTAATCTGGTTTAATTAAAGGCAACAGCAAACTGAAAGGTCTTCAGTCTGGATTTAAAGAGGCTGAGGGTCTCTGCAGACCTGCAGCTCTCAGGGACCTTGTTCCAGATGTGTGGAGCAGAAAAGCTGAACGCTGCCTCTCCATGTTTAGTTCTGACTCTTGGAACAGAAAGTAGACCCGTCCCAGACGACCTGAGGGGTCGGGATGGTTCATAAGGCAGCAGTAGATCACTAATGTATTTAGGCCCTAAACCATTCAGTGCTTTATAAACCAGCAGCAGGATTTTAAAGTCAATTCTTTGTTGGACAGGAAGCCAGTGCAAAGACCTCAGAACTGGAGTGATGTGATCCACTCTCCTGGTCTTAGTGAGGACTCGAGCTGCAGTGTTCTGAATCAGTTGCAGCTTTCTGATTGACTTTTTACTGAGACCTGTGAACACACCGTTACAGTAGTCAAGTCTACTGAAGATAAATGCATGAACAAGTTTCTCCAAATCCTGTTGAGACATAAGTCCTCTAACCCTTGATATATTCTTCAGGTGATAGTAGGCTGATTTTGTAACTGTCTTGATATGACTGTTCAGGTTGAGATCTGAATCCATAACTACTCCTAGATTTCTGGCTTGGTTTGAGGTTTTTAACATCAGTGATTGTAGCTCAGCGCTCACTTTCAATCGTTCATACTTGGAACCAAAAACAAGTACTTCTGTTTTATCTTTATTTAATTGAAGAAAATTCTGGCACATCCAGTTGTTGATTTCTTCAATACATTTAGCCAGCACTGGTATGGGATTATAGTCCCCTGGTGATATAGTTATGTAGATTTGTGTGTCGTCTGCATAGTTATGATAACACACTTTGTTGTTTTTTCATAATCTGAGCCAGTGGAAGCATGTAGATATTGAACAGAAGAGGCCCCAGTATTGAACCTTGGGGAACACCACATGTCATACCAGTCAGCTCTGACCTGTAATTAGCTACCGACACAAAGTATTGTCGGTCCTTCAAGTAAAAGTCAAACCAGTTAAGTGCTGCGCCAGAGAGTCCTACCCAGACTTTCAGTCTAGAAGGAGTGTGACTCGCACATGCAAGCAGACTGCCCCCTCTCATCCCAGATCCTTAACATCGGAGTGAGGGCCTCAAGGCTTTCAACACAGCGGTTTTGAAAGATGCCAGTGATTACCAGTGGAACGAGTTCCAGGGGTCAGTCAGTCAGTCAGTCTTGTCTTGTTTTAGCACAGAAACTATACGGAGATTTTGATCTCGACTGTTGCGAATACTGAGATGTGTGCCTATGATTGAGATCTACGTTGCATTATGTCGTTACAGTATAGTGGTTTCCTCACTACAGTTGTCAGAAAATGAATGGCCATCAATTTTCAATGTTTCCTCATGTTTGCTGGTTCCAGTTCATCAGACATGAGGGTGAACTGCTTCTCTCCTTAATATTGAAGCAAAATGAAATGATTGAGTATTTAGACCATACGTGTGGGTTGCATAAGTTCCAATTGATTTGATTAAGTACTTTTTTCTGAGTCCAAGAGCAAACTTTCACACTGTTTTCTTTCATCCGTATTTAGCGAATTATGTTTTCTCAATTGTCATGGAGCTATTGCAGCTTTCATAATGAAGATGACCTCCACTCCCGTTCTCCTTTCAGGGCCAAGTTGGCCTCCCTGTTTGGACTAGACCAAGAAGGCAGTCAGGGGAACGAGTCCTTCCAGTACACGGCGCCGAAACAGCCCAGAAAGAACTCCAATTCAGGTAAGACGGTCAGAACCAAGACGGTCAGAACCAAGACGGTCAGAACCAAGACGTCAGTGACGCCAGATTCAGCCGCGACGTGGAGGCTGAACTGAAATGTGTCTTTTTGTTTGTGTGCAGTACCAGCCAATCAGAAGCCAGCTCCAGCACCGGCCGCTCCTGCAGTGTTATTTGCCACAGCGGTCCAAGCCTTCAGATAGTGAGGAGCCAGACTTTCTTATTTTTGAAGCGTTTTCATGTGTTTTCTAAATGTAAAAAGTCTGGGGGCTACAACTAGTGCACTCCCCTCCTATAATTATTTTTGCTTAACTTAAAAACTGTAACTATGCAATGGATTTCAATAAGAAACCGCGTAATTCATAACAACTCACAAATCATCTTATACCAAGTCAATTGAAACGCTTTTGTCCCATGTGCAGTATTAACGGACAGTATGTGAAGCAGGGAAAGTTGGGAGCGGCCGTACTGGGCAACCACACAACAAAAGAGGTTGGAGGTTTGCTAATTGGTCACTTGTTTGAGATTATTGGTGTAACTTTTGATTTTGATGAATAATGCACTTCTTTTTTTTCTTCTGCAGTACAAGCTGCTTCTGTACTTGAGCCAACAGAAACAAGTGACCGCTGCCAAGATTCATGTGGGCTTTGTTTTCACGGTGAGTGGAGACGTAAAGAATGCTGGATACATATGGACAGATAATGCGACGCGTTAGAGGAATATCACACAATGTGTGGAAAAAACATTTGAATAATTTTTAGGTCTGTAAAAATTTCCTAACTGATAAAGTCCAAAGCATGATGACACTTCTTTGAAATAAGGTTATTTATGATTGTTATATTGACCTGTGACAGTGTAGTAGTGTAGTACGAGGAGATGCACACAACAGGGTGACTCTAATGCTTCTCTCCTCCTTTTGAATACCTCTACTCATGTAGAATGTACACTGTACTGTGATAGCATAAATTGGTAAAAGGCAAATCATAACCCTTTTCTGTAAATATGTAGGAATCGTTCAGCTCAGACATTATGTGGGACGTAATATGTATTTATTGGATCTTATTCATTTCATTAGGGTCTGGTCAGCAGCTAACGTCGTCAGCTGGTTTCATGGGCCAATAGTCCTGCTGGTAGTGTTTTTGACACTACTTTTGAAATCTGCTTTTACACTTTATTCATTCTCCACACAAGATTAACTCGGAGTGAACAAATGCTGATCAGCTGTTGTGAAACCAAAGACTCCGGGTTAGGCAACTTGACTTATTGTAAAGCACATTCTAACCTTTAAATGTAATTAACAGGGAAACTAAGGACATGGTACGATTTAGTTTATATGCTCCATACTCTGGTCACATAATGATAACTGAGCCATCTCTATGACAACTGAGCAATGTCCCTTCACCGATGGTGATGCGTTGAAAGCTTTGGAATCACTGGGCAGGAGACTACTTGTGGGAGGCTGCTGCTCAGAGGCAGAGCGGGTTGTCCTTCAATCAGAGGACCGGCCCCCCCAGTCCACATCAATGTGTCCTTGGGCAAACCGCTCACAAATTGTCCCACCTCAAAACCCTCACCGACCCACTCCTGGACCCCCTGCAGTTCGCCTACAGAGCCAACAGGTCTGGAGAAGACACAGTCAACATGGCCACTTCATCCTCCAGCATCTGAACTCCTCAGGAACCTGCTGCAGCATCCTGTTCGTGGACTTCAGTCTTAAACAGCATCATCCCATCACTACTGCAGGACAAGCTGCACGGGCACCTGCTCAAGCATCATGTGAAGCCTGGGAAACTGGTTCTTTCACCTCCAGTCATCTCCCAGTACACCAACAGCTGCACCTCCAGTCACCAGTCCATCAAACTCCTGAAGTCAGCTGATGACACCACCCTCATTGGACTCATGTCTGATGGGGACGAGTCCGCCTACAGACGGTAGATACACCATCTGAACAATGGTGGTGAGACAGTGGAGAGGGTTATGGTATTCTGGAAGAACACAGACTAACCTGCCCCAGTCACCCAGTTTGACGCCCCAGAGAATTCCTTCAGCCTCCTGGGTGCCATCATCACCCAGGACCTGCTGAAAACTGCACTTCTACACTGCCATCATAGTCCAGCCTCACCTCCTCCATTCCCATCTGGTACGCTGCTCAGGACGGACTGCAGAGTATCAGTCCCTCTGCTGAGAAGGTGACTGCCTGCAGTCTGTGGTCCCCCCAGGTCCCTCCAGGTCCCTCCAGGTCCCCCCAGGTCCTCCAGGTCCCTCCAGGTCCCTGAGGCGGGCAGGAAAGATTGAGGCCGACCCCTCTCACCCTGGATTCAGACCGTCTGAGCCACTTCCCTCTGACAGGACCTAGAACCTCACGTCTCACATAAACCACAGGACAAGGATTTAACTGTACAAAAATATTTTAACATGTTCTTATACATTTGTTTGTCTTTTTATATTCCATTGTACATTTGCATCTTTAATTATGTCTTGATACTATTACACTGTTTATTATTATGAACCAATCACATGGTTGAATTCCTCGTTTGTGCAAACATACTTGGCAATAAACCGTGTATGATTCTGATTAAATAGTACGTTGAGCAGTTTAGATCTATGTGGGTCCAAGGTTTCTTCTTTAGAGGTCTGCTGCGATCTCTTTCCTATTTGTAAATGCAAACTAATGCAGTTGTGTGGTTCTTTTATGTAAATGGAATGAACATTGACACTCATTGGTTCAATACTTTTTCTTTAATTCAATTACTAATAAAAACTGGTCTGCGTCTGTACAAAAATTGTGCTTTAAATTGTTGTAATCTCTTTGGCTACACATGACCACAAGTTCCAGGAGGGATGTACTGGCATCAGTTGTGCTCATGTGTTCTGTATGTTGTAGAAAGAAAAGAAAAAAGAATCATCATTGTAAACATTAAGGTTCTCTTACCATTGTTTGAAAATAATTTCAATCTTCTGTTTTGTACAACTCTGCAAGCTATTATACAAATGTGAATGTCATTTTCTTCATTAATTGTAAAGATGTATATCTGTCAAATTTATAATTTTCTTCTGCAATGAATCAACTGCTAAAGATTTACAAAGTTGGGTTTGTCACTGTGGAGATAAATAACTTCAAACACAACAGGACTAAAATACCTAAGCTCATGACTCTAGGGATTCTTCCAGCGTGCAAGTTGCTGCTCAAGGGGGCAAGTTGCTGCTCAAGGGGGCAAGTTGCTGCTCAAGGGGGCAAGTTGCTGCTCAAGGGGGCAAGTTGCTGCTCAAGGGGGCAAGTTGCTGCTCAAGGGGGCAAGTTGCTGCTCAAGGGGGCAAGTTGCTGCTCAAGGGGGCAAGTTGCTGCTCAAGGGAGCAAGTTGCTGCTCAAGGGAGCAGATTGCTGATGGGGAAAGAAGAAGGAAGTGGTCCATGTCTCGTCACTGATCACATGTTCTTTTTCTCCTGCAGGTACAGCCAAACAATTACTGCACGTTCTATGATGAGCAGAGGCAGAACTGGTCCCTGATGTTTGACTCAGACAAGGCTTTATGGGACTTGTGCAAAGAGGTGAGTGGGGTGTGCTGTGTTAAAATCCATCTGCAACACCCTTGTTGTCTTCTCACCTACGCAGGAGTTATGATGTTTATTACATTTTGACTTCTTTTATGTGCTTCAGGTGTGTTTGGCGAAAGTGAACAGCGAAGTCTCCTTGGATGCTGTGGTGGTCCAGGATCTGAGTCTTGGTGAGGGCCAGGCAGTGGAGAATGGAGACTCGTTGGAGGTGGTGTACACAGGCTGGCTCCTGCAGAACCACGCCATCGGCCAGGTCGCACACTTCCACCATTGTTTGTTCCTTTTTCATTGTGTCTCCAATCCCTGTGTTTGACTCCTTTGATGACGACTCACTAAACCCTAAAACCATTGCAGATGTTCGACTCCAACCAGAACAAGGACAAGTTGCTACGCCTGAAAATTGGAGCCGGAAAAGTGATGAAAGTGAGTCTAAATGTACTTCATAAAATAATAATAGTGGCTTGAGCTCAGGAGGAAACACTCATCCAGTCTCATGTTGTTGTTATTATTAATACAAATACATTATACATTGTCTTTTCTTCTGGTCCTTTTTTTTACTATATGTTTAGTCTCTTTGATCTTTGTATCTAGTGATATGCTCTTGGTGCTTTTGGATGGATTCCTTTATTTTTTATGCAAGACATGTGTATATCTAACTATTTGTAGAGATTAAACTTTACCACCAGATTATCTTTCCATGTTTCCCATCCTAACAGAATCTGGTAAAACATGTTTCATGGAGCCTGAGGGGCGCTGAAATCTAACGTTGTCCTATTTCTTTCTTAAATACTGTGACATGGATATCACATGTTGGTTCTTGAAAGAAAGACAATTTGAGAAATGATTGATAATGTAGATATGATGATTGGTCATTTTGAACTCATCTGGAAACTGTAAATAAACAGCAGTTAATCTTTGAGCTCTGGTAAATGACTGTATCATTACATCCAAAATTTCTTTTTGGATATGAACATTACATTGACCTGTCATTATAAAGCCAGAGTAGCGGTCCAGGCTAAAGTTAACCAGCAGGTTTCAACTTACTACTGACCAATCAGATCACTGGAAAGGTAAGGCGTTAACAATACAGTAAGAAGTGATGGAGACTTTTCATAGATGATGGTCACGTTACCTCCCATGACAATTGAGTCAGAGAGAGTTTTGCACAGCTGCAGTTTTTCTTCCCAGAAAGAGCTGAAATGTTCAAAAGCAGAGCACTAATCAGAAGTTCACTACCGAAGCGGTCCGCTGAACATTTTTACACCATACAGTTAAACAGATGCCACTTCCCTTTCACATTTCTCCTTTGAAATTGAAAGTAAGTCTGGCTGGTACAGAAGCAAACCAGTGACCTTTCTAACTCACTTAAATTATTCTACAGAAAATATTTCCCTTTAATCAATCGCCGTGTATAAGTATTGTTTCAGCTTGATTTGAGAATTATGTTTCTGTCCACGCTTCCACCGTGGCCTTAATGGGCAGTATATTTGCTTTCCTATTGGGTCTGTAGTGCATCTAGTGTCACAGGAAACAGTTTGATAGATACTTTATTTAATCAGGGAGTCCCATCGGGACGAGATTTCATTTACAAGTGAGACCCAAGTACAGACCAAAAAAATCAATATTTAAATATACATGCATGTAGACCACAGCAAATTATAAATACATATATATCAGGTAAAACAGTCACACCTAAAATCAATAGAACCTGAGTTTTTGAATTGCTCGAGCTATAAAAGTGTGTGGACTTTCAGTCTAATCTTAGCTGTAAATGGCCAGCCTAAACAGTCTGCATCATGTTCATCATATAACATGAATTACATTATTATAATGACATTATCTCTGTACAATCAGGGCTGGGAGGAAGGGATGCTGGGGTTGAAGAAGGCCGGCCGGCGTCTCATTGTCATCCCAGCCAACCAAGCTTACGGATCCAAAGGAGTCCCTAACCGAGTCCCGGCTAACAGCACTCTTGTTTTTGAAACGGAGCTTCGGCGGGTAACATCCTTCTTCTCTCGTGTTCGGCCCTTTCTATTATACCGGATCTTTCTAGTGTCACGCAAATACTTTATGGCAACTTCTGGTCGGACCGCTTTACTCCCAGTTGCTTGTAATGTTGGTGAAGGATCTGAAGCCTTTTCTGTTTTTTTTGTGTGCCGTAGGTGAAATTTTCCAAGGACAACGGGTCTGTTAGTGGCAGTTCCAGCTCCAGAGACTCTGCTGCTCCCTCCCCGATTCCTTCCCTGGCCCCCAGTATGGAGAATCCGGCCCCGGAGCCCCCAGGACAGACGTCGGCCTCCGGTTCCGTTAGACCAGGGTGAGATTTACACCTCAGTAAATAGTTGACAGCATCAGCTTGAACTCTTTGGTCACTGAAAAGAATCTGTTTCTGGGCTTTTCTGTCTTTTGCAGCGAACCACCACTTCGTGCAAAGTCAAACTCACTCAGTGAACAGTTGGCAGTAAGCACGCTCATTTTTTTCTCTTAATAAGAACTTCATATGATATTCATTCTGTTCACTTATTTTGCTGCTGTATTAATGGCAGATCTCTTCTTTCACACTTTAGAATCCCGACGCAACAAAGGCCAAGCTGATCTCTCGCATGGCAAAGATGGGCCAGCCCATGTTGCCCTTTCTGACAGGAGTGGCCAGCCAGCCTGAATCCAGTGATTCTGAGCTTGAGGTGGGTCTGTCAATTTTAACGAAAATGTCTTCCAATATTTTATATTTCTTATATTCTCGGGTTGTCCGTCTGTCCGTCCCATTCTTGTGAATGTGAGGAACACCCTGAGGTATTGTCTTCAAGTGTGGCACGTAAAAACCTTTTTGATTTTTGTGGTCACATTTGAAGGTCGCTGTGACCTCACAAAATGCTTTTGGCCATAACTCCAGCATTCATATGCTAATTATAAACATTTTACACAAATTACTACTAGGATAAGATTATCAAGTAATGACATTTTGGAAAGACATGGATGTAAACTGGTTGGCGGAGGAAAATGTCCTCTAATGTTATTAGAATGCTACCGTATGTAGAATTATATTCCATGAGTGGCTGCTAAGGAATGTTTCAGACTCATGTGATCCGAACATTTACCATAACTCCAGAGCATTGTCAAGTCCAAAAGTCATACTTAATAAAAGCTATATATATATATATATCTCAGCACCATGAATTACATGTATATAACCGCAGTAAGACTAAATCTGTTTTTAGGGTGATGATGTCATAAAAAGTGACGACAGACAGACCATGCTTCATTCTCATGATCTTTATTTAGAAAGCTCTGCTGTTGGAGCTTCCAAACTACTTGACATCTCATTTAAATCTACTAATGACAGGTCACTTAACCTTCGATATCACTCATGTTTGCATTAAGGTTGGCACAGCTGCTTTTAGGCCTTTTAAATGGAATGAACTGCAAACTGCCCTCAAACAAGACTCTGTAGGTTTTTCTTTTATGATTCTTGTAACTTGTTAAGTTTCTTGTTTGTTGTGTCTGTTTCCTGATGGTGAATGTCTTGTTCGCAGGTCTCTCTCAGCCTTTATTAAATATGATCAAATACAAATTCAACAACCTCAAGAAGGTCTTAAAATGACCTGTCTGTTAAAAAACGTCTCATCAAGCCTGTTCTTGAACTTCATGGAAACGCAATACAAAATAGTTGGCGTGCCCCTATAAAATGTCTATCTGCGTGTCATCACTGCCGTTGTGCCTCTGTTGGGTTGATCTCCAGGACACCAGTGGCAGCCGAGCAAAGGTCCGGCCGGCAGCTCCATCTCCAGTGCAGATCTCCACTGCTGCTCCGGCTGCAGCACACGGTAAACGTCTTCCACCTGTTCATGTGCACATCCTGCTCCATCACCTCTGGATTACAAAAACACAGTTTCCTCTGATGGTGAACCGTATGTTTTTCTATTTCTCGCTAAATTCCTAAATTTGTATTTCTTTCCTGCAGCATATCCTCATCCTCACATTGCTGCACCTTCTGCCTTACTTCCTGTTATGGCCGCTGCGCCACAGCCCGGGCTGTCGGGCAGCAGCCATGCCTTTCAGGTGAGATTTTATCCACGTGGGGTACTGACTCATCCTCAGTAAGTACATCCTGGACTAATATGTTAACATTGGTACATGTTGTTGTTTCATAGCCTTACTCCTACACACAGAGCTCTATGGCTCCATCTCAGCTGCAGCCTGTTGGCCAGGTCTACCCTGCACAAAGCATCCCATACATGGGTAAGAGATGTTCAATTTAGATTGACTGACTGACATACAGACATTACAAGAAGCCGTTCTGATCAGTGGATTGTTGGTGTAGAGGGTTGTACAGAGTGAAATGTAAGTTTTGTGGGCCCTAAACTCTTGACCCATAATTAATATACGATTCAGCTGTGAGATCGTTTTGAGTTTCATTAAAATGCTGAAACTGTTACATATTCCAAACCCTCTGATCGTGTTGCTCTCAGGCTCCAGTGATGTGACGTCCTTCTTGATGACTGAAGCCCGACAACACAACACAGAGATCCGGTTAGCCGTCGGAAAAGTAGCAGATAAAGTCGATCACCTGTCCTCAAAGGTATAAACTCTGCATGAGAACGTGTTGACTAAGAGGCTTTAAAGGGCCAGTGTGTAGGATTTAGTGGCATCTGGCGGTGACCTCCCACACCTCCCTTTCCAAGACCCTCCGGTGGCCTTCAGGAGATACATCTGGTTCTTGTCTTTTTGTTTTACTCGAACAGATGAATGACCTTCAAAGGCAGGGGAGCCTTTCTATGGCTGTTCCTAGCATGTCAATGGAAACCTCAATGATCATGCACAACATCCAAAGGATTATCCAGGTACAGTGCCTGCTTTTGGTTACTGGTGTTTTTTCCTCAGCTCCAGTTATACCACAGATACTTTTTCTGTGAGAACATCTGATGTTGTACCGGAATCATACTTTGTTCTAAAAACTCTAATTTAATTTTTTTAGGAAAATGAATGTTTAAAGAAGGAAGTTTTTGAGAAAAGCTCTCGCATTGAGGAGCAAAACCGTAAAATCGGGGAGCTCATCAACCAGAACCAGAGGTGAGTCAAATTGTCGAATAGTCATAATTATATGTCATCATGCCAACATCACGTCCTACCACTATTTCCACTAGAGATGTACGTACAATAAAGTGGAGCTCTTCTGTTGAAGGCTCCGCTATGTGACTCATGCTTTTATTTAGTTTTGTTTGAAATAGCTCAAAGGATAAAATAAGGATACATTTCTATTTGATTTTCTTTTGTGTTTCTGTGTAATCCCACCATGCTGCCGTATTTTCCTGTGATCTCACACGTTACTATTCCTAAATGACTAAATTGTCCATATCTCCTCCTCCCAGTCACTGTGATTCATTTGACTAACGGCTGAGTCTGACTGATGTAGCTTAAAGGACGTATCAGGAAGGTGTTGTTACTGTGTTTGAGGTGGATGTAATGTGATTGATTGTGCCGTGGTGGTCTAGGTATATGGAGCAGAGTAACCTGCTGCTGGAACAGAGGAACGACTCCCTCAAGTCATCCAGTGAACAGAACCAGGCCAGATTACTGCAGGCTGAGCAAGACAAGGTGAGGACTTCCTGGTGAGAAGAGGGACCCGTGAGACTGCAGTCTGTGTGCTCACACTGCTCCAAGCATTACTCTCATGCTATGCTGACAGACTACACTGTTAGTTAGTAAATAGTGGTTTATTATGGAGCTAAACCATCACATACACCAGAGTAGTGACATACCTTTAAGATCTGAGCCTTAAATGCAGCACAGCTGTCACAAAAACTAAGTAGCTTGAAAAATGTGAATGTACCCTCCGAGAAAAGTCACAGATCTTAGAGGTAGTTTAGAAACAGTGCTTGTATTGCAGTTTGTCCACCAGAGAGCACTGGTGTTTTAGTGTTAAATGTCCTCCACAGTACCTTTCCTCTTTAATAACATAGTAAGGCATCTTTATAAAAAATTTGATATAATATATACATTTATGGAAAAAAAGAGTTTGAAATATTGTTCTATCTATCACTATAACTATATGTGTACAATTTTCTTTAAGATGTATATTGTTTTCTAAAAGAAAAGTGAAAGTGGAAGCTGGTTCAATAGAATAGGAGCTTAAAAACTGAAGGCTCCATAGTTGGGTAATATGCTACTATAAGCTCTATAGTGTAGTAACATGGTACTATAAGCTCTCTAGTGAGGTAATATGGTAGTATGAGCTCTCTAATGAGGTAATATGGCACTATAAGCTCTCTAATGAGGTAATATGGTACTATAAGCTCTCTAGTGAGGTAATATGGTACTATAAGATCTCTAGTGGGGTAATATGGTACTATAAGCTCTCTAGTGGGGTAATATGGTACTATAAGCTCTATAGTGTAGTAACATGGTACTATAAACTCTCTAATGGGGTAATATGGTACTATGAGCTCTCTAGTGGGGTAATATGGTACTATAAGATCTCTAGTGGGGTAATATGGTACTATAAGCTCTATAGTGTAGTAACATGGTACTATAAACTCTCTAGTGGGGTAATATGGTACTATAAGCTCTCTAGTGGTGTAATATGGTACTATAAGCTCTCTAGTGGGGTAATATGGTAGTATGAGCTCTCTAATGGGGTAATATGGCACATGGTAGTATGAGCTCTCTAATGGGGTAATATGGCACTATAAGCTCTCTAGTGAGGTAATATGGTACTATAAGCTCTCCAGTGGGGTAATATGGCACTATAAGCTCTCTAGTGGGGTAATATGGTACTATAAGCTCTATAGTGTAGTAACATGGTACTATAAACTCTCTAGTGGGGTATTATGGTACTATAAGCTCTCTAGTGGTGTAATATGGTACTATAAGCTCTCTTGTGGTGTAATATGGTACTATAAGCTCTCTAGTGGGGTAATATGGTACTATAAGCTCTATAGTGTAGTAGCATGGTACTATAAGCTCTCTAGTGGGGTAATATAGTACCTTGATATCTCTATTGGTGTAATATGGTACTAAAAGCTCTCTAATTGAGTAATATGCTACTATGAGCTCTCTAGTAGAGTAAAATAACTTCAGGTCAACATCAGGAAGTTGCACGTTAAAACATGCTTGAAGTTTAGCAAACTGGTTGGCTTGATTGATAGATATAATAATAATAATAATAATAATAATAATAATAGATATAATAATATAAATAATTGACTTTCATCTGAATAATAATGAAAGTGTATGGAGTGTTTTCTGATAATATTGCCTAAAGGAAGTATATATGAGGTGAATAAAATTGGTCCAAGCACAGAACCTTGTGGAACTCAAGGCTTCATCATTTACATTGATTTGATAAAAAGGACTTAGACCAGTTTAGTGCGGTACCTTTGATCCACAGTTCTAGTCTCTGTTATAGGATGTCATGGTCAATGGTGTCGAACGCAGCTCTAAGGTCTTACAGTACAAATACAGTTATGTAGAAAGTCATTCAACTGATTTGCAACTCCTTTCTCCAGAATCTTAGAGTGGAAGGGAAGGTTAGAGATAGGTCTGTAGTTGGCCAACACCTCTGGAACGAGAGTTGGCTTCTTAAGAAGAGGTTTAATTACAGCCACTTTGAAAGACTGTGGTACCTGTTAGTAAAGAACCATTGATAATATCTAGTAGAGAGGTGCTAACTAAAGGTAAAACTTCTTTAAGCCAGCTAGATGGGGTCTAGGAGTTGGGTAGAAGGTTTAGAAGTAGAAACCATTAAAGACAATTGGTCAAGGTTAATGGAAGATAAGCAGTCTACATATATATCAGGGTTTACAGCTGTTTCTAAGGTTACTCTATTTGAGGATGCATCAGTACTGGTGTATACATCATTATCTTTTGTTCTATGCTATGTGACTTTCACTTGAGTACTTGTACTTAATATGTATTAAATCATTCTGTTTCCTGTTCCACATTTGATGCTAATGATAAGGTCTTCATCTGCCTGCTTGTTTACGCTGCAGTGCTGCTCTGAGAACAATCTAGCATCTACTGCTCTCTCTTCTCAGCATGCTCTGCCTCGGGACCTGGGCTCCGGCCAGGTGAGCCTGTTTTCTCTGTGTACTGCTAGCAGACTGGGGTCAAATAGTAAGAGTGGGAGAAAAAAAACCCGCCAAAGTGAAATGGTGTAAGCGCTCCAAATCAGTGGTTGTTTTGAGAAACAAAGCAAAGACATCTCCTCAGTTTGTCATTGACAGTTCAGACCTTCTCTTTCGGCCTGCACTGATTCCCATGTAGAGAGCACAACAGAACAAAGTCCACGTCACAGGACAGTTGTGAGTTTAGACAACCTCTGCAAATTATTTCAAATTCACTCTGGATGCAACACTGCGACATATTGTCAGCTGATCTGGCAATCCTCTTCCAAACATGCTCAGAATGTGAGGCATCATGTGGGAACTACTGTTTGACCCAGATCTGACCCCTGCCACTGGAATCATCCTCCTCATATCATACTTGGATGACATTTGAACTAACTTTCTTCCTTCTTTTTCCCCTTCTGGCTCCATTTCCATCAGCCATCACTCACCGTGTTTCTCCCACAGGGTCATGCAGCTCACACCACTAGCACCAGTAGCCACTCATCTCGGCTGTTGTGTTGTTCCACTGTCTCTGTCTGGCCTGGGTTTCCCTCACTGTAGACGGCCACTTGCCCATCCCCTCCTCTCACCCCTCCCCTGACCTTCTGCATCTCCGCAGGTCCGCCTGACGGAGGATCTGGTTTCGTCCTCGGCCCAGCTGTCTCAGCTGCAGCTAGAAGCTACAGCTCACCAGCAGAAGGCCGTTGTGCTGCAGAGTCAACTGAGCTCAGCGCTGCAGGACAGCGAGAGCCGCTGCCAACGCATCGCTGCCCTGGAAACACAGCTGGAAGGTTAGTGTTGACGTTTTTATTGGTTTCATACCAAATGTTCTAATGTTCATTTTTTGTTGTGTTTTAGAGAGGTGATCAACTTCGACGGTCAGTTTGAAGGCAGATTGTGATGTATTCTATCCTCATTGAAATAAACAAAGTTGACAAAATATTTGCAACATCTCTCTGTAAAATACAATAAAAATCAACCGCAGCGCTAATACAGATATATTACTAATAGAGCTTCAACAAACAGACATATTTAACTGGTGACACTCACTTAGCCATTCCTTTGCCCTGCTCTACATACATGGTTTAACTAATCCTGACTTCATATATGTGATCCAGGTAAAATAATCATGTACATTCTCTAGTTAATGTTTTTTAAACGCAAATTGAAAGGGAATTTTTATTTTGTATTTCCAACAATTTGACAAATTACTGAAAATCTTCAAAAACAGCCACAGATATCAAGCTTATTTTTTTTCCTAGTGCTCAGTAATGATCTTGAACACCAGGAGTTTAATTTACAACCGTTGTGATCTATAAAAACAAACTTGACGGGAGAATGTGATCACCTGGTCGAACTACCGACACTTGTGGTCAGCTGTAGTGCAGCTGATGAAATTATCAGATGTCAGATATTAATCAAGAAGCGTTAAAGAAATGCAGAACAGAGCGTCACTAGTTTTCAATAATCACCAAGTAGCATCTTCGTTTTCATGTAGTTTTTGTGTGTAGAATCGCTGCAGTGAACACGACTTTATTGATTCATGGTTTATTCCATACGGACAGATTCAGCTTTGTGAGCACAGACGAACTATAAACAGGTATACAAGGATCAGAGCTCTGGAGGAACCATGTGGAAATAATGCCATAAGTACATAAATAAATAGTGTTCACCTATCAAATGTCCTTTTTTATAATGATATCCAGGATGGTGGAAACACTGATTGTAGCGCGCATTTTGGAATTGTTCAGTCTGATTCCTGTAAACTCATAAATACTACGGTCAGACTCTGATGGGAGGCGGAACAACCACACGTACAGGCAACGTGTTGGCGACTATTTTCAGCGAAATGCTGAAGATATGGAGTGTTGCACACTAACTGAGCAGAGGCCATGTTGGTCCATGGTAACTTGAAAGAAACACCGGTCTAACTATGCTGCTTTATCTGTTCCAGAGCTGAAGGAGGCAGCAGAGAGGACTCAGGCTCAGTACCGCTCCGAGAAGCAAAGACGCAAAGAGATGGAGCTGAGAGTCAACAACATGGAGGAGGAAGTGCAGGACCTAAAGACTGATAAAGAGAGCCTAGAGCGAGTAAGCATGCTTCATGTTCTTGTCCTTGTGTCGGTGAAGGGGGACTGACTTTGGTTCTCTACAGAGGGTAGGCACATGTCAGTATCAGTGCACAGAAGACAACATGGCGACAAACGCAACATGTTTTAAAATGGGAAGTACTTGTTATGTAAAAGTTGACTGACAGTTGGTTCCCCTTCCTTGAAGACCTTTTCAGAGAGGAAGAACAAGTGGCAGGCGGAGCGCCAGCGTCGAGATGAGGAGGTGGAGGAGCTCCGTAAGAGCAGCCAGCAGGAGGTGGACAACCTTCGCGCTCTACTCCGCAATGCCCGAACCAGCACCAACGGCGCTGCTTCTGAACAGGTGGCGTCCAATGACAGGGCGGTACTGTAGGAATATGAAGGACGGCGCGGTGGTTTAAAAACTTGCATTTGGTCTTCTCTCTGAGTTCCCTTAATCATATTCTGAATCAGTTAAAGTTATAGTGAAGAACCTTTTCCTGGTCCTGAACCAGTCTCAGTTTAGTCCTAGACCTCGTTAGACCTCTCCATCAGAGAGAAGATGGTCTGTTTCTGTAGATTCCTAATGCTGGTCATCGGGACCACCGGGTGGGATTTTGGTGAAACCAGATGACATCATGCAGATTCAGCCAAACCTCCTTCAGCTCAGATTCCAGTAGGGCCTCCAATCAGAGACCAAACCACTGTGGACAGACCCAGATCCAGCAGAGACCAGTCCACCATAGACAGTCCCAGATTCAGCAGAGACCAGTCCACTGTGGATGGCCCCAGATCCAGCTTCACCTGCAGCCTTGGACCAGCAGTCTGAGCTCTGGAGGGAGGAGGAGAGCTCAGCTCCTGGCTCCTCCTCATCCTCCTCCTCCTCCTCCTCCAGGAGTAGAGCGTCTCCTCTCTGCTCCTCTTCTCCCCGCTCAACACCACACTGCTGGAGACCCAGGCCGCTGGAGGGAAAGGAAGCAAGGAAGAACCAGAACCAGGACTGAGTGCAGCAGATTTCCAGAACCTGCTGCAGTAAAATTAGAGGTTTTCTAAAGGGACTCTGTTACTCAGATACACAACCACGTTTGTCCACAGGGGGCGCCAAAGTCGAAAGAAAATGAAAATGTCTTGTAATAGCTTTAATAAAAGATGTTTTATGGTGTCTACATTGTGCGGGTCCACTAACTAACGTATACCGCGCATGTGTCACAGTTGTCTCAGCTGCAGGCGGAGCTGGAGGAGGAGTGGAAGGGGAAGTGTGAGCAGATGTTGGCCTCTGCTAAAGAGCAGCACAGTCGACAGCTGGCTGAGCTAACGGAGCACAGAGATGCTCTGCAGGACAAGCTAACGCAGCTACAGGAGAAGGTAGGCAAGCTAGCCACCATAAAACACAAACACGAGCAATGTGATCAGAGAGTTTGTTTCATTGGTTGTTGACTTAACGAGGAAGTCCAATTTTGCACATTATGGTCACTTTATTAGAATATAGATTACATTATTATTAGAAATACAGATAATGTTATGGGAAATGTGGGCTCATACTAAGATACTATCATGAATCTAAGTCATGATATCTTCATCTTTATGATGCTGGAGTAATCATTTTAATGTCATTTCTCGAGTATGATAGTTTTATCTTTTCATCTGGGGCGAGGAGCAGATTTATCACAATATGTCATTCATGTTTTACGTTAATTACATCTGCTTCGATAAATGATGTAAATGAATAATAGATTCCCAATCATTTACTTTAATGACCATTGCTAGGTCATATAAAATCCCTTGAACAGAACTTGGCAGATGATGATAATAACACATGTACCAAGGAAAGAATGGCAAAGAAAAACACCTTTTCTAAACAAGCTTTTTAAAAAGATGACTGCTGCACTTATTTTTCTATTTCACAATAATTTAAATCACGAGAAAGTTGGTTCTATAGTATTATGTAAGTGAATATTTGATTTTGTGATTTCCTTATTTATGGCCTTTCTCACTCAACAGTTCACGGTTCTGAAGCTGTCAAGAGATTTAGAAGAACAGACTTTGCTCCAACACCGCGGGGAGACTGAAGAGATGCAAGCCTTTCAGCAAAAAGTAAGATAGACGACTAGTCGTCAGTCAGCTCGTGCTTACGATGGGATCAAATGCTCGCCGTTAGCAGGGAAAGCATTTGTCAGGATATCACTGTCCTGGGATTTGGTTGACATCCACAACTAACTGCTATTTGTTCCATTACTATCACCCCCTTCCCTCAACACACACACACACACACACACACACACACTCACTGCATGTTGTTCTCTTTAAGTACACAGCCTTGGAGCAGCAAGGAGTAGCTGTAAGGGAGAAACTGGACAGAAGAGTGGCTGAACTGGAGAAAAAGCTGGCAGAGGCGGAGAGCTCAGGAGACACTTCAGCAGAGGTGAGGAGTCACACACACACACAGCATTATATAATAAATGTAGAACTAGTTGAACACTGACGTCCTCTCTGAATGTTTTATCAGGGACTTATGCCTTTTGTATGTCCAGTGATTATTAAATGGACCTGGTCATGGACTTGTATAGTGCTTTCCTAGTCTTCCTACCACTGAAAGCGCTTTAACACTACTTGCCATCACCCATTCCCACCCATTCATACAATGATGGGAGGAGCGACCGTTCAAGGTGCCCATCAGGACTAACTAGCATCCACACACCGTAGGCACAGCTATACAAGAGCACGACCCTGCTCACCACTGAGCCACAGTCGCCTTGGGTTCTATGCTTTGATCTCAAGGTTCTGTGCTTTAACCTTAGGGTTTTGTGCTCTGACCTTAGGGTTCTCTGATCTCAGGGTTCTATGCTCTGACCTCAGGGTTCTCTGACCCCGGGGTCTATGCTCTGATCAAGTAGCCCTGCATTCATTGAGCGCAGCTTTCTAGTGGGCTAATATAGTACTATAACCTCTCCAGTGGGCTAATATAGTACTATAAGCTCTCTAGTGGGCTAATATGGTACTATAAGCTCTCTAGTGGGCTAATATGGTACTATGAGCTCTCTAGTGGGGTAATATGGTACTATAAGCTCTCTAGTGGGGTAATATGGTACTATGAGCTCTCTAGTGGGGTAATAAGGTACTATAAGCTCTCTAGTGGGGTAATATGGTACTATAAGCTCTCTAGTGGGGTAATATGGTACTATAAGCTCTCTAGTGGGGTAATATGGTACTATAAGCTCTCTAGTGGGGTAATATGGTACTATAAGCTCTCTAGTGGGGTAATATGGTACTATAAGCTCTCTAGTGGGGTAATAAGGTACTATAAGCTCTCTAGTGGGGTAATATGGTACTATAAACTCTCTAGTGGGGTAATATGGTACTATAAGCTCTCTAGTGGGGTAATATGGTACCATAAGCATTCCAGTGAGGTAATATGGTACTATAAGCTCTCTAGTGGGGTAATATGGTACTATACGCTCTCTAGTGAGGTAATATGGTACTATAAGCTTTCCAGTGAGGTAATATGGTACTATACGCTCTCTAGTGAGGTAATATGGTACTATAAGCTTTCCAGTGAGGTAATATGGTACTATACGCTCTCTAGTGGGGTAATATGGTACTATGAGCTCTCTAGTGGGGTAATATGGTACTATAAGCTTTCCAGTGAGGTAATATGGTACTATATGCTCTCTAGTGGGGTAATATGGTACTATAAGCTCTCTAGTGAGGTAATATGGTACTATAAGCTTTCCAGTGAGGTAATATGGTACTATAAGCTCTCTAGTGGGGTAATATGGTACTATAAGCTCTCTAGTGAGGTAATATGGTACTATAAGCTTTCCAGTGAGGTAATATGGTAGTATATGCTCTCTAGTGGGGTAATATGGTACTATAAGCTTTCCAGTGAGGTAATATGGTACTATACGCTCTCTAGTGGGCTGTTTATTTAAGTTTTACAGCCAAAGTCTTTCTAGAGCCTTTCAGTTTGAACCAGCACCGTTATGATAGTCAGATCTCAATCTGAATAGAATTATAATGTTACATATGTGATAATGTAATAAATATAGTGTGGCGTTGCCAAGGTTCGAGGTCTGTGCGTACGTGTGATATGACTCATCATTTCTGAGCATTGAGACCAGCTGTGTGTCTCTGCAGGTGAAGCGTGTGATGAACGGAGTGTTTCATTCTCTGCGAGGGGAGTTTGACCTCGGTGAGTCTTACACTGGCCAGGTGGTGCTGGGGGTGATTGTCACGACTATTAAGGTAAGTGGGAGAGGGCATCTCTTATCCATTTTACACAATAACTAGTTATGTATTACAGTATGTACACCCATTATTCAGAATAATATATATATATATTTTTAGAGTCCCATTAAATATTTAACAAGATCAAATGATTACAACAAATACCATTCTGTAAAGTTCCAGGCACCTGTAACTGCAGGTGTGTTCCCACAGATCCAAACAGGGAATGTAGCCACACACATCCAGCTCATAAGACTCCATCTATCCATCTCAAGGGCTTTCATCAGTGGGCCATCACCACGCAGTGTTCTTCACAATGATTACATTTAGAAAAAGATATAAGATGAGTGAGTTTTAAGGAGGGACTTAGAACAGTTGTCCTGCCTGAGGATACCAGTGAAGAGATGCTGTGGTCACTTCTCACAATGTGTTAAAAGCCTGGCAGAAGTAATACCCAGCCACACACACATTCTTACTTCATTGTATACACTACAATGGAGGTGGATGATACTCGCAGATATAAAACACTAGTGCCATGCATATGTTTTATTTCCTCAATCATATGGATATTTCTATTCCAGAATGTAACCCTGCAGCTGCTGGTTGGCACAGACGAAGCTCCACTGAGACGGAGTAAGGATGTAGAGGAAGAGGAGGAAGAAGAAAGTGATGATGTGAAACAAAGACAGGAGACTGTACAGAATGTACATGTGAATGGTGACAGAGAAGTCAGAGAGGAAACAGATATTGAGGCCGATTCAGATTCTCACCAAGTCACTGAGACCCAGATGGATCAGGAAGTAGCAGCAGAGAAGGAGGCGGAGACGGCGACTGGGTCAAAGACACAAAACCAGGCAGAAGAATTAGAGGCCGCTGAACCGAGACCGCAAGAGACAGCAGAGTCTGAAGTACAGCAGGAGACGGCAGGACACCCTGCTCCTGAAATCACTACGGAGGAAAAACACAGCGACGAGTCTGCAGATCTCGATGATGAACCTAATGAGAGTCCACCACCTGAGGATGGACAGGAAACTGTGTCAGGAAGAGATGGAGAGCTCGTAGGAGAAATGCATGGGGCTTCTCAGAAAGCCTTCGGACCCCCAGCCAACCCGCCTCCACCGCCAAACGGCTCAAGAGAGGACACAAGGTGAGTCCTGGTCATTAGACTTGGCCAACAAAGATTCAGTCTGGCCTCCGGATCAACAAGTCTCAGGGCTGTAGTGTGGTCCATTGCCTCCGCTCAACGGCCTTTTCAATGGCTTCCTAATAGGAATGGTGATATTGTTCATTGGGCAGGGGTCTATATTCTTCTTCTTTTAAGAGCGGATGAATCACTGCAGTTTTTAGGGAAATGGCTAACCTGACCCACCAGGTGGTTTGTTACTCAGAAACATCTGAAAAGACATTAGAAACGTTTTGGAAAACGACAGGTGCTTTCTAACACTACTTGGCAGGTGAATGGTTGAAACATCTGTCAATCAAACTCTTGCCGAAGCAAGTAGAAGAGTGAAAACATGCTTTTCATGGAGAAAAGCCTTAAGTATAGTCTTGCCCTTGTCTCAATGAAGAGGTCCTCTCCTGTTCTAAAAGAGCTGGAGATGCAGCACCTATGCTAACCTCTTCAGGAGCCGCCATTGTTGTTTACGCTTTGTGTCGTCTCACACCTAAGCCACGCCCCTAGCTGCCAGTAGCTCCCCATAAGAAGCTGATTGGTCCAGACACAAATGCATTACTTGAAACTTGACGAGTTGGATTTATGTGCGATCACAGTCAACGGTATTAAATATGGCACGTGCATGAATATTATGCCTTGCATTACTCCGTTCCTAGTTCTAAATGTCTCTGGAGATGTCTTCTCTGTTGTTCCTGGTTTACCACCGTAGCTTTTGTTCATGATACTTGTTTCTTACCAGAGACTAACTTTACCTTAGTGGGGCAATGTCCTCAACATTTGTAATGTTCCAACAGAATAATCTCCATGAGCACTGAGACATCTCAAAGAAAACACAGGAATGATCCGAAGGATCAGCCATCACAACCGTAGACATGTTAAGGCCCAGGGCTCGGCAGTAACAGCTGCCTGGTTGCCATTAGCAACCATTTAGAGAAATTGGCAATTAACCACTTTTAACATATTACCAGCAACTAGCCAAGTTGCAGTGCACATCCATTTCTATCCAAGATGTCATCACTCCATAACTTTATCATATTAGATGACAAATTTTACATCAATTCTTGAGTAATGGCCAAAAACGTGTTTTGTGAGGTCACTGTGACCTTGACCTTTGACCACCAAATTCTTCTCAGTTCATCCTTGAGTTGAAGTGGTTGTTTGTGCCAAATGTGAAGACATTCCCTTCAAGGTTCACAAGAACGGACGGAGGGACATCCTGGAAACGCAAAGGCCTCGGAGGCAAAAAGATTGCAGAAATACGTGCATCTTAAATATTAGTTCCACGTAATATTTCTGCTACTGTCACAACCAGGCATCGCTGCATGTGCGCACATGTCTGTTTCATAGACAATAGTTTGACTGTGGAGTGAAAAGTTTGATTCAAGGGACAAACAAGCAGGTGAACCTGAACAAAAACAGAAGGACCTGGCGTCTTGGTCACATGGTGTCAGACGCAGCCTTCACTTTACTTGTAACATCTCTATACAGCATGCGGAGTCCTGCCAACTAACTGCCTGTCTGAACCCTCCTTTCTTGCTTGCTTCATCCCCCCTTTCCTTTTCCTCTTTGCTGTCTCTTGTACCATCCCACCCTTTTTCGGCTATTCTCTCAGTCTGACTGGGAGAATGGGTGAGGAAAATGGAGAGGAGCCATTTTTCCAGAACACAACTCCTGCCAACCCCCCTGCAGCACCCAGTGAGGAGGAAGAGGAGGATGAGATGGTGAGGAAGCATCTCCTCCCTTTCCTTGTCTTTAGTCATCCAGTGATGTTTTATCACCATCACACTGCTTTAACAGAGGTCTGTTCTATATGACAGCATTAACGTCATCATCTGTTTCCTGTGTGTCCAGAGCTTGAAGGGGCGCCCCCCCCCTGCCCCTCTCTTCGGTGATGATGAAGAGGATAATGATCTGGACTGGCTAAACTGATGTCATACAAGTCTGCCTCAACACTCAAAAAGGCATGAGGTGCTTCAACGGCTGTCTCTATGTGGGGGAGTGGTCAGGCCCAAAGGAGACGATGAACCTGATTGGGCGGAGAAGACGGGTGGCGTGTGCGGTTGACTGACGGGTCCAGGCTCTGATTTAGTTTGAAATAAGCCTGTAATTCACAGAAGAATCAAAACAATTGAGTTTAATTAATTATGTGATATCTGTTGGTGATGTTCTTTAGTCCCAATCTTTTTACATTGCACTGTAGCAGATTAGTCTGTTGAATCAGCAGAAATAATGTGGTTTTAATTATTAGTTTGCTGCTTTAAGAATAGAACTTTTACACATTTTTGCTAACCTGAATTTCCTTTCATGAAATAAATGACATGTAAATTGTGGTCTTGGCTTTATTGTTTCTCTTGGCGTGTTGGTGAGTGTTTCAAAGAAGTTTTGTCTGCAGTAGTTTAAAATTTTTTATCAAGGTTGGCATTTCAGAAACCTTGGAAAAAAACAAGCTGGAAAAGTATCCTCAAATACATCTTTGTTTTTTTTAATCAATTTAAATGTTATTAATTAGTTTGTAAAATATACAGCATATTTTATGTTTTGGGGATGACTGCCAGAGACCAGCAGAGGGTGCTCGAGACCCTAATAAAACTCCACTGTTGCTAAGCAACAAAAGCGCCACCCATGAGCTGTACCGAAAGGCACGAAGCTGCCTGACAGCCTAAATGGAACCAGGAAGGGTGAGCTAAATGTTGTAGCTTCCTGAAAACCCCAGGCTGAGCAGGTGATACGCCAAACTGCATTGAACACCTTCCTCTTTGAGAGGAGCCGTCCCTGAACCATCATGCAGCGTGTGTGTGTGCAAGTCTTGGCTGGAGGTCAGATAGGAAACGCCCCTCCTCATACGGTCATTCAGTTTCCTGTTTCTCTGTCACTGCCCCGCCCCTTTAGGAGACAAGGGGTCAAGCCCTCAGGTATGGCTCTGGGCTTTGAGCCGGACAATTCAGTCAATTTTTTTATGTATTTGTTACATCGTGTTTTACAAAGTTAGTAAAACACTTGAAATGTTTAAGTCAAGCCAGATGTTGCCTGATCCCAGGCTCAGAGGGATGAACTGTATCGTCCACTGGTCACAGCGCTTAAAACCTGCGGGTGAATCAGACAGTTTACCTAACCAGATGAAATGTTGACAAATGGAACCTGCTCACTTCCCGTTGAGCGAGGTCTCTCTTGCTTCCCACTTTCTGTCCCACTACTTCTGTCCCACGTGCTGGAACCATATCCATCCTGAAACTCAGATTCATTTTGAAACTACAACTACACACCTGTAAAGTTTCATGAATGCATTTTAAAAATGTGACTATGTAACAATCTGATCTCAACACATCTCACACAGCTGGATCAGTGAAAATTAAGCTTCGAACTCTGACACTACCTGCTTCTCTAGCATCGCTTTTGCACATTGCCTATATTATAAGTTCAAAGTAAGTTACGTACCCTTTTTCATATCTGTAGGAAAAGACCCAAAATGAGCACTGTCAGGAGACTTCTTGATTATTATAAGACCCAGATCCCTCTGGCCAAAGTCCAGTCAACCTCAGTGCTGTTTACTGATTTGAAACACAGTGCTGACAACTGAAACTGTGTGTTTCTGCATCAGTAACACCCCTTACAAGGTAGACATCACAAACACTACACCTTTCTACAGGGTTTATTTAGTGGTTGCAACATCCAATATAATTTCAGTGAGGCCTCAGTACAGAAGGACTGAAATGAAGTCTGCCTCAGCTGCTCCCGAACAAATGAAACCGGTAATTGAAACTTGTCTGATGTCGTGCTAAATCTAGTCCAGCGTTGTGCACCGCTTGTAAATGTGCAGGCTGTGTTGTTGTAAATGAAATTCCCCGTCAGTAAAGGAATATATGAAAGAAGGAAGGGTCATTTCGTCATTGTGACATATTTTTGGGGCCAGTTTTATGGAAGTTAATCGGCCAGGCGTGGCTTCAATAAGTCCCACTATAACTCGTCATATCTGTATTATTTCACCTTTGACTGAAAAAGGGTTCCACACAATTTAAAACTAACGCATTACATGATGTTCGAAGTTTTTCATCTAAATTGTTTTCCCTGTTTGTGACAGCTGTCAGCAGCTGCTTGTAGCTCAACTCAAGATAGCTACATCGTGATACATAACCAAACTATTATCACTGATTATAGCAGATCAATGTGTTAATGGCTCTGATTAGAACTGGTTGGATGATAGTGAGATAACTATAAGACATGACCCTCTGCGGTGATTTACATTCAGACGAGTCATCTGGCCTACATTATATTTAGCGAGCTTAACTCAAGTCATGGCGGTGATGATGCCAGACGGTGAAACCGTCTGTTTCTTTGACCCCTTCACAAGTTAATTTCTTACCAACGTCTCCAAACGAACATTGGACGTCTCAACTGATTGTGAGTTAGTTATTGATAACATATATGATCTATAACAATCTTGGCACCAGGTTGATGAATGAACCAGTAAGTAGCAGCTCAATGGGGGTTTAAATAGGGCTGCTTATAAACTAATGCTATTTGTGGGACGCTGAATGGAAAACTTTGGAAGCCCTGCCATAGTGTGTTTACCATGAGCAGGATGTCCCTGACCCTAACCATAGCATAGCAGAAAAATACATGACAACGTTGTCAGTGAGTGTATTTTGGGTTTTTGGTTGTCAAAAGTAATGTATGTGTGATAGTAAGGTAGCTGCAATGACTCATACAATCCTAACAAGTCACGTGACATCAAGAGGTTCAGGACAGGTTTAAATGCCTGGGACTTCCCACTATTCAGAAGAAGTGTGTATACATCTGATTCAGTGCTTTAAATACCCAGAGTCCTCGTTTGTTGCATTATAAAGCTCTCTGGCTGCACTCATGTGTTTCTTATGCAACTTTAAGTTTTCCACCGCAGCGTTGATGCCCAGGTGGGTTTGTTTTGCTCACTTGAAAATGATTCAAGAAACCTGCACTTTCACACCAACGAGTTCTGTTAATCAATGAAGTGAATCCCAGTTGATGATCAGCACAAACACGCCGTTCTAATTTTAGACTCCAGTAACACAGACGAGGTGTCATCGGGCATCAGTGCAGGCCGCTGGCTGCCGAGCAAACTAATGATCTCGCCGGTTTGCTGAAGGCGCCAAATGTTGCCGTGAGCTACATCAAGGTCGAGTTTCTTACTCACTCACTCACTCATTTCAAGAGTGACTTCATTTCCATTTACTGTATATTGCTTTTCCAGCAGCCTCAGACTCAGTGAGCTTTGTGTGTTTGTGTCCCAGTTCCTGCAGGGGAGCCCTGGAACGTTTTCTGTTTACAGCCTTGCTGCGATAACATTCCCCCTCTGCATCACAGGCAGCGCTGTGTACGGTGCCACCGCTCCCCTGTCCACCAACAGGACGCGCTCTGTCAGCCGGCTACACCGCCAGCTCCCACACTAAAGTCTCTTTGAAATACCAGTTTGTTTATTCTTGTATACTAAATATGCAGCGTGCCTAAGCAACCTCAGATTGACTGGAGAGACAGGCAGCGTCTGTGTTGACGGCTCTCTCCTCTTGTCACCTTCAGCTCATGCTTGCTGTATTTCCTTTTGTATTTTCATGCAAACATACCTCGTTGGTTTTTGTACCCGGTTTTCCTTTCTCTGTTTTGTCTTTCTGTGTCTTCCTTTCCATCCAGTGGGATGTTATTATAGAGGTGACTCTCCCCATTCACCACTTTTTTGTGGAAAACTCAGATGACCTCAGTTTCAGGCATCAGTTAAAAAAAATAATTGCACAGTATACATTGTCCTGCAATGTTACATTCTAAACTCCACACACACTAATTCAATTCAATTCAACTCAACTCAATTTAGTTTATTTTGTATAACCTAAAACCACAAATATAAATTCCCCTCTGAGGGCTTTACAATCTGTACACATACGACATCCCTGTCCTACCTCACATCGGATCAGGAAAAAATAGAAAAAAAAACTTTCACGGGGAAAAAAGGGAAGAAACCTTCAGGAGAGGAGGATCCCTCTAACCAACAAGCCATCCTACTCAACTGTCCCCATGGTCGGCATTCCATTGTGGTCTACGTTGTCGTCTGTACAATATAGTGATGAAACGATGACATTTATTGTTGTACAACATCTCTACACTTACAGATCCCACTTTATCTCCCAAAGTTTCACTTTGTCTGGCTCCAGCTAACTACCAACAAGCAATGTGTGAGTGACCTCACAAACTCTCCGGTCATGTTTTCTTGAAGCTGCTCCATCAAAACTTTCACAACAACCATGCATCAGTAGACTGAAATGTTCCCCTCAACTATACAGACGCCTTTTGTCCCCTAACTTTACTGATTGGTTCAGTCTCATCTCAGCCAGCATCTGGCAGAGATGTTTGCTTTTGGAGTTGGTAGAACATTCTCCTGTCATTGAAAAGGTATGTGCTATAATAACGAGTGTAAAGAGGAGACGAGTGAAAGTCTACTAAAATGGGGTGTGGTTAAAATAAACCTTGTAACCTTTGTAACATTGTCACATAATGCTACATATGAAAGTCTGCTTAGGGCGTTTTGGGGTTAAAAGGTTTTTACGTTATTATTTGAACACAAACCATGATCTTTTTTTTTTCCTTGACGAAGTGTTTATGTTGTGGTTGTGTTGCCTAAACCCAACCAAATGGATTCACACCGTTAACCACGCGGAACACTTGACACAAAGCTGATACGAAAGGTTTCCGCTCAATGGCCTGGGTGGACCCGTCAGAGGGGGCGGTAACACGCCAACATGTTCTGCAGCGTGCCAACACAGGCAGGAAGAGAAGAAGAAGACCTGAAGCCTGGAAACATGTAAACAATGCTTGAATACAAATACTTGAGGCTTTGCAAATGAGGAAGGACCTCAAGGATACACACGCTGTGTTTTGGTGAGCAACACTGTTTGTTTCCTATAAAACTGCTCTGGGCCCCTTTAAACCCACTTGGTGCATAGCTCTGCATCTCTGTGGAAGGGATGTGTCCATCAGTAGTTGCAGCACACCTGCTCATGCCAGACACGCAACGGCCAGGTTATTGCTGCTCTGTGCTCCCTGCTGTCATCACTCCTATTAGCTGCTGTGGAGGAATGTGCAGGCCACAGCTTCCCCCTGCCTGCTGCTTGGGCAGCCGCCAGCTCGAACCACGGCTCCCTTCTGTACGTGGCTGCAGGACTACCAGACGCAGGCCCAGCCTTCATCGTTTACTTGTATTCATCGCAGGAGCTTGTGGGACCCGCTAATGAAAACCCAACCATGTTTCGGGATTATGGGAATAGTACTTTGGAACAAATTCCTCCAAATGGATGCTTTTTAGTTTTTATTTACATTCCATTTCATTTAGCTGAGGCTTTTATCCAAAGGGACTTACATGCTTTACAGTAGACCGTAGACACAGCAACAGTGAGCAATGAGGGTTAAGTGTCTTGCTCAAGGACACAACAACATGGACCACCGATCCTCTGATTGAAAGTCAGACCTGCTAACCACTGAGCCACAGTTGCCTCATATTTGAGGAAGTATCCATCTTCACACATTACAGTTGTGGAATATAATTCTGGGCCAACGGCTTCTACATGCACCATCCTAGTCTCATGAGCATCAAACAACTCAAAAGGTGCACAGAGGTTACAGGTCTCTCTTTAAAACACAGCCACGACTAAGCAGCCATACTAGATGAGAGATTGTTAATGCTGCTGGGGCTGGAGGTTCAGAAGAGGTCATTATATAATTATATAATGTTTGATTTTAGAGTCATTGCTGACTATGACCAGTGCAGTCTCAGTGCTGTGAAGACATTTTTCTACTCTGTTCATAAAATAAATGAATTGAGTGGAGACAGTTCTACTTCTCTAATAAGGATAATAGTTTTTAATATAAATGATGTCATATGCAGTCAGCCAAGTCGTTTATTGTTTCTGTATTTTTAGCAGGTGTTGACGGTTTTAGACAGCAGAGATTACAATGACAAAGGGGTTAGAATGCGACCTGATTTAGTCAGTCACCACAGCTCATGACATAATCTGCTCACGCTCATCTATGAATTCTAATACTCAGCTGGTGATCAGTGTGTACAGTGTGGTCAGTATGCGTTTGAAGGAAAATGGAACCCATTCGGGATAAGCGGGATGAGTGATGACGGCAGCATAACCAGGAGCTTTTTAAGGGCACCAGCATGAGGAATGTGGCAGATATGTAACGGGAGGAGGTGCAGGTTTCACTCACACCTACACACGCCCACACACACACACACACACACACACACACACACACACATGCACTCCCACAGCTGATTCCACACTGAACACACGTGTACACCTACCTGTTGCACAGTGGCAGACTCAGGCTGTCTGACGGGCAGAGTAATGTCACGTCCTCTCAAAGAGTGAGATTACAAAATGACGGCAGAGGAGGAAGCTGTTCAGACAAGGAACGTCAATAGCAAATAACCACATTTCTAATAGTTTTCAGGCACATTCCCACGGAGGCTATCTTGACCACTTGGAAGGAGCTGTCCCCCGCCTCAATATACTATATTTACGCCTCTGGGGCCTGGTCAGTGTTTAGTATGAATAATTAACTAAATAATAACTTTTTAAGACACTTCATGACACCATCTTGAAAGAAAGTGCAGTCACATTATGATCTGTGAACGATCAGGGAGTTAATTAGAAATGGGCTGCGGAAAAAGATCCTCTAAACTTCCTTCAACATATAAAGTCCTTTAACCAGATGAAACCGGCAAACGCCAACCGGGCCTTCTTCAGTGTTGAACTGGCTGCTCACTTATAAAACCCCGGCCTGGACATCTGTGAGCTCTTTGTAGCGGTACAGCCCCTCTGCCTGCATGCTGCAAACGCTTCTTGTTTATCCTTTGGATCGCTATGAAAGTGTGAATCTGAGTAATTCAGCAGGATTTGCCATTTCCGTTATTACATTTCAAGGAAACCTCACAGTGAGAGTCTTGTCCCGTCTATGGACAGAATCAATGCAGATTTGTTTCTTGCAGAAACGAATGACCTTGTTTGTATTTTGGATGAAAAATGTTTATCAGACAGACTGGTGGTATCAGATAGCCGAGAGCTGCTTGATGAATCACCGCCGACTCCTGACCTCCATGTGTTTTGGAAATGTTTGCCTGGCTGACAAACAATGGTTGGCACATGGCCAGGCAGGAGGCTGCCAATCTGGCAACCCCTCCACCCCTCTGCGCTCCCGCTCCCCCATCAGTGTCCGACGCAGCGTGGCCAGTACACACATCCTGCCTTTGTGGGCCAGGAATTCAAAGAATCCAGATTGCTGCCCAACAAGGTGCCCCCCCCCCCCCCCACACACACACACACACACACATCCCTCGCATCCCCCATCTCACCCCACTCCAGCGTCCCAGTGGTTTTACAGCCCAGCCGGCCGGGTGTCTGGCGGCTGCATGTGGTTTGAGGTTGTGTTTTCGCTGCACACAGTAACATCAGCGTTACAGTCTGGAGCTACAACACCTGCTCTCAGGAAGTGAGCTGTGTGTAGTTGTACCAACTGTCAACCTTAAGGCCGTACACAAGTTGGATGAGGTTTTCAGGTTGTGCTGTGGGGTCTGAGGCTAGTCCTTTTTCATCTTTACATGTGACCTAATTGTGTCATGTCTATAACACTATTACACAATAATTATAAACATAAACCATAAACATGACTTAAAGTGACTCAAAACCGACTAAGTATGGACCCCGAGTTTTGAAAAATGCTGATTAAAAAAGTTAGGAACTAGCTAGAAGGCTAAACTCAACGGTTTTGAGTTTAGATATGCACAAGAATGTCATTTGTGTCCAGCAAAAAATATGAAAATTGACTTACGTATGGCTGAAATATGAATATTCCAGGCCTTCCTGCTCCCTACTGAAAGCTAAGGCCAAGGAGAACCATGCTGCAGTGAAACAAGCCCCGTTCAGGGACCACCGAGGACTGTGGGAACTTTCATGCTTGAGCAGAGTTAACATGAGTTCTCTACATTTATTTAACTAAAATAATTATTAAAAATACTTCACTCAATCAAAGCCAAACTTCGCACAGATACTCCTACAATATTGAGCTATTTTATAGTATTTTAAAAATCTTTTTACATTTATTTTTGTATGTGTATTATCATAAACCAATACACCACTAACACATATATGGCCTTATTATCTATCTTCACAAGGGTCTTCTGTATTTTATAGTTTTTTTAATTTTTCAAATAGACCTTGTGAATGAGGAGATAATCAGGAGACATTTCCAGAATAATTAAATATTCCAATTAAGTTGTTTGCGTGTAAATCTAGGCATATTGGTACAAAATTATGTGACATTGCATAGTTTAAAGCCCACATTCAACACCAATATTTGCCACAAGTTTCACTGTAGAAATTAAGGATGTAATATTGATACATATGCCAACATGTGATTTTCAAATAAATTGTATGTCTCCCTTCTAGATGTCTCTAAGCCGAGGCTGGGAATCAATGCTCCAGACTGGTTCAGTTTGTCCTGGTCACAGGCCCCGCAGAAACTGCAGCTGAAAATATGAAATGCATAAATACTCCCAGGTTTTTCAGGGAGCAAGGGAAACCTGCAGTCTGTTATCAAATTTGCCAAATTACATTTCCCATGCTTCATGACAGTGTGAGCCAGTGCTTAGTGTGAGCACCTTCCTGCTCTCCAACAAAACACGTTTTAGGTGCTCTGGGATGACAATGGGAATGTCGGGTTTTTCCTACCAATCATGGGAACCTGAGGACAAGACCTGTATTTCCTGGAACGAGGCCCAATCGGAAAGAGATGGAGAGAACACAGGATGTCCTGTGCACAGTGTCCCACAGCACACTGCAGTGGAGAGGACAGAGCCCAGCTGGTTGGCCCGAGCTGGTGGAAGATCCCGCTTCCCCCGTCAAACACTCGAACATGATGGAGTGGGATTCCCCACTCAGGTTTTCCATTATAGCTGTCCCTCAATCTTTCCCTTTGGTTTTCTTGACCGTATGTCAGGCTTAAAATGACCCTTGAGGCCTGAAGCACCATATATTTTAATCATTGTTTGGTTGATATTCCAGTCACTCTTATTTACGAAACATTTATCACTTGCATATATTCTCACACCTTAACATCTCTTCCTGAGGCCACAACAACACAGTCATTTGAAGCCGTCTCTGTCAGTATTTCACACCACCTCCTCTGGCCGCTCTCCAGCCGTCTTGAGAGGAGAGGTAATGATATCACGGAGGGGGCGGGGCATGTGTGTCTATAAGAACAGGGAAACCTCTCTATGAAGTAGAGCCGAGTTGTGCTCACAACAGGTTACTGTCGGAGAGCAAGCGAGAGCAGACGGGTGTACCTCTCAGTGCACAGACTCTGAACTGTGGATACATTTTCATCCTGGAACCGACAACCAGACCTCTTTCCTCAGGGGACTTTGGATGGTCGATCTAAACTTTTTACTTCTACAATCTTTATTCCTTTGGAATATCATTTTTCTGTCCTTTTGATCTTTTTCACATATGCTGTTACCAGGATGCTTAGCCCTGTTACTATGCAGCAGATCATTTCCACCCTGTTTGTGCTTGGCAGCGCTGCAGTGATGGTGAGTTGCTCTCACTTCTGACTATGTTACTACATTCTGTGTGTAAAATGCCCCATTGTCTAGTCATTATACGCATTACTAGATGAACTGTCATCTTATTACTTTGTTTGTACATTTTCACCCTCTCACCTATCCTGCCCTGACCTCTGACCCCGGCCCCCAGGCAGACAGTGAGTGCCCGGCTGAGTGTTCCTGCCCCCCCTTGCCCCAGCCATGCCCGCCGGGCATCAGCTGGGTGACCGACCACTGTGGCTGCTGTAAAGTTTGTGCGAGGCAGTTTAATGAGGACTGCAATGTCACCGAGCCCTGCGATCACATCAAGGGGCTACGCTGCCATCTGGGGGCCGGAGGAGACCCGGAGAGAGGACTGTGTCGAGGTGAGTGAACGCACATTGTTAAACATCAATTAAAAACAGCTTTTAACTCTGTCCACACATAGATTGGATACCTTTTTCTGACTTTTCTTCCCCCACCTCAGTTGAACAGCTCACATCATGGGGTCACAAGATATCAATTCACTTTAAAGGTCCACGTGTCCAAAGGGTCACCTAACAAGACAACTAACCAGGGTTACTGTAAAGCAGCACTTATGATTTTACATATAAAGATTCAGTCTCAAGGAGCTGAGAAAATAACCCTGGTGATGTCATCAGGGTGATTTTGGAGAATACAAAGCTTCAATAGAAAATCTGTATCATAAACTGGAAGTGTAAAGTTTTAAAGATGTTTGCATTTTCCACCTGGAAAGGGTTTAATAAAAGGTAATATGAAGTTGCATCATGGGAAGTTTAGGATCCAGAGTTTTGGAGATTGGCTTGTAGGAGCTGACAAAGGATATTTTTGCCTCTGTTGCACAAATGTTCAGTGTTTATTTTTTTATAGAAGGCTAATTGTTCAAAAAATATTCCCTCATAGAAAGTAAAATTATTTGTGCAGTTTGATGCTGACTATAATGTATTTGTGATTGTGCTTACGTATAAACGCAGGTTTTCCACTGTGTCCTATGAAGTTCAAAGGTCTCCCTTCACAGCTGTTTCCTTTTTCGCGCGTGTGTGTGTGTGTGTCTGTGACAGCTGATGCCCAGGGTTTGCCATGTGAATTTAGCGGGCGGATATACCAGCATGGTGAGGACTTCCAGCCCAACTGCCAGCACCAGTGCACCTGTATGGACAGGGTGGTGGGCTGCATGCCACTCTGTCCTCGCCAAGTGCCACTGCCCGACTGGCGCTGCTCGCGGCCCCAGCTGGCCCGGCCCGAGGGCGGCTGCTGCGAGGAGTGGGTGTGTGACGACAACAACCACATCAGTGAGGAGCCAGACGAGCTGACACACACCTCCCTGCCAGACAGCCGGTCCCTTCCCAACCACATCAGTGCCCTGCTGCAGGCCCAGCCGCACCCTCGGCACCCAGCTGCTGCCGGAGGTGAGCTTCTCCTGAGGCCCACCACCAACACTAAATGTGGTCTCAAGGAGATTTAGTATTGTTGGTGTGCAGGGGTTGAGCCAAACATTTTTCTATTGCATGATTAATAATGAGACAAACCCTGACAAGCTGCTTTGCATCCATCTTGATCCCATTTCAGAGAGATCATTCTAACTTCACAAAACAGTAACTTGAATTAAGCAGGTCACTACTCTAACGTTTCATTAAAAATGTATACATTTCATATTCCAGTCAGAGATTTGTAGGCACCTCTTAATAAAAAATATATTATATATGTATATATATATATATTATATAACCTTATTTTGAGATTTAAAAAGTCTTATAATATAAAAATATACAATATAGCGTGGATGTGAACATTTTAATCATGACAGTGTTATGCTACATTTGTCATCTTATGAGCAAAGCTGATATTGTATCCTGAGGGTGGCACTACAGTGAAGAGTTTAGCCTCAGGGGAGCATGAATGTGCTCAGTTAATATAATGGCCACCTTCACATCAGATTTAGATATTAATTTAGTTGAAGCCTATAGACATCCACAGCTAATGTGTCCTGTTATTGTGCTCAAATGGCTGATATTTTCTTCCATTACTGGAATCCCATTACTCTAATCCAAAGATCATGATTATATGGATAGATGTTTTTTTTTTTTTTTACCAAATCCCTAAATTGTGTGTGTTTGCTGGGATACATTGTTTGATTTTGACTCATTGCCTTTGTTTTTTCCCACAGAGATGGTGTCCTTCCCCATGTCCGAGGTGTTACTCAAATCTAGTTGTTTCCCACAAACCACAGCTTGGACCGAGTGTTCCACCACGTGTGGGATGGGCATTTCAAGTCGAGTGAGCAATGACAACCCAGACTGTCGGTTGCTAAGAGAAACCAGACTTTGCCAGATCCAGCGATGTGAGCTGCAGCTTCCTGTAGCTAGCAAGGTTTGCTAACAAACACACCTGCTAGGAAATTAAAGAGTATTGGAGATAAACATAATATATTAGAGGGATGTAAGGGATAGTAGGCGACATTACAAACTCGTCTCTCTTTTTTCACAGTTTGGAAAACAAATAATTGAATCAATAAATACTGCATTGTTCCTTGATGAAGATTCAATAATACTATAATGATGTCATGTTAATGGTGGCTCTATCTCTGTCATCCAGAAGGGGAAGAAGTGTCAGCGAACTGTCCGCCCCCAGGAACCGATCAGAATCACCTTCGCCGGATGCTCCACTACACAGCGGTACCGCCCTCGTACCTGTGGGACTTGCACCGATGGCCGCTGCTGCACACCCTCCCTCTCCCGCACTGTGATGCTCCGCTTCCACTGCCCTGATGGAGAGGGCTTCTACCGAAAAGTCATGTGGATCCAGCGCTGCAGCTGCAACACAAGCTGCCGTATTCACAGCGGGCCCTCCAGCCCGTCAGTCAGCCTCCACAATGACATCCACACCTTCAGGCACTGAGGCTGACTCATCATGCCTGGCCCCCGGCCTGGCACACTGGGCAAAGACTCCCCCCCCCCCCCCCTAAATAGGCAATATACACGCTTGCACTTTAAGCGTCCTGCTACAATCACACCCGTCTGTCCACTAGTGTCACTGTGCAGGGCAGCACTCTGCAGTATGCTGCTGTGTCCGACTGTTGGCAGAAGCTTTTACTGAAACTTCTTTCATTGAATTGGAATGTGCTGTCCTCTCCACAGAGAGCCATGTGACAGTCATACAGAATTACGTTTTTGAAACCAGTAATTGCGAACATTTATGGCATTTTAAATTATGAGGAAGAACTAGATGACATATTCATTAGTTGCTATAGGGGCTAGGTGTTCTTTATTACCTGTCCTTTGTGATACACCTGTACTGATTGTGGCAGTGTGTGTGTGTGTGTGTGTGTGTGTGTGTGTGTGTGAGACTTTACAGAGAATGTGCTCATTATGCTACTACAGCATATTGATGAAAGAATATAGTGTATATGGACTTCACTCTTAGTTGTGGAGTGGTAAATACTAGGATCACCTCATTTTTCGGGGTGTGATTTTATATTTTATTTTTGTGTGTGTGTCCTTCACAGTGTACATACAATGTTTTATTTTGAAGAGTGAAATGATGCTATGTATTTAAAACTTGTTACACATGTTCATCGAATGTTTTGGTCTGTAATTCCTGCACATCAAATAATAATGTATCAACCTGTAATACATCTTATTTTTTTGTTTAATGTATAATAATAAATCTATGGAGAGGCATTGCAGATTTGCACTTTTTACTATCTGTTTTTGTGTTGTGGAGAACTCACTGGATTCTCACTATATCACAAGATCACACAAATCCATCTTGTCAGTCTTCAAGTAATGTGTTTGTGTCTGGACCAATCAGCATCCTGTGAGGAGCCACTTAGGTGTGTGTGTGTGTGTGTGTGTGTGGAACCACACAAAGCGGCAGCTGTTCATTCTAAACAACAATGAACCCCTGAAGAGGTTGGCATAGATGCTGCAGCATCCCTTCTATCAGAACTAGAGAGGCCACTGAAGGCTTCTCCATGTAAAAGATGTGTTCACTCTTGTTTTGAAAGTGCCTCCCCTTTCCAGTTTCCAATGATGGCTTCTCAGATTCTGTTCACGAACCCTGTGGTAGGTCAGGTTAACTACTCTACACTATAGCTATGAGACTTCTACTTGTATATAAAATCAGCTTCTCTAACCAAAGGCTGCTTGAACTAGGACCATCTTGATGAAACCGGGCCCAACACTAGATCGTATCAGGGACTTAAAGCCTCTTCCCGCTCCCTGCCCCCCTAATGCCAGCGCCTTGCTCATACCACACCCGGCTTCGCATTCAGCCTTCATTTGGATCTCAACTACACACCAAGTTTGGTGAATGCAGTTTTCACGTTGCGACGCTATCAATCTGTCCACAGACAGAAGTATAAACTCCTCAGTGGTTGGTCTGTTGTCATGATGATTCACACACAGACTCACAAGGTGAAATCTATGCCATCTACACACAGGCAAAGGAGTTCATCAGACTGTAAAAGCCAGTTCGTACCAAGGGGAGGAACCATTCAGCAGTGATTCATCTTTTTGACTCCATGATTTCTGATTCCCCACCTCCCATTGTGTTCTCTGCTATGGAGTAGAATGTGTGGTTTTTTTATGTTGATGATGGCGCTAAAAAATAATTTGGATACATCCCGCAAAGTCCAATACGTGTTTGGAACAAAGACGTGACACGACCAATATTGCAACAAAAATTCCCCATTCTGCAAGGCGCTCTCCAAATTGTAATGTTAGGGTTGCTCAAAAGGCAGGACCAGTACGCCTTTCACAGTTAAAGACTTTAGGTGGAGAAGGATCTTAAAAGTCCAAACAGCACTTCAGCAGGAACCTGCAGTGGCTGTGCTTTAGCAAACATAACCAAAAGGAACTTATTAGAATAATTCTGAGAAGGCATGTCAATAAATGCATCATCCAGTTGTGACACCAATAGCCTGATAATACATGTTTGTCTCCTCTGGAAATGGTTGTTGTTAATGAACCAAAAATGCTGTTTTTACCTGCTGAGTTACCATGGGAATGTACTTACCAAACAGAAAAGGTGAGTTTTTTATTGTTCAATACCCTAAAGAAAATGTTTTATTCAACAGACACATTTCTGGCTTGTTTACACCAACATCCTTGGTTTGGCAACCATGACCCTCACATCTTTTTCAGGCCTTTGTTCTAACAATGGAACCCTTAACTCTTTTTTCTTTGGTGTCTGGCCTTTACCGTAGAGCTTCTCAGATGCCCACACACATTTCCAGCTCTGCGTTCTTGAGGCCTCGTGGCCTTACACAATGCTCCGGCTGCCTCTGGAGCACAAACATGACGGTGGACCACTAAATTCCTCACCCTGGCCTCTGCTTCCATCTGAAAGGAGGGAGGAACACTCCTGACTTCCCCAGTCAGTACAACTAAGGCAGTGGGCCTCTTCTCTACCAACTCTCCCGACTCCAGTTGCAGCCGGACCTGAGATATTAAGAGTGGTGGGGCCACAGCAGCTGGACTGCTTGGTGGCTACTACACATGGAAAGGGTTCATTCTTCAAGAAGTGTCAAGGTGTCAATCAATGTGCTCATTTCATTTTGATACTTTTTCAGTATGGCGGCACTAGAAGTAAGGTTAGGATTATTTGTCAGGGTACCGTGGATATCTGATGCTAATGTCATAGTAATCTGATAATCCAATAATACATATATTGTATTTATTAAATGGAGACTCTGCAGCTCACAGTTATTGCGTGTTTGAGAGTTTGTGCAAGTGAACAAAACTACGCTAGATAGTCAATTATGTTTTAATGCTGTGTAACCCCCTACAACAGTGGCGTTACAAAGTATTTAGTGCCCATTCTCTCATACGGCATGTTTGTCCATGACCCCACAGAGTCCATAGTTTCCATTACATTACATTTCATTTAGCTGACGCTTTTATCCAAAGCGACTTACATGATATACAGTGTACAGTAGACCGTAGACACAGCAACGGTGAGCAATGAGGGTTAAGTGTCTTGCTCAAGGACACAACGACACGGACTGCCGGAGCCGGGGATCGAACCACCGACCTTCTGATTGAAAGACCGACTTGCTAACCACTGAGCCACAGTCGCCCCCAGGGACAAAACACACTTCCAGTAGGAGAGCAATTTAATATGCTTCATGCTCCGGCCTTTCTCAGTACATCACGGGTGTTCTAACGTGGGCTGAATAGTATGTCAGTTATATTGACACGTTTTCCTACCTATCATAAATTCAACTGATCAAATATAAGTATTCTTCTCTGCATCCTCGTACTTCAAACAAGGTTGAATTCTTTCACCGGCCGGCCGACAGGCAGCAGCCAAAAAGCACACACGACATACCATATCACCATGGAGACTTCCTTACCATCTGCTGTCGTCACTGACGGCGCCAACAGTTCCCATTTGACCGTTCAACATTACGCTTGATGACGATGTTTGTCTGCTTGAACTGTTTGGTTGGTGTAAATTCAAGGAAATGATCCTTCCAACAGAGTTGTTGTGCACAAAAGCTGGTGTCCCATGACAACGTTTGACTCATTTGTTTCAGGGTCATCGTGGCATTTCAGTGAAATTAAAAGCACTTCAATCGGAAGGAGGCAGATATTAGGAACATATTTATGTTGCTCCTCATCTGTCTGTCTGTTCATCCATCAAAATGCAATGAGTAGAAGACTCACTCTAGACTTGAATTTGAACTAAGACAACAGTCATTTTTTTAAAGCTTAAACAAGAAATTTCCTTTTCCAGGAGGTTTACAGTAATAATGAATTAGTTTGCTATCAGTTCCTCTCTATGACACCACTGTAATACAGCAGCCCACAGAAGAGTTTTTTTTGCTAAATACAATCATAAGCACCTCACAGCAAGAGGGGCCAGATTCGATGTGGAGTTTGCATGTTATCCCTGTGGCAGAGCGGGTTCGGGGTGGGCGGCGTGGGTCCCCTCCACATTGGTTAAAGTTGTACGACATGCCATGGTTTTATTTACATATGCCAAATAGTAAATTCATGATTATTGTTATAGGATGATTAAGCTCAGATTGATAATATGTGTCAACGATTGTTTCCACTTGTTGCCACTGTAGCTAACGGCTAATCAGCAACATCACATGCTCCAGCTAGCGGATGATGGAGCAGTTGAAGCTGTCGCCACTGATGCTTACTGCAGAAGACTGCCACATATTGGAACAGCATTTTCAGCCGTACACAATCCCCTTGGAACCCTTTTCATTCCCTGTATGAAAAAATAGGTCAATGTTGATTTTTTTGTTACGTAACTTGGTTACTTCAGTAATGGCAACATAGTTTTTTACCTCAACTATGTTTTTTTTTCATCACACCATCTGTATAGAACTGATAGAAATGTAAAACAAACCCACACTTAGCCGAGCTGATGAAGAGAATGAGAAACTGGAGGATGTTCTCACAGTGCTGATAGCATCCAAATAACTTAGCTTTGCATAAATACTACGGGGAGAAACAGCTAGCTCGGCTCTGTACAAAGGTTAAGAAAAAACTACCTACCATCACCAGCACATGACCAAGGCCAGCAGCAGGACTCCAGGAGGTTTCTCTTTCTCCCAGCCTCCAATAAACTAGCGATGTGTTTTTTATTTGGTTTTTGAACAAGCATGATACACGTTATTACTTTAGAGATGCTGGGAAGCAGATTTGTCCAAAATGGAGAAAACTATCCTAGCTTATTAGCTGTGTAACTGTTTTTTTAACATCCTGTTTTCTAACTGCGTTATTAGGCTTGTTAGCTTGAAGAGTTTAATTTGTACTCTTCAATAACTTTTAACAGAACACAATTGTGTAGAATGAAGAATAAAAGAAGGAAGCAAACTAGTAGAGAGAACATAGAGAGCTTCTGGACAATACTATTGCATGTGGCCAATCTCATGAAAAATCTATGACAATCCTAACCCGGACCCACTTCTCAAGTACTGACGCATGCACCTGGTCGTACCTGGTGGTCATACCTGGTTGTCCTACCTAAGCTTGGTCGTACCTGAGCTTGGTCGTACCTGAGCTTGGTCGTACCTGAGCTTGGTCATACCTGGGCTTTGTCGTACCTTGTTGTCCTACCTGAGCTTGGTCGTACCTGAGCTTGGTCGTACCTGGGCTTTGTCGTACCTTGTTGTCCTACCTGAGCTTGGTCGTACCTGAGCTTGGTCATACCTGGGCTATGTCGTACCTTGTTGTCCTACCTGAGCTTGGTCGTACCTGAGCTTGGTCATACCTGGGCTTTGTCGTACCTTGTTGTCCTACCTGAGCTTGGTCGTACCTGAGCTTGGTCGTACCTGGGCTTTGTCGTACCTTGTTGTCCTACCTGAGCTTGGTCGTACCTGAGCTTGGTCGTACCTGAGCTTGGTCGTACCTTAGCTTGGTCGTACCTGGGCTTTGTCGTACCTTGTTGTCGTACCTGAGCTTGGTCGTACCTGAGCCTGGTCGTACCTGGGCTTGGTCGTACCTTGCTGTCCTACCTGAGCTCGGTCGTACCTGGGCTTGGTGATAACTGGGCTTGGTCGTACCTGGGCTTGGTCAGTGCCCCTCGACTTCTAGTACCAACACACCACAATCCCTTTAGCATCTGGTTGTGAGGGGTTTTCAATAACTTCAATGTAAATCCATCCACATCACAGATGCTCAGAGCAACTGAGGTAGTTCAAAGTGCAAGGTAGTCCACTAAGGATGGGGCAAAGCTATTGAAGAAGGATGGACATGGTCTTGAGCTACAGGCTATGATGACACATGCTCAGTGTGAAAAATTAAATGTTTTTGTTTTTGTTTACTTTTAAAAGACACTATGCATGTAACAAGTGTGCATTGACATTTACTGATCATTTGATAGAACAGACTGTAGTCAAAGTGTGAAAAAAAAACATTCTTCTACTACCATTACTATAATTATTCCTAATGATATTCATTGATTTCTAAAGAGAAATGACAATTTATTAGTTCAAACATCCCTGGATAGACTGGCGACTTGTCCAGGGTGTACCCTGCCTTCGCCCAATGACAGCTGGGATCGGCTCCAGCGCCCCGCGACCCTAAAACAGGATAAGCGGTTCAGATAATGGATGGATGGATGGATAGTTCAAGCATTTATGATGATTCATTTCCACTCAATACCACAAAGCTCAGATGACACTAAGATGCTTTCCCTCAAGAGAGAGAAAATAGAGCCTCGGATGGAAGGATGATAGTCAAGGAACTTCATAAATGTGATTGTCTTGGCAGTCTGCGGAACTGTGATGCCCCCTCCCCCACCCCACCCCGGTGGCATGCCCTCTGAAAAAGGATGTGTTGAAGTGGTTCCTTTTAGACACAATGTGGAACAATAACCCACGTCATACACATGACTTGTTATTGGCTTGTTGTGTGGAACATGACGCATATATTTTTGAAGAGTGTCACAGCCGACATCTTTTATGGAACTCAGGTCAACATTTCTAGATAGGGTCCGGTTTAGGCTGAGGATTTACAGTCGAGCAAACACTATACCGTCAACACTGATTCAAAGGACTACTTCTCCTAAAACTACTACTGTCATTGTGTTACTGCTACTACTGCTTCTGATACTACTACTGCATCTACTGGGATCAGTTCCTGACCTTACTCCCCTGCCCCACATAATATGTCATCTTGTAGATGTGTCTTACTAATGTTATGCCATTGACCCAAGTCAAAGTAGAGCCTATGCATAAATGCTGCACTGTGTTAAAAAGTAAGTCTATATCAATGCTAGCGACTCATTGCACATGCTGATATAATGGTGCAGATATTATTTAGTGTGTTATGTGAGTTATGTTAGTTTTGCAGATATTAGGTCATAAACCAAAGTTATGGACACTATGAAATTCTGCTAGATCCTCCAGGCACTATGAAAGTCAATAGTTATGGAGACACCTTACTCAAACCCACACATGACAATATCACAGTGGCACTAGAGGAAATATAACTGGATCAGCATAGTGAGTGGGTTAATTCTGTGGAACCATTAACAGGGAACCCCTGTTATAGAGCTAGCACAGGTCTTGAGTCGGTCATGACTTCCACAGGTTAGAGAAGCCCCCGACAGCGTGGTGGCTGGAAGCACATGGGGTCAAACAGCATACACCTCTTACGTTACAGTTTAGTTTGACATCCTCATGTCTTGTTTTCATTATCATATTTGTAAAATAATGGCTTTAATACTGATGTTCCTACAACTACAAACAATTACAACTGCAGCTACTATTTACTGTTATCTACAATATAAGATCTGTTTAAAGGTCCCATGTGCAAAATTATTGGAGGTATAATCTTTGGAGAAAAAAAGTCCTCAAAAAAGACACTGTCTCAGTGTCTCTGGGACAAATCTGTGGGGACACTGCCCGAGTGAAAGGGCAGAAATTAAGAAATGAGCTTTGAGCAACCAATGGACGACTCCAATTTTCTACGAATTGTTACAACTGTAAACACTTTGTTTTAATGTATAAGATTCTATAATGACTTTCTTTGTTTTATACAGTGTTGCCTTAATGCTGGTGGAGTTGATGGTTAAAATGAGTCTTTAGAATCATGAGTGTTCACTGCCCTCCAGTGGTCCCATTGGGGAAGTGCACCTCGACGTTTGACGTACTGCAGCGGAGTGCAAGTCCTTTTAATGCATCTAATGTGTCCAGACCAGTTGGACCTGTCATACCAAAGTGGTCAGTAATTGAGTGGGCAACTTCAATAGAGTAGATATACGTACATCTATGTATCAACTTATTGATTTATTGAAAACATTTTACATTTCCGCACCACCACATTTAAGAAGTTTAATTAAAAGATGTAACATAGTTGGAGACCCCAGATTAGATCATGAAAATAAAGCTGATTGCTGATCCTTTGAGACAAACTATTCACAATGTTCTTGCTCCATTTAGTTTTTCACTCACTCCATAATTTCTAAACTAAAACATATCAGAAAATACAAAACCTACCAACGTCTGCTCGTTGCCACATTATAAGATGCTGTCCTCTACTGGCTCTCAGCTGGAAGTACAGCAGGGTGTGAGGCTGAAACGGACTAAGACCAAGGACCAAGGACCACTGAGACCGAACCTGGCCTGCTGTGGTGTCCTTGAGCAACTAGGAATCGCTGTCCCATCAACCTCAGCAGTGCTGTTGACCTTCCTGTGGAAGGGATTAGAAAAAACACACATGCACACACGCGCGCGCACACACACATTTGCTATACTATGAATGGCGAGTGGATAACCATACATTTCTCTAGCAGAACTTGTGGCTGATAACCTTTTACAGTACGCTACTGAAACATGGGCTCATTTAAGTAGTTACATTTTAAAATGTGCCTCTTCAAATGAATCATAATTTGTATACACTAAATGTAAATGTTTGATGTCTTGATAAAACTATGTTGGACATTTCTTACCTCCTCAAACTGTTATTGAGAGAATGAAAGAGAAGGTATGATCTGCATCATGTAAACTATACGACACCCAATCTGTTGTATAGCTGCTCCTCGTGTCAATACCGCATACACACTCAGTGGCATTTGGGTGAATGTACGTACTAATAAGCCACTATAAACTCATAAATCATCTTGACTGCGGACACGCCCCCTGCTCTCCTATTGGCTGCGGCGCGCCTCTTGTCGGTTACGTCCCCTCTCGGTAATTTAAATAGCTCCTTGCGCAATTTGATGAATAGAGTCGCTGTCAAAAGCTTTGAGCAGATGAAGGAATGTTGATAGATGTCGGCTGTGACGAGAGGAGCTGCGCCATGTCTCCCGCTCGCGCGCTCATGTAACGCTGCTGCTTCATCTTCGGAGCTGGGTGTCGGTGAGAGTTTGTCCAACTATTCCCGTCCGTCCGTCCCGGGCTCCGTGTTGTGCCGCTTTGCCTTTCCCCCGGAGAGCTATGGAGACCAGGGCTCATCCCGTCTGAGTGGCATCGAGGGGCGCGTGTCGAGCTTCTTTTGAATCTTTCTCCAGCTCCTCAAACTTCATCGCCGGAGGAAAGCCTTTGGCTCGTGAAGGTAAACCCGTTTGTCTCATGTTCTTTCTGCGCGCGCATTCCGGACTCCCGTCCCAGCTTTCCGTTCCGCCAGCGTCTCCTTGCTGTGGCCAACATGTCAGGCTAGCTGAAAGAGTTGAGGAAGTTTGAACTAGTGCTGCATGCAGCGCACACAGAGCTGCAGCCCGGCTGAAGGAGAGCGACCTCCTGCTGCCCTGTCAGCTCAGAGCCCGGACCCAGCTGCAGTCAACACATCTGATATGGCTAACGTGTTTTATTAGACCTTTCACGTGCTGCTTGCTGTGTGCACAGGAGCAGGTTCTGGTCTGGTCGCCTCTCCCAGCTCTCCCAGTGACCGTGTTGTCAAACCGTTCCAGTCACACTGAAGCCTGTCTATCTTTGTCAGAGCAAGGGGAAATGGCCGTAAATACAAAAACAAGGTTTACTGAAAGCTCCTGCTGTAATTATGGCGATCTAATTATCCACCAATGGAAAGAGAAATAGATGCAGTTTACACAAAAAGCTTTTACTGCAGACATTTTGTGAGGAATCAGAGCATATTTCTGTCATCTTAGGAAGGTGAACATTGCTCACCGTTACTTCTGTCTCAACTGTCAAACCTCTCTTCTGTGTGTCCAGGAGCCCTCGAGGGCCCACATCAGCATGGTGAACAGCCAGGCCTCAGGCGTGACGCCGGCCCCCAGGTCTTGTGCAGGATGTGGGGGCAAGATCGCCGACCGCTTCCTGCTCTTCTCCATGGAGCGCTACTGGCACACTCGTTGCCTCAAGTGCTCCTGCTGCCAAGCCCAGCTGGGGGACATTGGCACCACCTGCTACAGCAAAGGGGGCATGATTCTGTGTCGGAGCGACTACATCAGGTGAGAGGAAGGAAGAGGTGGTATGGGGGAGGGGGAAGGAGGAGAGGAAGCTGCTGCTCCTCTGCTGGTTGGAGATTCTGGAGGCTGTGTTCAGACGGAGCAATCTGTGTTTTTGTGTTTGCAGGCTGTTCGGGCACAGCGGGGCGTGCAGCGCCTGCGGACAGTCGATCCCAGCCAACGAAATGGTGATGAGGGCGCAGGGAAATGTTTACCACCTCAAGGTAAATCCCCCGCTCTCACATCACCGCACTTTGTCTCCCGCTGCTCGTTTGACAGAAACATCTGGGATTTGGTGGAGACAGACATCGAGACGGGAGGACGGAGAGAAATGAGTTGTGCCCTCCATCCTCTTTCCCCGTGTGTTTTTACAACATATTAGATTCTAGTGTTTCATATTTTAATTCCGATTTATCCATCCAGTTTCTCACATCGGGTGCTCTAAATATTTTGTTCCAACTCTTGATATCCGGGTTAAAATATATAAAAGTGCCGTAGTGGCCTGAATTTGATCCATGTCTGTTTGTTTCTGTTCTGCAGTGTTTCAGCTGTGCCACCTGTAGAACCAGACTGATGCCAGGCGACCGCTTCCATTACATCAACGGCACAATCTTCTGTGAGCACGACAGACCCGGCGCTGTCTTGCTCAACAGCCACCTGCCTCCACTTCAGAGCAGCTCTGTGCTGACAGACCAGAAGGTGAATACACCGAACCATCTGTATCTACAGGGCAGCATTCCTTCTGTGCTGTAATGTGAATAACAGAATATGTTGAAGAAACCAATACAATATCAGAGGTAAAAACCACTGTAGAAAGAATAATTATTGGAGACGTTCACTGTCAGCAGGTTTTTATTGAATGATAACTATGGGCTCCACCTTGAGCAGCCACATGAAGATACTACTACAACCCTGAACCTTTTCCCTCTCTGTTGTCTGCAGGTATGCTGAGTGGCAGAAGTTCTGCGCCCCCCCCCCCCCCCCTCTTCTCCTGCTTCTGTCCTTGTTGTTGTGGATTCTCATCACTGCCCGGCCTCTCCTCCCCAAGGAGGACGCAGTCCCTCACCAAGTTCCCTGTCCGTCAGCGTATCGGAGACTATGTACCGCGTACAAATTCACATTCATGTTGTGTTCAATGTTCAAGTGGTCTGTGCATCATCAAAGATTTGCAGTGTGTGGACTGCACTGGCAAAAAGCTTCTTTGGGACCAAGAGAAAGCTGTGGTTAAACCATGAGGATGAAAGCCTGCATCAACTGGAAGCGAGAATAAAAGATGCTTGATTGAACGTTTGATGGACTGCCGCAAAGTGACTGTCAGGGCTCTGCTTGTCCCGTGCGGCATTATTTCCCCTGAGCGTCTGTTTTTAATGAACTTTTGATCTCTCTCTTGTATATGTTAATCTGAGATCCTACACTCTGAAGAATAGTTATCAAATGGATCGGTGTCAGGCAAAAATCTGTGTCTGAAAATGTTCTGTGTTGGGAACCTTAACGTGAGATTCAAACCCACCGCAGAGACTGTTTCAGCACTCGAGGAAAACAAAATGTAATGTTGCTGTATGATTGCTGCTTTTTCAGAAGCCAAGAACTGAAAGGATCCAGTGAAGGTTTTGTTTGATTTCTTCATCAGATACCTGTTCAATGTGTGAAAAACACAAATTGTGAAAAACACAAATTGTGGAGTACCAATCTAAAATCTAATCAAACAATTGTCCTGTATCATGTCATGAAGAGGGCTGCGGTCATTTTGAAGCCCCTGAGAGACATTAGTGTTGCATGGTACCTAGCATGGTGGATGTGACTGTTTCTCTCACTCTCTTTAGCCCTGTATGGTGAAAACATGCCTGATTACCCCGAGGAATGGAATTAGGGGGCTTGAGCTTTGACCATTTACAGAAGCAATTAAACATGAGCCCTGTATCTGTGCTGCTGGAGCTCCTGGGAGGCTGAACTCGGGGCATATCCCGTGGCTGCCTGGCTCCGTGGCTGCCTGCCTCTAACAAAGCCTAATCTGCAAGCAGGCTAATTAAAGGGGAGTGGCCCCCTCTACATCCAGGGCATTTGAAACAATCTGATGTATTTACTGTTTACCATGTTCCAATTAAAGCTCCAACACAGACTGGTTTGTCTCCCATCGCAGCTCTTTGTTCTCCGCCACTCTGCATGGTTTCTGAAAACGATTTTCTTTTGTCCAATTCGCTCCAACTCTGTGTGCCTTTTTAGAGCTAAGTAAAAACTTGTAGTCTCACATACCGTCAGAGGTTGTGAGTTAATCTTAGTGCGATAGCAGCGGTAGGAAACAAGATAGGATCTGCTCTACTTTCACACCTTCCTCAGAGCGACGCAGCCATCAGACTCACACCTTAATGCGTTTAGCTATTTCAAAACATCCCACTTGTCATGGTAGGTGCTGATACTGCATCAATTATTTATTCCACGTCTGATCAAGAAGCGTCACGCAAATTCATTAACGTATGCAAATGATCACAATTACAATTATCTTTGTATCGTGATGGTGAAGAAATAAAACCTCGGCACATTCCCCGGTCCCACTGCACCACAACTTACACTTTGCATTCTAACTAATCAAGCCTCATCTGTCTTTTCCTAATTAGCCGGAACGTTTTCAGATGCCAATTAGCAGGTCTCAAGAAAAGGTTCTTTGCCATGAGGCGTTGTCTTTTATCAGAGCTTCTGCAGGTGTGTGGCTCACCGTGTAGCCTGTGACATAGGAAAGTGTTTATTCCTGCTAATTAATCATATTAACACATGCAGATGAGTGTAATTGCCCAAGCTCCTTCGCCTCACATGTGTGAAGACACAAGATGATGCCAGGGTATTTTTACATGCTCATGATGAAGAGGAGGAGGACCAGTGAAGCCTCCTTCTTTCCCAGACACTCCTGTGACATAGATCCAAGATGGCTGCCCTCCTTTAGCTCAGCTCCTCCTGGTGCTGATCCGCTGGTCTGAGGGTTTGCAGTGAGGCGACATGTTGGCGTCTGCTGGCGTCTGGTGTCCACATGTACACTAGTGAGGCCTGAGCGGCGCGAGAACACAGGTCTAAGTGGTTGCCATTTTTAGTCTTGATATATTTTTAAATAATTGAAATACTATGCAGTTATATATTATGTGACATGTATGCATGTCACACAGGGTCGGATATTCCTCATAAGATTTTACAATTTTCCTGTTTGTTCAGGTTCATCTGGTTCTTTGTCTGTTGAATCAATTTTCAAATTTGTTAGCGATGTTGACGGTTTAGTCCAACTTTACTGTCATGGCCTTTACAGTTTTTCTTGATTGCTTTGATGCAGCAGTCAACTCAAACTCCACATTTTCAAAACAGTTAACACACAGGCCGAAACAGTGGCACTCATGGTCGAAATGACACATTTTGTTTGCAAAAGGCTCTAACCTCGCCAAAACATTTAAAATATGCAACAAAAGCAAATTTTGCCTTCAAACAACACAACTTGCAAACAAGTGTATGAGCTCTTCCAATCAACCATTACACAGTGGACAACAAAATACAAAATACAGCACTCAGTGAGAATCAGTGCACCATTGCTTGTCATTGTAGCCAATTACTGTACGTAGCTTTCATGCCAGTCAAATTTGTTGTCAAATTTGCCTTCTTGCAAAGAATTGGATCCAGAATCAGAAATGCTTTGATGCAAATTTTATTGATTCCATTGATTCTTTTTTTCAAACTGTGGCTGAAAACTGAAATACTTTAAATATTACACAAAATACATGTAAACCAAAATAAATCTATTACAGTAAAGTATAAGAAATAGCCACTATTGATACTCAGTCTCTTCTGTCTTGACGATGGGGCCACATGGCCTCATCCACGTCACATTCAATATCCTCTCTTGCAACCCAGACGCTGCACCTTTTAAGGCCTGCAGACTGATTGCTAATTGAAGATTTGTGTGAAGGAGTGTCAAACAGGTGCTTCAGTGATTTCATACTGATGTAGGTAGTTTCTAATAGTTAGGAACAGATGGTTTCTTTTTGGTTACCATAGCTAAAACAATGCAGTTTGGACTGCTTGAATGACATCCGTGTTAACTGTTCTGCAAAAGGGTGGAGAAAATGTGTCAATCCAATGAGAAAGGGTTAACACATTTGCAAGAGGTGTCTTGTGCTCTGCTGAGACAGTGACGATGAAAACCGAGTGGATCCCAGTTTCTTTAAGCAGGTCAAAGCAATCAAGAAAAACTGTAAGCTGTGCTGGGTGGTAAAAACAGCAATGTAATACTAGTGTAGTATAATGAACATCAGTACCTCTGTCATTAACTTGGATCCAACAGTTTCAGCCTGAGCTTCGTACCAAGTTGCTTCACTGCCCTCTGCTCCTGGAAAGGCTTCAGATGGGTCATGCAATGTATGTATGTGTGTGTATGTATGTGTGTGTATGTGTGTGTATGTATGTATGTGTGTGTGTGTGTGTATGTATGTATGTATGTGTGTATGTATGTGTGTGTGTGTGTGTGTGTGTGTGTGTGTGTGTGTGTGTGTGTGTATGTATGTATGTATGCATGCATGCATGGATGGATGCATGGATGGATGATGGATGATGGATGATGGATGGATGGATGGATGGATGGATGAATGGATATAATGGATATAAATGATTCTCGTGGGCCGATGAGTTGACAATGAAGGATGGCAGAGAGGTATGTGTCCTGTAGATGAATGCTGATAGACAGGCCTTGTCCACCCCGAGGCATTGAGCTCAACATAAGAATGTCTGCTGTAAAACCACCATCTGGTTGTCACCATTTTCAAAATACAAGCATGTAAATGCAATGATAGCGTTGAAAGACGTCTGTGGCATTTGGCTTTGCTGACAATCCTTCTGAAAGCGGCTCGGCCTGCCAAAGCTATTTATGGTGGCTCCAATCCCTGAGCACCAGATGTAGCAACGACAACTACTAGCACGTACCTAATTTGTCTCAACCATCGTGTGTTAAATGTTCTGACGGTTTGTGAATCCTCTTTGAATCCACTGAGGTCTCCAGTGCTGCACTGCATACCCCGCATGGAATGGGAGTGAAACATGAGACACTGGAACATGTAGGAAGTGAGGCATGTTGCACACATAACTCACTGCCTTCAGCTTGGGAGGAGAGCATAATGACAAAGAGAGCGACTTTACAACTCTGAACCTCATACAGGAATGTCAGGGAGGAGAGAGGGAGAAAAGTTCTCCTGGCCAATCGCAACGCTTTGAATAATTAAAGTGATCGGCTTAATTAGCTCAATTACGTTAATTTGACCACGGAACACGGCCATATGGTGAAAGGAAACAAAAGAGGGGGGAACTAATTAAAAGTAAAATAATGAGGATTTTAATTAACTGGCTCCCCAGACAGCGGAGCGCAGGGATCAGGAGCCTGCTACCATAATTAAAGTGCTGTAACGCTGGCAACATCTCTCCTCTCTTTCTTATATCTGTGAGGGCTCTATCCATCTAATTAAATCTGTAAATAAATTAGCAACATTGAGGGTTCCTGCTTGACTTAACACCGCCTGCAATCCACCCCCCACCTTCCCAATAACACGCTCACCTTACTTTCAGCACGCTGCGCCACCCATATGTAGGCAAAGGTTGGACTAAGGTCTGTCATTAACAGAGCGATGTGTGTGTGTGTGTGTGTGTGTGGGTTTTACTCGATCATGTTTGTGCAGGCTGATGCTTGTGTTTGCTCCCTTTCATAACCCCTCATTCTGTTTGGGAGCTCTATCTGCTGGGAACACTGGCTGACACAGATCAGAGGAGGCCAAAGCCGAGGTGACAGCAGCATCACCTCCATGTGTGACACATGTTCAGGCTCAAGCAGCCACCATGCATGTTCAATACATAGTGCCATCTGGGCTTCCATTCTCTGCCCCTTGTACCTCAGTGTCTCACTGCTAGCCTTCAGCCACACCTCCCCTGTGCTGTGTGCCCAACCTGCCCGTGGCCTTTCTCCGTGCCCCCACCACTCACAGCCAGAGTCGACGACCTGCAGCAGCCCAGCCCGTGGAGGCAGCAGCATTTCATTAAAATGCATTCAGATTGTCAAGAGACTTATTTGCATATTAAATTAACAAGCACTTAAGAGTTCTGAGCGAACTGTTACACCACCAGCTCGGAGTAAATGAGGAGCGAGCAAGCGTTCGACTGTCATTACCCACGGCTGTCACCGTTGGACACGGTTGAGGAATGGTGTATACAGAGATAGAGAGGCCCACGGACAGATACATGTGACAGAGTCAACAAATGCATCGTCTCTTTCCCCTCCATTGTCCAAACTGTGGTTAGGATGATGCATTGGTTTGATAATAATAAGGCTGATACTGGGTTTTCATTACAATCAGTCAGTGTCGTCCATACGATAGTTATTGTAAAAGGAGCAGTGCTTCACTGGTAGTCTTTGGAAAGACCCGAGAGCCATTTAGATCAAAGTCCACACATGGATGGATGAGCATGTTCTATTGGTAGCAGGGGAATCCTTGGGAGTAGAGTCATCGCTTGAAGTCAATGAACAAGATGTTGCTGCTCTAAACACCTGAGCCCTGTTCACGTTTAAGTCCAAGACATGTGTAATGAGATAAGACAATAGAGTCAAGCACAGTTGCAAATACACTGCCTTGATATATAAAATGTTCACTGTGAAACCAGCACAGCTAATTTCATTCATACATAAATGTAATGCTGCTCTTTGGTTTGAGTTCCAAATGATCTTACTATATTTCAAATGCATTTTTAAAACAGTTTCAGGCCACCAGTGATTTCTATTCATTTCAATGTGGTATATAAATCCATTAGAAGACTCTTAAACATTATATTACACGTTTATACACATCTACTTGTCTCGTCTATTGTTTGAGCCTGAGATCCAAGATGTTCATTGCCAATGACCGCTTCTCTGTAATGGTTGTGCATATGACAATAAATAACTTGAAACTTAACCTTTTCTACCCCAGTTATTCCCAGCCATTTTTCTGAAAACTTCCAAATGGTTTGCATACCCATACTAAATACAGAATATCCCCTCAACCACAAGGGCTATTTGAATAATTTCAAAAGGTATAACATACAGAAAACACTTGTGAGACTAGATAAGAGGTTAATATATCAGTATATGTGTTACTGGTTTATTGGTTGAACACAGGAAAGAAAAAAAGAAAAAACGTCCAGAATGTTTTTCCTCTTTTTAATTATGCATATCATCACTTTTTGTGTTAACAGTTTTTCTGCAAAGTTTGACTTTGATTAAGTGAAGTTAAATATTTTTAGTAATTAATTTAGTGCACATTTCGTGAATCATAGGTTTAGGTCCGCTGAGAGCCAAAAAGCCCTCACTTTCTTCTTGGACCGCCACAACAGAGGGGCTCTGCTTAAGCAGATGCACCAATACATACCAAGTAAGGCCATGTGGAATATCGTTTCATCCATAATTAAGTCATATTTCAGTTGTTTGGCTGGAATGTGGTTGATATCTTGCTGAGGCTTTATCTGACATGGGTTTTGGCGGATTCTGTTGGTCGTAAGCTTTCCAGAAAGGTGCGCTAATCATGTGTGGCTTCAAGCTAGGGATATAAAACGTGATATTTCCATAACTTGGAGAGCCTTCTTGAGTCACTTTTGAGTCTTCTCGAGTCATATTCATGGTTTATGTTAATATTTATGGTTGAATTGTGTTATAAACATGTAAAATTGACTTTTATGCTCTTGTAAGGCCAGGCTTTGCAATGTTTTTTGCTATGTCACATCAGTGGCTGTGTTATTGATTAATGGAAGTACGAGGACTTGGAGAGTGAGGAAGAGCTCTTGATGAAGAATTCAGCCCCCAGTTTTGGGGGCGCAGGGGCTCATATTAGCTGTGTAAATAGATCTGCATCCATAATTGTCAATATGACTTGTATCATTGTATATTAATGCAATGAAGACCTTTCCATTATCACATCATAATATGGTATCATTGACAAAGAAATGTCCAGTCTTAATGCTCACTTCAAGTCTAAAAACTAAAAATGCATTAAGTGAATGAACAGTAGGAAATGCAAATACCGACATCTAAAACGATGTGGCATGTGGTAAGCAACAATGTGAAGCGTCCACTTACGTGGTCCTTTAAATCAATCCAGCCTCCCATCAAAGGACCGGCAGTGCTGATCAATGAGGGTCCTGGTGTTCAGCTCTTTCTTTGGATGTGACAGTAATGACCACATAGCAGCCACCTCAAGAATTACATCTGCTCCACTTATTAAAAGCACAACACTATGTCTCTTTATTTTGTCCATCACCAACCCATTGCTGTCAGAAGGTTACACCTCCACCGAGCCCCCGCTCCCCGTGAGGTGAGCACCCACAGGTGTAGTGTCCATACCAACCTGTCAGACTCACAGACAGCAGGCCAGTTGACCCCCATTCTGCTGATAGAGGAAGCACACCTTTAGCTCGTGGTTTTTCATAGCAATGATAAATAACAGTTGAGTTTACTGAGTTTTCAATTCAATGTCTGCTGTTTTGAGAATTCTCTCAAAACGAAGTAAATACATATTGAAATAAAGCAGACTAGCGTTACTTAAATAGAAAAGAAAACTCACAACAACTTTGTTTACGATGGAAACAAGAGCTTAAAGAGAGGGCCTCCTCAGCAGGCCACTGCTTCTGTGATAGAAGCTGCCAAACTTCCTCAGTCGCTTCCTGCAAATCGCTCCTTTTGGAAACTTATACAAACTCGCCTCTGCTTTGCTTTGATTGATTGCCATCCTCTTTCTGATTGTCAACCCTATTATGTGTTCATTTTATCACTGTTCTCTGTGATTTATACACTGTTCATGTTATCATGCAGTTGTATCACTTTTTCCTTTTTGGTTTATTGCTTCTACTCTCATGGCGCATTGTAACGTTGTGTCAGAAAGTGTTTTATTTTTCAGTCTGATGTAGAGGAAAGCTGAACTACAGAACACAACTGTAGTATTTTTACTGCTTCTCTCTTCAAGGAGACACACATTCATCTCAATGAGCCAGTTGAGAACCCAACCTTGACTTAGTCAAAGAAAAGAGAAGAGAAGAAATTAAATCATTAACCCATTATTCTTCAGGAGGAAAGAGACAGGAAGTAGTGTGATTGATAGGACTGACAGTGTTCTGGACTGAAACATAGCCTTTGCAGAGCCAGAAAACACCCTGAGATATAAAGTCCGAGAAGCATCCATTGAAAACCAGATGTGCCGAGCAGACTCATTGGGGTGCATTTTGGGTTCGCCACCTCCTGATGTGTCGACAAAGTCAGACTTTGACTTAGACTGCTGTTTGTTTCCCATCTCCGATCCAAAATGTACTTTTCTTTTAACCATGGCCACAAAGTTCACTTCCTCGAACTGAACTCTATTCCCCTCTATTGTTTGGGCCAGGAGGCAGATACTCAAGGACAAAACAAAACTATCCACATGTCCCGAGACCACAAGTGAGACAAGATGCTTTCCTTTGTAATTTGCGTGAAATTATCCTTTAGAAAACAAGCTTGTTCGTCCAATAATGTATGGCAAAGGTTAATATCTATTGATTCTAACACGTTGTAGGCTAACCCAGCCCAGTCTGTTCAAAAGGTTCTGTGTTGGAAAGCTCAAGACCAGAAGAAGCCTGACGGTACGTGTCATTCTTGTAGACGTTGCCCCGGCTCTCTTCAGGTCCTCCTGTGTGAGGGGAGTCTTGTTTTCTTCCAGGTAGAGTCACAGTCCTGCCTAGCAGGGCCGCCGCCGAGCATCACCTTCATCATTAGAGGAGGAACTGCCAAACTGTTGTCAGATGAGCGTCTGGGGATCGAGCTCGCCTGTTGTCTTGAGACAGTTTTTACGATAGCAGAGCTGGGAAAGGCCAGGCCCTCATCAACCCCCCCACTCCACAAACCAGGTGGAACACACGTGCGTTCATTAGCGCCCTTTAATGAGGAGCAGATGCAACAATGCTGCCTCTCACTCCCTCGCTCTCACACACAAAGAGCTGTGCATAAAGACACACACACACTGAAAATACAGATACTCCTGCGAATGCTATGGAAGGTAATGGAAGCAATGATAATGTGTATTTATATTCATGCACACACACACACACAAAGAAAGATTCTCACACATGAAAATCCATATTAAATATGTGTGCATGTACACCACACACCACCTCCCATACATTGGCCCATTCATTCAGTCCTGTTGGGGTGGGGGTGGGTCTTTCACAGCTCAGACGTGTGGGCCTCATTTGTCCAATTTAGATGAATGACTGAGATCATATATCATTCCCCTTATGTCAGACTATTTTTTATCTTGGACGAAGTCAGAAAAATGCCTCATCTGTGGATCTGGGTTGAGATTTTACTGGTGTGAGAGGCTGAACTTCTCACCATTGACAACAGAAGCAGTTCAGAGAAAGAAACACACAAAAACACTGCTGGATAGAATAGCAGCCTCCTTTCATCAAGGGTAAATTCATAAATTCTGGAAAAGTCCATGCTTTGCATATTTACGAAAGGAATGAAATCTAATATATGTTAGAGGCTCAGTGGTTAGCAAGTCTGTCTTTCAATCAGAGGGTCGGTGGTTCGATCCCAGGCTCCACTAGTCCAAGTCGATGTGTCCTTGAACACTTAACCCGTAAGTTGTGTCTACTGTATATCATGTAAGTCGCTTTGGATAAAAGCGTCGGCTAAATGTAATGTAAAGAATTATGACCTGTAGCCTGAGTGGTCAAAGACTAGAACAAAACAGTCCATTTGATGATGAATTGGGATTTTGACTTTCCTGTTTATGTTAAACAAACATAGTCATAGTCAAAGTTGATGGTCAATGATTCCCTGTTTGTTTACGTTAGGATGCTGGCCATGTTATCTGCCCAGAGAATTGTTTTGCTGCATTACATTCTTCTCTTTCACTCTTGAAGAGAAAGCAAATAATCCTACTTCTCAAATGCTAAATTATTTCTTTGAAAGTAACACTGGTGCTGAACTGTAGATTTGACTTCTAATAGCAGCATTTCTAGAATCCCCGCCTCTGCCTGCTTTCTACCAGAGAGCCAGGCTTTAAAGCCACAATCCCTTATTGCCTATTAAAGTTAACTCACAACATCCCAGCCTTGTTCCCTAATTGAGGCCTCTGAACTGGGGGAGCAGGTGGGGTTCAGACTGCCACGTTGGGTTTAGACTCAGAACCCCCTGAGCTGAGCAAGCTGAAGCATAAGCAAAGGGAAAAGAATGTATGAGATGCAAGCATTGCAAACTTGAATACACACAGAACCTAAGCACCTGCTTTATTAGACCTGTTATTATTATTATTATCCAAATATGTTCAGAGATGAGTCATTTGGACAAAAACAACTTTCCTCTGAGAGAATAGAATGAACCTTGATTACATATTCCCTATGAAAACATTCAAGCAAGTTTATCTTTGGAAATTACTTCCTTTTTGAGTAATTTTGTTATCTGGCCATGAGCACGTAAATTAAGGTGTAACACCAGAAGCTTTAAAGTTTACTGTGAATTTCATAACTTTACACCATTGCATCAACTGGGGACCAGTTCGTAAGCTGACTCTAACTGGTGTTGTATGATTGGCAAGCAGTAAGTCACATTTACAAATGTGCTTCATTATATTACAAATCAGTGTGACGCTATGTGGGCTGAAAATAGAAGCGCGATGAGGGAATCAGTAGACACTGTCGAGCCTTTATAAAATACATACAGCTGACAAAAAGGTCTCATTGTTGACGGCCCCATTCTTTAGATTACACATTTGATGGAGGATTTAACACTCAACCACACAAACAATTCAAAAGAGCCAAGTGCATGGATGTGCAGCTGAAATGTCAATGTGTGTGTGTGTGTGTGTGTGTGTGTGTGTGTGTGTGTGTGTGTGTGAGGTTTGGCATTTCAGTCAGAGATATCATTGCAGACCTGGGTCGAGAGGTGCCAGACCTGATTCAGAAAGGGAGGGGTGTTCAGTTTCACCCTGAGCATTGTGGACTGGTTTTCCTCAGTCAAGCAGGGCCCTGATGCCAGACGTTTGGTGAGATGCTGTGTTGTAGGCTGGGGGTTCAAGTCCCGTGGCTCTGCCGGGCACCTGGTCCTCAGTCAGCTGGCTTGATAAGCAGCGGCGCTCCTGCCCTCCTCAATGGATTCTCCCCATTTGGAAATGCCAGCACAGGGTCGAGGGCAGAGTTCGCCCAACGCAGCCTCACCTTGATGAACCATGGGGCACCTGTGCTCCTTATCAGCACCCACACACCTGCACAGGGGCGTGGGGGGCCATAGATGTGTGCTGGTAGTTGGGGAAAGGCAAACAGATAAACTGAGAGAGGAAAGCCGAGAAGACAAGGTGGCCTCTTACTGCTTTGTTGAACTCTTGGATGTGTGAAGGAATACATCTTTAACACACAAAAACAGGCCTGACATTTTGGGGTTGTCAAGTCACTGTGTCTCCGACTGTAACTGCTGTTGGACTGATCTTTCTTTTTGCAGTGAAGGTTAGTAGAGGTGCAGCTAGATAAGAGATCAGGCCAACAGCCCTCCACCAATCTCTGGCCCCATCTTTTGCTCTGTTTGCTTTTTCTGCTGGTCATGACCTCAGACATAGGAGGGAGTGAAACAGCACCATTTCTCGCATTTGCGATCTCAAAAAGACCAGAATCTTTAAATACCTTCAACTTTGTGTTATTTCCCATCACTCTCTCCTACTGGACTGGCAATTGAATGGACCAAAAGTTCTATGCTACTACTGCTACTACTACTACTATTTCTTTACTACTCCCTAAAGAAATCAAATATAATTGTTTAAATGTTCTTCTGTTGGCCTTACAATTAGAGCAGATGGCTTTGGTTTGGATTCAAATGTGAACTCTACTCCAGCTCTGTTAAACAAAAATAGGTTACAAGATAAGTAATGCCATTCATTCCAAATGCCTGTCCTACCTAAGTTATGTAACTTAATAATAGTAACGGAAAGATAGACACAATAGATTCACATAAGTTTTGACTCCTTTTTGGTGTCCAGAGTGAAAATGAGTCATCCTCAACATTTGTTGTGTTATGGTTTCAGAACAATAAAGACATCTGGAGAACACTTAGATACAAATGAGGATGGAGTCGGAGGGGATGATGGGCAACTCTCATGACTTGGTTGTTTGGGCTGAGCCGAGAATGTTCACAACGTCTGCCCCGCTGCTGACTTCTGGGATGAGAGGTCACTGCTCTGATGAAAAACAAGCATGGCCGCTGCTGTCTGTGAAGCCTGTGATGGTCTGTGCCTCACTCTGCTGCCTCGAGGAGGTTAAGCTGATCTATTTTGGATTCAGGTGGGTTGCTGAATGCCTCTTTGCATATGTGTGTGTGCGCACACACAGGCATGGCTTTGACTGTGTGCATGGCTACACACATTTGTGTGTTTTCTTTAATTGTGTAAGCCAATGAGAAACTGATAAGCCTAGTGGAGCCAGACGGCAGACACTTAAAGATGTCTGCATTGATAATGAACAGAGCGTTTAGTAAAGACAACCTCTCCTCCAATCACGCACGCACGCACGCACGCACGCACACACACACACACACACACACACACACACACACACACACACACACACACACACACTGTATCATTTTAACCTGGGTTCCTATGGTGAACTGTATACACAGCTACATGTGTCTGAATAAACATTCCTTCAAGAAAGCAGGTAAACAGATTGATCTCCTCCCTATTAGAGCGCGGGTTGAGTCCTGGTCTGTGTGATGTTATCATATCCATCTGAGCACAGTGGCGCTGCATTCTTGCTCTCCGACGACAGCAGACTGAAGAGGAACTCAAGTTGAATGTAATCTCCATATTGGGAAAGGAAATCTAAACATGTGCATGTCTGCGCAGCCTCTGCTCTGGTTGTGGGAGATCAAAGCTCGGGACTGGCAAAGTTGAAGTGGGCTTATCTAACCACTATGGCAGGGGTCAGCAAGATTAAAACAGCTATGATCTCAGTGCTCATTGAAATCAATCCTCATTCTATGCCACTGTGGCCTTGAAAGAAACAGGATGCACAAAATAGGTTAAAAGCTAATTGATTGCATGTTGTCAGAGCGCATGAGCCCTGTGTGTGTGTGAACGTACTCTGTGCACAAGGACATTACAAGTGCTGTGAGAGTGCATGCGCCGCGTCCCTCGCCCCCATCCCTCCTGTCTGTGTTTTTGAACTTGGAGATGAAGCCATCTGCACTGCTCTCTGGAGACAACGCGCTCCCTCGTCTCCTCGTCTCTCCTCCATTTTCTGCTCCCGCTGTAATGGGAAAATTGCTCTGTCTTTCCGCTCTAGTTGGGATTGGCAGCGTTGATAAGCATTGCAGGGACAATTAGATGTAGGAGTTTTCATTGAGAGGCTTTCAAACAACGCTGAGCTGCCATTGGTGGCTGGCTTCCCTCGGGACCTACCATAGAGCTGAACACGACCTCCTCCTCAGTGAGGGAACACCCCTGTTTAGAGGTAAAGGCCAGTGTTTGGGTGCAGCCACAACATCCTCAAAGAACCAGTCTATTCTTGTAATTGCATTGATCTGAGCAGTGATCCCCTCAGTATACACAAAGACAATAGATGTGTGCAGCAGCTGGTTTTATTCCTTTTTGCTCCGTTTCATGTTGTTCACTTGTGACGCCGGTTGCACACAATAAAGACAACAAAAAGCTTTGGCTTTGTTTGGATGTGTATGATGATGTCATTATATCAGCAGGCTCCTACAGCACAGCATTACCTTACCTTTCTCTTCCTCCCAGAGACGGTGATGAATTAGGGAAATATCTCGCTGTGCTGCAGTCCCTCAACTAATTATTGTTAAAAGGTCTGATATGACTCGGAGGTAAGAAGGCAGGGAGAGGCGGGAGTGTGTAGGCAGGCAGACATGTGAAGGTGTGGAAGGGGCTGGGGCATTGTTTATGAGCTAAGTGAAGTGGACCATCACAGAGGGAGTCAAGCAAAGGCCAAATAAGTGATGGAGGGAACGATTAGAGGAGAGTGAGAGGGGGGACGAAAGCGGAGCGAGGCGAGAGCAACATTCCTGCATAGGACTCGACCCCCCCCCCCCCCTTCAGTAACAGGACACTCTTGTCTCTGCAGTGGGGGCGTCGCACGAGAAAAGACCACAGCAAGTCGAAGCAGCCCTGCTTCCTCTTCTTCTGTGTTTTCCTGTTCAGCGGTAAAGCTGGAAATGCTGAGTTTCCACATTTGTTACACGTGTGTGTAGTTTTCAATCCCTTTCCAAAGATTCAGACCTACAGCAAAGCACAGATAGTGGTCAACATTCCTGTTCTATTCATCGCGGTCTGCCTCTCTTCCAGTTCTCAAGACCAAGTCTCCAATTTCCTCACGCATCTGGGGTCAAACATGCATCAAAACCCCAACTTAGTAGCCGCCAGGTTTTTCTTGAGCTCAGATAAAAGCTGTAATAATAACAACACTAGGTGCGTCAGTGGCGCTCCATTCACAGCACACTGCTAATTGGCCATAAATGAGCCCATCTGGTTTGATTTGCTGTTCGGTGAGGCAGCAGGAGAGCAGCTCCCTCCCAGCTAAGCTCCTCTAGCTGCCTGCTCAGCCCACGGCCCCACTGACACCCGAGACCACCTCAGCTGAACTCATAACTTGAAACCTAGACTACACCTCTACATCAACACATATCAAACTGTAGATATGGCTTATTCATACGCATTACCATAACGGCTGCATAATTTGAGAAGTTTAATGCAACATTCATGCCGGATACTGATGTGAATCGTGATGAGAAGAGGATGACAATGTTGTTGATCAAGTGAAAGAGTTTCAGCCAGGTGTTGGAACTTGGTTTGTAGCTGCACATTGTGGACATTGGTGGAGGCTGATGGGTGACGTGGGGCTGAATCAGAGGCTTAAACAGGACAAGTCCGGACTGTATTGCAACTAATAGGTACTGATAGATGTCAATTAAAGCCCATATTACCCCAAAATTATAATTCCCCTTTGTGGTGTCTAGCCATGCAGATAGTTTAGGTTTTAATTGTTCAGGTTTAAAGATATCTTTCAGACATGTTGTTCTCCGCTCCAATACTTTGTGAGGTGAACGGCATAGGTGCTCACAGTGTTGAACAATTATATTTAAATCTGCATCATGCACGTTGACTGATTCTTTCTGGGGCCAAGTCGAGCAACACAACAAGCTAAAAATATAACATCAGCATATTCTCACTTTAATGATTACACATTCAGTGGACTCAGAGCACCATCACATTCATTGAAGTTGTGTTTCTGTCCATGTAGATCAAAGGTTACTCTCCTTTAACTCACTACTAAACTTCAAATCTCTAAATGCTAAATGCTCCACTATGTTCACCAGCTGCTAATTAAGTTAGGAAAGTGGTTTAATGTAAATGTATTTTCTTTAATGTAATCATTAATCATTTTTGATAATTAATTATGAGTTTTGATTTGAAATAGTTATCTTTCATATGTTCTAATACACAATTATAATACCCAAGTCCCCAAGAACGGTTAACACTGCACTGCATTGTTTTAGTAAAATATTTCCCAGTAAAATATTATTCTGCCATATATTTGAGATGATAAACTAAATAATTCTAGAATCTAGCGAGTTACAATACCTGCGAAGTATTTTAGAGATGAAGAGAAAATATTGCTTATAGTTTCACCTAGCCATGCATTAATTAAGATGTTATTTTTGACTAATTTAGCGACTGGCTAGTTAGCTGGTTACCTTTCCAACTATCATTCTAGTCTTTGGCTTCCCTCCTATGGCTGTAGTCTCCTAGCATCAAGGAGTAGAGGGTCCGTGAGACCCAGAGCTGGTGCTGACCACCAGCGGGTTCATTTCTGTAATCAGTGTAGCATGAAAGCATAACACTGCGACTGTGGTGAGCAGGGTCGTCCTTCAATCAGAGGATCGGCGGTTAGATCCCCGGCACCGCTAGCGCATGTCAATGTGTCCTTGGGCAAGACACTGAGCCCCAACATTTTTCAGAAAATGTACATGTCATAAACAATAAATAATGCGTAATCATGTTTGCAGAAAAGACAGAAAAGGGGTCTATATGGTTGTAGTCTATCATCTCTTGTCTAAAAAATGCCATTGTTACTATCAGTTCAGGATACATACAGTGATATAGTGACGGTTACAGATGCTCAAGTACTTAGTTGTCGGTTTGGACATAAATGATACAGCATGGTGGTATTTACTGGCCAACAAGCTTGCAAGGGTCAAATGGGATTAAAACACTGGGAAGGAACTGGGAGTATCAACAATGGCTTGCTGTCCAAGGTTACAATGTTTTAACCGGATAATTTGCTTCCAATAGGTGACACAAAATCATTTTGGGTTATTTATGTATTTTTCTCTATCACCACAGCTTATTGTCATATGTGAATCACTTTGCCATCCTGCCTCTTCTTTGGACTGTTCCTTTGCTTTTCCTCTGCCGCCCAGCTGGGAATGCAGCCTAAAGAAGACATGGATTACAGACAGCTACAGTAGCTACAGACAGAATGCAGCAATAACTGCAATAAATGATCCTTTTACCATCTGACATGACAACAATAAAGTTACATTTCCAAAGTCATAAACTCCATTAACCTTTGCTTAGTTTAAACTCAAATACTGGCAAATTTGACTGGTTCCACTCTGTGGGGTCCAGACCTGTTGGCACCACTTCCCCACCTTTAGCCTCAGATCAATCCCTGCACATCGTGCTTGCTCTGTTTGCACAGCTTGCTGCTCAGTGCTCATACTAATACAATACATCACCTCAAAGCAGAACAAACTATCACAACCTGTCATAATGTGAAGTGGCTGCAGCTGCATCATCAAATAGGTGAACCTGCTGGCTCTGTGGCGCTCACGGCTGGATTTGAAGCAACTTTGAAGTCAGATGTTAGAAAAGTTAACTGACTGGTTTACAGTATAGTTGTGTTTCTGACCTCATTATTTCATCAGCACTACAAATATGTATTTGGGTTCTATTGATATCAGTCTGTTGAGCATGGCCACGTTGACTTAGTAATGGGGCCTGCAGGAAAGATGGTCTGTTTGTAATTCCCTCTTCTCCAAGATTTGCTGAGTGATCAAAATGATTGCAAACTAATTAATTCATAAATATGCTAAATGAAAACCAATACTGAAATAATGGAAGTTCTGTAACTAGATTTAGGCACAGGGACTCACTTCAAGACAAGATCTCAATATCAGGTATTAAAGCAGGGCCCAATGTAAGTTGGTGATGAAGCCAGTTGTACTTCAGTGGTGCATATTCACAACTTATTTTATAATTACAACAGCATTAAACTCTGAGACACAGTTAGCCCCAGTGTTTAATAGTTCTGGGGTGTAAGGACATGATCAAAGTTATTTGTGACAGTAACTTATCCCAGTAATACTTTGTTACTTAGAAATTCTGGGGGTCAACTTGCTTGCTGAATACCTGGTTATCAATCTCGACCGGTCCAGTCCAGGTTCGCCTGACACAGCCTGAACATTCCGGAACCAGCTCCGTTGTGTTGAGTTGAAGGGTGTGTGGACCCTACCACTATACTGTGAGGACTTCAGAGCTGCAGCCCACAAGTAATGGCAGTCAGTAATATAAGTATATGATGATCTAGCTGATCATAAACAGCAGCTCACTAGAAAGATCTTTAACGGGGACATTTTGCATGGACGACCCTGGACTAGTGAGATGAAGTAACAATCGAGCTGTGTGGATGCATGGCCCTTCTTTATGTCTGAATTCATACTTGTGAAGGTTGCAGAATTGTAGTGTTACAAGACCTCTAAATTATGTAATCCCAACCATAAGTGACACACCATTACCCTCCGAGTCCCTGAGGTCGAGACTCATGCTGGAATAACGTACAAACAAAGAAGGCCAGGTGAGTGAGATAAGCCTCCACTAATAACTCTGTGAGTGTGACAGGCGTTGAAGTGAGAAAATGGGATATGCAATTTCATTCCCATTCATTTCAGTAATAGCTGTAGTGTTGTGTAAGGTTTCCACTAATGCATCACTTGCAGGTTACTGACTGACAAAAATAGATTTTTAATCTCATTATCTCCAAAACACCTATGCAGAGTTAAGAGAGAGAGAGAGAGAGAGAGAGAGAGAGTGAGAGAGAGAGAGAGAATGTGTGACTCTTTGTAAATGAGTGTGTTTGAGAGGGAGAGAAGAGCGAGATGGGAGGGAGCCTGAAGGGGGCACGGGTGTAGATATGCTCCCTCGCTTCCTCCCACCCAGGTGCTCTAATTGAGAAGAGGCCTTTGTTATATAAACAAGAGGTACACCTCAAGTTGAAAATTAAACATTTGGAGAGCAGGCGTCATGCTATTGAAAGTGATATGTATTTCAGTGGGTGAAGGCTGGTGTCAAAGGGGTGCTGATGAGAGGTGGTTATTGGCATGGAGAGCCTGCTCCCTGCACTATAGAGTCAATTCTCACCTCGCCTCTCCTTCACAACCATGAACACAACATAGCTCTATTTCTGCTGCTGCTGATTGTTCTGCATCTCAATAGGCTGTTAAAGTGGGAACCTGAAAGTTCCTTGTCATTTTCCCTTTTTCCTTTGTCTCCCTGTTTGGTGCTAAGCGCTCATTACTGCAGTTTTGCTCTGCATACCCCAGAGATCAATCAGCTTGTCTGGTACTCCGACGGCTTTTACCTTGGATTTTTGAAGTTTGAGTTTCTGTAAGTAGCACACTTTTGTGTCTTGGCTATTGCTGCTCATGATAATTTGTGTTACCGAGATGGCAGCACAAAGTCTGACATCATCTAATGGAAAGTGCAGCAAGTCAGAATTCAAAGTAGTGAGGATGAGCAAACTGAATTGTAAAGGTAAGAGTGTACGATCATGAAACGTGTCCTCTATCAGGCTTTTAAAGACATTTTTTAAATAAACCTCAAAGTGATATTTGAGCATGGATGTTCAATCTGCAGTTTGTGTGGCAATACAATCTCAACTCAAAGCTCCACGTATTAGCTCTCTCTGACCATCTCTGGTCAATAATAGCACCTGAGCCAGTTCAATTTGGTGATGAATACTGACAGACGTGACTGAAAGCTCTTCAGCAGTATTTTGTGTCACACAAAACGAGATGTTTCACACAGTTGAAGCTGCACTGACCTTTGTGAGCGATACCACTTCTTGTGCTTGGATCACAGATGGAGATAAGGCGTGTTTCTGAATAAACGTAGTAAATCCTGATCATAATGGGGCCAAACTGAAAACATTTGCTGGGGAAAAAGAAAATATCAACCTTCAGTTTCGACTCCCACGTTTGTTACTTTGCCTTTAGCAAGATACTGAACCCCAAATGGATCCCCAGAACTGTGCCTTCATTGTGTTAGTGTGTGTGAAAGACTAGATTGGAATACGATTACCAGGTGACACCTTGTATGGCAGCCTCTGCCATTAATGTATGATGATGCAATGATGGCGTAGTGTAAAGAACTTTGAGTGGTTGGAAGTCTAAAAGAAATGCAATATAAATGCAAGACCATATTACAAAAGTAGTGTTAAAGTCTCAGTGGTGATCTAACTATTGGGGAACAATTCCCTGGCTTGTCTGTATTTCTTTAAACCAAGCGACGATGCCCTTGCAAAATAGATAGCACATCTCAGTGCAACTAACACCCTGCAGACTTATACCCACAATCTGCATCCTGTCAGTCAAAGGAAGGTTACCATATTGTAACCTCTTAAACTAACAATTTAGTCGTATTCTTTAGCTCAGATTTTTCGTTTCTAAGTTGACTCATTGGCGTTATGTGGAAAAAATGGTGGGGCAACAACTACTTTGGGCAGATGCAGAACCAGGAAATTATAAAATTGTACAATGTATTATACAATGCTATTTCACGCAGGCGATCTCAAACAGGTGATAATCCATACTTGTTATCTTTAATCTGCTGTTATACTTCTTTATTCCCTATTGCAGGCCTGGCCAACCCGCGGCTCGCGAGCCTCATGCGGCTCTTTAACTAGTTTCATGCGGCTCTTCAGGAGCTGTCACATGACATGCGTCAAAAATGCTTGGCTGGCGCTGTCATTCACTCCCCCTACAGCTAGATAGCACACTGACCATGTAAGCCTGTTTGAGTGACGTCAAACGAGCGACGAGAGAATCTTTGGTGTGACATCATTTGTGTTGTAAACAATTTCCTTCAAGTTACCTCTTGAAATGGCAGGGAAAAAAGCACAGCCAAACGAAAATATGAAGAAGAACACAGGACGTTTTTGCCAGAGTGGGAGAGTTTATATTTTTTTGTTAAACGTAATGGCAAGCCGATCTGCCTTATATGTCACGCAGCATTAGCGCATTTCAAAGCTTCAAATCTTCAGCGTCACTTCAGCTCACTCCACCCTAACATCGAACAGGAATTTCCAAAAGGGACTGAACTTCGCAAGAACAAGTTGGTCGCTTTGAAAAGCCAGGCAGAAAAGCAGGTGCAGTTTTTCCAAAAATTTACGAAACACTCGGAGACCGTAACGCTTGCATCATATCAGCTGGCTTGGAACATAGCACGGGCTAAAAAGCCATACAACGAAGGGGACTTTATTAAAAAATGCCTCATTGACGCCTTTGAAATCTTGGCTCCTGGAGACGACAAACTAAAACGGAGCGTATCAGACGTTCAACTGTCCCGCCACAGTGTTAAACGCAGAATATCGGATATTAATACAGCTGTTGAATCACAGTTGCACTCTGACCTTCAAGCATGTGAGTATTTTAGTGGATGAGAGTTGTGACATACAAGACAAGCCTCAGTTGGCAATATTTGCACGGTCTGTGTCAAATGAATGTATGATCAAAGAAGAACTCCTTGATATTGTGACATTAAAAGACAGAACCCGTGGCATAGATGTGAAAGAAGCATTGATGGCTGCGTTTGCAAAAGCAAATCTGCCCATACCGAAACTAACTGCAATAGCCACGGATGGAGCGCCAGCCATGATCGGATCCGTGAACGGGCTTGTGGGGCTGTGCAAAGCTGATCAAACATTTCCCGACTTTTGGAATTTCCACTGCATCATCCACAGGGAGCAACTCGTGTCTAAATCATTGAATTTAAACAACGTCATGAAGCCTGTGATGGAAATCGTCAACTACATCCGCACACATGCGCTTAACCACAGGCAATTCAGGAATCTCATCGCTGAGCTGGACCAAGGGCTTCCAGGTGACCTGCCGCTGCACTGCACTGTGAGGTGGCTGTCAAAAAGCAAGGTATTCTCTCGCTTCTTTGAGCTTTTGGATGCTGTGAAACTGTTCATGGAAGAGAAGGACAAGGACTATCCCGAGCTCTCAGACCTCGAGTGGATTATGGATCTGGCATTTTCAGTCGACATGCTGTGTCACTTGGACAGACTGAACCTGACCCTGCAGGGTAAGTTAAAAATGCTGCCTGACCTGGTGCAAAGTGTGTTTGCGTTTGTCAACAAACTAAAGCTGTTCGAGGCGCATATTCAAAAGGGAGATTTAACACATTTTCATACTCTGCTAAAAGCCAGTGAGCAAGTCACCAGCGCCGCCCTGAAAAAGAAAAGAGACAGATATGCAACACTGGTTGCAAACCTGCACGAAAGCTTTGTGACCCGGTTCTGTGATCTACAACTGAAAAGACCACAGATTACGTTCCTCGTCGACCCATTTAATGCGGAGACAGACTGTTTGAAAGCCCCGCTCGTCACAGATGAGGCTGCGGCTGAGTTGGAGATGATCGACCTTTGTGAGGAGGATCAACTGAAAGCTGTTTTAAGGGAAGGGACCGTTGAGTTCTGGAAAAGTGTGCCAATTGAAAAATACCCCAACATCAAACGAGCTGCGCTTAAGATACTGTCCATGTTTGGGTCAACGTACGTCTGCGAGTCTGTGTTTTCTACCCTGAAACATGTGAAATCAAAGCATCGATCTGTTCTGACTGACACTCATTTGAAAGAATTGCTTAGAGTGGCAACAACAGAATACAAGCCAGATTTGAAGAGGATTGTTCAAGATAAGGAATGCCAGAAGTCTCACTAAGCAGCATAGTAAGAGAAAGATGTTATTGAAAATTATTCTATTATTGTTTGTGGACTTGCTTGAACTGAGAGTTTGTGTGTGTGTGAGACAGTGCACACAATGTTAACTGTTGAAAATTACTGATATTATCATGTTGGTGTGGTTATTTTCATTAGATCTGACTGAGCAGAGGTCTGTGTATGCGTGCATACATGATTAAAAGATGATGTTCATGTGTATGATGTGGCTCTTTGCAGTAACACAGAAAAAAAAGTGGCTCTTAGTCTCTGACTAGTTGGCCACCCCTGCCCTATTGGAAGGAGCTGTCGGTTCGGAAGCGTTGCCGTGCTGACTGATGTCTGCTGGTTTCATGTTTGGTAATCCTCTCAGAAAGTTGCTTGAAAGCAGTTCTTGACCAGGGTACCATCTCTTCAATTTGCAGTGCGCCCACATCTGCTGTCTTTTACAAAAGCTTGCGTTCTGTGGTTTTCCTTCACTCTGGGAACTTGACATTCCTTGTAATTTATTTGAGATGCAGAAAGACCACAAAATTTCCTTCCGTCTGCATTGATCAGCCATTCAGAAGAAGAACATGTGTGTGTATGCTTCGGTAGAACAGAATAATACCTCTTAACAATAGGTGTCTCTGTAGAGCCGCTGTCTAAAAAGCTTGTATGCCGTAGCGGAGGGTAAATGGGAGCTGCAGAGTCTAGTGTGAATCAATAAAAGCCATCAAACACCTGAGGGGTCCCCCAATTTTCCCACAAACCACTCCACCCCCTGGGCAGGCAGAAACAATGACAGGGCATCAATACCTGCAATTGGGAGGAGGTGGGGCAGGAGACAGCGAGCAAACCATACAAGTGGGTCACCTCTCCTCCAGACAGCAAATGGGTGCACAACCGTTTGTATCCGTTTGCATCAATTCAGTCCAGTGGGAGATGGAGGACAGGATTGGGAAGGGGTGCCATTAAGAGTGTATTGGTATATAAGGTGGGCGCCGGGCAAGAAGGGGTGTGGAGGTTTTTAGAGCAGGTAGAGATGGAGACACAGGGGATGTAGCTGCTTTCAATTACCCACAAATTCAGAGCAATTTCCTCCTCTTTCTGACCACACCTCCCACTGCGAGGCTGATGGGAGCCCTGAACAAGAGGCGTGGAGATCTCGATTGTTTGACTGCGGGTTGGTGGGGAGGAGCAGTAGGAGGTCGGTTTTCATCCGTCTGCTTTGTTCAACCTTTCTCTGTCACCTTGCAGCTTTTTTTGGAGCCTTCTTTTTTTTGGGTGGGTAGGAACTTCAAAGTGCATTTCAACTTTTGTGAAATAAGCCACTTCCTTAGAGCGAGAGATACTCTTATGCGGCTTAAAGATAACACACACACACACTGCATTGTTCATGCTGAATGCAGCAGAACAAGACCGTGCTGTACTGTATAGTGATGCACACTGCATCTCACTGGTCACTGTCTCCTGCTGAACTCCTCTACAGCTCTTCTATTTGTATTGTGTTCTTCTATTCACAGATACAGTCGGTAGGTTTTTAATGCTTTGGATTACATTATTGCACATTATTGCAGTGTGGAGTCTGACTCAAACATCTCAGCAGGTGACAATAACAGAAAAAGGAGCCATTGTGTTCATTAGAAGGAGGGGTATGAACCATGATATAGTGCCCTCCCATACAGGCCTGTCTGGTCCTTATCAACTCATTATTTGTTATGAGAAACTCTTTGATTAATGATTGTTACACTCAAATAGAGTTATGTATTTATTTATTTTATTTTCAGGTAAGAAGACAAGGCAAAAAAAGGTTAATGGACTGTACTTGTATAGTCGTTCTGACCACTTAAAGCTCTTTAACACCCATTCATACACTGATGGGAGGAGCTACTATGTAAGGTGCCACCTGTCCATCAGGACTAACTAACATTCATACACTGATGGGAGGAGCTACCATGCAAGGTGCCACCTGCCCATCAGGACTAACTAACATTCAAACACATTCATACACCTCAGGAACAGCCAGGTTTAGGCGTCTTGAGGAGACGAAGTAGGGATGAACCGATCCTCTGATTGTAGGACGACCCGCTGTATGACTGGTGGGCCGTCAGGGCCAGCTAAGCCTTCTCTGCTGGCCTAAACAGAATCACAGTTATAGCTATTTTATAATTTAATTGTTTTTCACAAACACACTACATGTATTATAATTATATTTCCCTATTAGCTTATGTTCTTATTGCACAGCTCCTGTCTTACTCTGTTGCTCTGCTTCCAGCCTGCAGCGCTGCTTCCAGCTTGTTTTAAGGAGAGCTTTTATCCAATCAGATTTCACCTCTATGTCTCTATGGAAGCAGAGCGGCTTCAAGCTGGCCTTTGCAGATTAAAGTACATCAGGATGTTGTCGTGATTGTCATAGACTTCAACCAATCAGATCTTTAGTTTCACATGGTGGCCGTATTCTTTGACGCACCAGGGCCTGGAGGCTGGCGTACGCACTAACATGCGCTGTGATTCGTCAGTAAGCTAGTGTGACTTTAGTTAACAGAAAGCGACCTAGCTGCTAGCAGAACTCTGTAGTAACATAAGGGGGAAACACAAGGCTGATACAAGAGAATTTACGACATTTTTAGTGTTTTGCTTAGTGTAGTTTTTTTAACACTCAATGGCTGAAGGAGGAGGAGAGGGTAATGGGCATGTTTGGCAGTGACGATCCAAATATCGACTGCTACTGTCGAGCGGACATTTTCAGCCCTAAAACGCATGGAAACTTATTCCAGAAATACAACTGGGAGGCCAAGCTGTCCTCACTGGCGTCCATGGCATCGAGAAGGACCTGGTACTGGAACTAAAGCGTACTGATAAACTGTACAACCGCGTTATTGAACTGTTTGTTAACAAAGAGAGGAGGATTGACTTTGTCTTTATTAGGTGAACAGCATCTGGTGAGTGAAATGCTCTTTGTGTTTTAACATCTGCAGTCGTATTTAATCATAAACAAGCTACGGCGGATTATAAGCCACTGCTGCCATGCTGCTGCTACTGCCACTGCTGCTGCTACTGCCACGCTGCTGCTACTGCCACTGCCACTGCTGCTGCTACTGCCACTGCTGCTGCTACTGCCACTGCTGCTACTACTGCCAAGCTGCTGCTACTGCCACTGCTGCTGCTACTGCCACTGCTGCTGCCACGCTGCTGCTACTGCCACGCTGCTGCTACTGCCACTGCTGCTGCTACTGCCACACTGCTGCTACTGCCACTGCTGCTGCTACTGCCACTGCTGCTACTGCCACTGCTGCTGCTACTGCCACGGTGCTGCTACTACAACTGCAGCTGCTACTGCCACACTGCTGCTACTGCCACTGCTGCTGCTACTGCCACATTGCTGCTACTGCCACTGCTGCTGCTACTGCCACACTGCTGCTACTGCCACCGCTGCTGCTACTGCCCACGTAGAGCTGGGGCGGGTCCCGCTACCTTCGGCTAATGTTATGAGGAAGCTCTAACTTCTCCTCTAAAGAAACGTGTTGGCCGAGTTAATGAAGCAATATGTACAAAGAGATCAAAAACAGACCGCACACAGTAAGGAAACAACTTGTTTCACAATACAGACAAAGTTGGTCCAATATTCTTGTTCTTGTCCTTTCTGGAGAGAAATTCAGCAGCATCATAAACTCACTTTGGTTTTATGAGTTTGTTCATTAACTTTCTTCAAGCAACTTTACGATTTTGGTTCAATCCATCTCAAAAAGGCAGTCATTTTAAAAGTTCAACCTCCTCTGTAAGTGTAAAGTTATTACTGGGAAACATTTGTAAAGTTTCGCTGCAACAGAACTAAGTTATATAGGTTTAGAGTACAAACTAAACAAAGGTTAAGGTTTAAATTGAAACTTTCTTAATTTAAGCTAGTTCTCAAGTTTGGTGCCACATTATTTAACGTTAAATCATGAACATGCTCCATGGAGTGTAGTGGCAACCGTGCATGACATCATGTTTCCTAATAATCTTGCACCTTGCTCTGCGATGCAACCCTCTACACATCAAGAACCTCTCTGCAGGAGACAGGAAGTTCCCCCTGCTTGCCACATGAACATGTGAGAGGCCTGATAGGAGCCTCTATCAACATGTCACTTCCCCTGCTCCCAGGCTCAGCAATGACAAACAAGTAGGTAGCCATTTTACACACACACACACACTCACACACACACACACACACACACACACACACACACACAGTACATCGGAAGGTGTGTGTGTGTGTGTGTGTGTGTGTGCGTGTGTGTGTGTGTGTGTGTGTGTGTGTGTGTGTGCGCAGGGGGTGGGTAGGGTTCTTTCTGGATGGTTAGCCTTATCTTCCCTCCCATGCACATTCACAATGTATGCTGCGCCAGATGGCCAGAGAACACAGAGCTGCTAATGGTACCACTTGATCATGTCTTCGCTCTGCTATAAATCAGTATATTAACAACGTACACAAATGCCATACGCAGAGCAGCTGATTGATCCCCATGTGACGCATAAAGCCATTTCATAAAAGGAGCGTAAACACTTAAAGGACAGTGACGATTTGGTCATGTGTGCCTGAGTGTTTGACAATGGAAGACTTCTCACAGGCAGCATCACAGTTTAAATATATTTACTTGAATCTAATTCAAACGGCTCTTCATGTTTGCGTCGATATATAATTCCTGTAGAGAGGTAAGATTACTGATGAGCATGTGGTTAATTGTAAACAAGTGGCTATGAGTTCAAATCCAAGGGAGAGCTATCAGATTCCATGTGTGAGTCAGCCTCAGTTACACACACACACACTCTCTCTCTCACACACACACACACACACACACACACAGGTAGGGTGTCTCTAGTGATACATTACTGCTCCCATGTGGTGAAAGACAAGTCTGGCTGCACTTTTAAAGGATCGTCTCAGCCAAATAAGGAAACGGACCCTTCAGGCATCTTCATCCATAGTTTGGGTTTGATTTGTTCATTCTTTGTGTATCCATCTCTTTTTCTGCCTCAATCGTACGTTAATGTTCGGGTTCTGAGTTGTCTGGAGCGTAATATTAGTCATGACCGAGTGACTTCCTGCCAATAGCTGACAGCAAAGAGCCATCCAAAGCATGCGTGTCACCATGTGTGTGATGCCTGGATTTGTTTACCAGTAGGTAAGTTGTCCTCTCTGTTCTATTGTTGCCCTCTCTCTGGTCTATTGTTGCCTTCTCTGGTCTATTGTTGCCCTCTCTCTGGTCTATTGTTGCCTTCTCTGGTCTATTGTTGCCCTCTCTCTGGTCTATTGCTGCCATCTCTTGTTTATTGTTGCCCTCTCTCTGGTCTATTGTTGCCCTCTCTCTGGTCTATTGCTGCCATCTCTTGTTTATTGTTGCCCTCTCTCTGGTCTATTGTTGCCCTCTCTCTGGTCTATTGCTGCCATCTCTTGTTTATTGTTGCCCTCTCTCTGGTCTATTGTTGCCCTCTCTCTGGTTGTAATTACTTATATATTTTGAATATATTGTCTCATTATCCTATATTTCATATTGCTGTGTTTTGTCTGATAATTCCCATTAATACAAATAGAAGTGGTAGTTACGGGAGAGAAGAGAGTTGCACACAATGTTCACAGTGACCACCGCCCTATAATAATTCAAAATCATAGATAATTGTTTTGTGAGAAAGAAGTTCCAACAAAAAGTGGACGGGGTCCAGCTGGACGAATAAAACCTAAACATTTATGCCAAACAGTAAGTGAATGTTTTTTACACGGAGGGCTGATCCTTTAAAACCTAATTTATATCCCAAGTTGTTTAAAAGACTCCCAGTGCTCATCAGGTGCTATGTCAGCAAAACGATCCTTTTTGTTTCCAGCTCACAACTGCAAAATCAGATTAGAAACGTGGCATCAACTGAATGCTGAAAATACAAACACAAAGAATTAAAGTAAACAGAAAAGAAGATGTTAGTGTGTGCGGTGTAGCCCTTTCTCTTGTGCTGGAATGGGACTGTGTGTCGGGCAGCCATGATTGTGCATATGATGTTGGAGATCAGTTTCCAACAAGGCTCTATATTTAGCCGGGGGACTGGATGACCAGTCTGACTGCAACACTTCTCTGGACCGCCTCACTCTTTCTCCTTCTCCTGTACGCTGAGGACGAGGTGAGTTATGAATAGCTCATTTCCTCATTGGAAAGGACACTGCCGAATGCGTGTTCCCCTCTTCTCTATACTGTGACTTTGTTTTTTTATTTCACATTTGCAGCAACCCAGCGTGACTGAGAGGAGGTAATGCTGCTGGGCCATGGTGCTGTCTTGGTGCTGTCCTGCTGACTGGTTCGTGAAGTGACGATTAGAAGTGGCCGTGTGTCAGTCGGAGGAGGAGCCGGGGGCCACCCTGGGCCTGAACAGTCCTGACCTGCTGGTCAGAGAGGCCTTTCTGATGGCCCATGACTACATAGACTATGTAACCTCGGGGGCGGCAGATGGCTCCATGGGCCCTGCCCCTACAGCCTGCACAGCAGCCCTGCGCCACGCCGGAGACGAGCTTCTCACCCGCTTCCCCATCTTCTTCAGGCGCTGGCCGCGCGTCTTCCAGGATGTGACGGAGAACACGGCCTGTCCCACCCTCGTCAGCATCCTGGACGAGCACTTCTTCGCCCCCGTCCCTGGGGGGCGCCGCAGGGACCTGGCCTGGAGTGCGGTGTTGTCAGTGTATGTGCTGGCTGGCCAGATGGCTCTGCATTGCCATGAGAGGGACATGGTGGTGGTCCTGCCACAGCTGAAGCAGTGTGTGGGGGCCTATGTGGAGAGGGTCATCTGCCCTGAGATACGGGACAAGGGAGGATGGGTAAGAGAAAACCAGCTGATTCTCTTGACTTAAAATGAACCATATGCAACCATTATGACAATGGACTTCACAGGTTATTAAGTAAATCACCAGTAAATCACCCCTGCGACCCTGCTCTATTATGTCAAACAACAGAGAAACCCTGTTCTCTTGAGGTGGCACTTCTATAAATATCCAGGGCACGTGAGAGACAGATCAAAAAATAATGGCAAAAAGAGAGACAGATATGTCCTTTTAGTCTCTATATAGGCCAATACATAAAACACTGGATCCTACACTTCCCATAATGCAAAGTCTCACAGGACATGATGCAACTGGCTTCACATGCTTCTCTGGCTGCTAAACTCACTTGCTCGTGCTCTAAACATTGCAACAACATTGCAGGAATCGCTTTATTTTGACAAATCCAGAGTTTGTGAAGCACAGGATTGCACATAAAGAAATCCTCTTTCCATATCTGTTCACACCCTCTGACGATCACCAGTTATAGCAGGTTTGTTGTGGTTACTTTTGGACAGTAGTAGTTTGTATAGATGCCAGAGCTGGATTAACTTTGAAGAATATTTAGGAATAGCAGAACAAATGGGAAATAGACTATACAGTCAGAATGCTACATTGACACTAATGGTGGTTCACTTGACATGTGGGCTTCATGCATTTTTTTTCAAACAAATTGTCAATTATTTAAAAAAAAAAACACACTGACTTAGTGAAAAACAGACATTATGCAATTAGGTTTCCAAATGCCAAATTAGAACTTAAAAATAGTCAAACCAAATAAAACCTCACTGCTTTAGACCCTTTCCTCTCTTGCAGTGAGGAAACAAGTCCCTCCCCAAACCCTGCTATCGTGTCCTTTCAATAGTCTACTGAAATGTATCTACATGCTCAATCTAATCTTTCAAACCTTTGTCTCTTTTTCAGAGTGGTTTTGTGTCTCGCTTTGGAAAGAGGCAGGGCTTGGAAGGCCAGCTGAAGAAAGGGTGCTATTGGACACTGCTGGCTTTGACCATAAGCATCCTCACATACTTCCTGTGGAAAAGAATGATTTAGCCAACACCGCCACCTAGTGGTCGTTCCAAACAAAACTGTCAGCGGAGGTATTTTACAGCACATCATGTAATGCTGATCAGTAACTAATGTGTAGCATTCAGTGATGACATACACTGTTGTAAAAACCTAACCGCTGGTGAATGGAGCATTGAAGCAGTTTTTAAGTCCCATGCCGAACATTTGTGCTACAGTGTATGAACTTTGATCTGCAATATGAACTAATCTGAGTAAAGTATACAACGCATTCAGTTTACAGCGCAGAATGGAATGTACTGCATTTAGGAAATAAGACACATTGGGTCCACTGACATTTACTTTGCCTGGTTTATGCATGAAAGAATACAGTTAAGTTTATCATCATTTTTCATGGGTCAACTCATTGATTTCAGTCACGCCACTGCATTTAAAAGCAGTTATGCAACAGATCCTCATCCAACTATCATCTTTATCTGTTAATCATCATATACCAAGTATATAAACAAGGAACGCAGACATCAAATATGCAGATGGACTTTTATTAACATTGACAGCAGACAGAACACTGAAAACTGGAAAGAACTTTGAACATTACATTTCACTGCAACGCTCAGACAGCAGAGCTTTGGAAAAGAGATCCATTTAGGCCAGCTCCTCCTCACCCTCCTCGTCGAACTCTCCCTCCTCCTCAGCAGTGGCGTCCTGGTACTGCTGGTACTCAGACACCAGGTCGTTCATGTTGCTCTCTGCCTCGGTGAACTCCATCTCATCCATGCCCTCACCGGTGTACCAGTGGAGGAAAGCCTTGCGCCTGAACATGGCGGTGAACTGCTCAGAGATGCGCTTGAACAGCTCCTGGATGGCTGTGCTGTTACCGATGAATGTGGCAGCCATTTTGAGGCCACGTGGAGGAATGTCGCAGACGGCGGTCTTGACGTTGTTGGGGATCCATTCAACAAAGTAGCTGCTGTTCTTGTTCTGCACATTCAGCATCTGCTCATCAACCTCCTTCATGGACATGCGGCCACGGAAGATGGCAGCCACTGTCAGGTAGCGGCCGTGACGTGGGTCACAGGCAGCCATCATGTTCTTGGCGTCGAACATCTGCTGGGTGAGCTCTGGCACAGTGAGAGATCTGTACTGCTGACTGCCTCGGCTTGTGAGGGGGGCGAAGCCTGGCATGAAGAAGTGCAGGCGGGGGAAAGGCACCATGTTCACAGCGAGCTTTCGCAGGTCAGCGTTGAGCTGTCCTGGGAACCGAAGGCAGGTGGTGACACCGCTCATGGTGGCAGAGACCAAGTGGTTGAGGTCTCCATATGAGGGGGTTGTTAGTTTGAGGGTACGGAAACAGATGTCATACAGAGCCTCATTGTCGATACAGTAGGTTTCGTCTGTGTTTTCTACAAGCTGGTGGACAGATAATGTGGCGTTGTAGGGCTCAACAACTGTGTCTGATACTTTTGGCGAAGGCACCACGCTGAAGGTGTTCATGATGCGGTCGGGGTACTCTTCACGGATCTTGCTGATGAGCAGGGTGCCCATACCAGAGCCTGTACCGCCACCCAAGGAGTGCGTAAGCTGGAAGCCCTGAAGGCAGTCACAGCTCTCTGCCTCCTTCCTCACCACATCGAGGACAGAGTCCACCAGCTCTGCACCCTCCGTGTAGTGACCTTTGGCCCAGTTGTTTCCAGCACCACTCTGGCCTGTAAGAAAAGAATTAAGGTTAAGCCTCAAACACCACTTCATAGTTATTAGCATTGGAAGACTTTAGGAGCACAACAAATTTAAAATTACCAAAGACAAAGTTGTCTGGTCTGAAGACCTGGCCGAAAGGTCCAGATCTCACAGAGTCCATGGTTCCAGGCTCCAGATCAACCAGCACAGCACGGGGCACATATTTACCACCTACAAAAATAGTCAGAGATGAGGAATATATATATAAATAAATAAAACAGTCCAGTTAATGCAACTAAAAGTGAGGGCAGGTTTAAACATACCCGATGCTTCATTGTAGTAGACGTTGATCCTGTCCAGCTGCAGGTCACTGTCCCCGTGGTAGGTACCAGTTGGGTCAATGCCGTGCTCGTCACTGATCACCTCCCAAAACTGGAATACAAAGAGCGCAAACCTTTGTTAGCAGCCAACACATTCCAGCGGTCAGCCATTAGGCAGGACCCACATTCACGTGTACTGCCACATGCTGCAGTCGGCTGGGAGTCTTTGGAACGGTGGGAGGGAAAGCGGGATTTCCCGCCGTGTTTGCTTGGGCGCGCGCGGCCTGGCCCCCTATTGGCTGCCACTCAATGGTTATGAATTTGAAAACTCTTACGTCACTAACCGCCAGGACCGCCTACTTCAGGCAAACGCCGGGCGTAGCTCAAGAGGAAGGAAGGCCTCAATGAGCCGGGAACAATTATTAACGTTTAATCATCCTCGGAACAAAAAGGTGGGGCACCATGTAGTCTTTACACACAATATATAGTGCAGACTTGGCAATAAAACATGTTGCATTAAGTCTCTCCTTTTTATCGGAAAGGATCACTTCCTTTTCGCATTGCAGTAGTTTACATTAACCGAATGAAGAAAAGAAAAAAAACACGTGATTTTACGTTTAAAAGTAAATCACGTTAGTAGTGTCTGAATTTAGACTTTATTCCCGTTTTAACGTGTTTTCTATCACAGATTGGATGACTGTAAATTATGCAGAAATGCCAAAATTTGTTTAAATAGTTTTTAATCGTATATACCTCGACAGATTACGACCCTCAACATGAACAAACGGGTAAATTGTTTAAAATCCAACGTTAAATGGCAATTTTCAGCAGGACACATTTATATTCACAGGGTGTGGCTTCTGGGGCGCGATAAACACAAAGCACGGGCTCATAAAACAAGGAACACGGTGTTTCTCAACAAAATTACTAAATTTTGAACTGAGAAGGTAAATGAAGCTTCACTAACCTTTGCACCAATCTGGTTTCCGCACTGGCCGGCTTGGAGATGTACAATTTCCCTCATTTTTCTTTCTGGAGGTAGCGTTTAGACCCTTTCAATGAATCACTGTGCCTTTCTTTGTGCGCGTGCTCTACGGCTCAACGCTCCTTTTTATACTTACGCAAGACCCGCCCTTTACGTCTCAACTCGAATGTGTATTGGCTGGTTAAGGCAAGCAATGTTTACAGACACCAATTTCAACCAATCCACTGTTCACACACTTATCCCCCATTGGTCTAATCCGCCTGCCAATCACATTCATCTCCAAACGTGTGACTAAAGTCTAATCTGTAGACGTTGGCCTACTTCTCTCATGATGGCGGAATAGAAATGAAACAGTGACCACTAATTTTATTCTGCAATTCATAGCCGAACGGTGGCACCCGAAGAAGAGAGTGAAACATTTACTTGTGTCAAGCAACGGAAAATATTTATATTTGATTAATTCTCAATCAGAAATGCGATCTGACTGCTGGTTAGCCGCAGTCCACGTGGCTGACTAACTGAATACAATAGTCCAGTATAGCAGAAGCTTTGCTAGCGGAAACTGTCGCAACACAGCTGGACGTGACTGGCGTGGCTACAACCATGGTGTTCTGTCATGTGCCGAGTAGTCTCCAGTTTTTCATTCTAGCTCAGCACAACAGCAGCTCATTTAACTAATGAGTTAATCTTTCATCTTTTTCTCAATTTATGGCAATGCAGTAATTTACAGTTTGTTTGGAAGGAAAGGCTGCATTTTTTTACCTTGATTGTGCATGATTAAAACCCTCAGGCAATCTTTTTTTTTACAGAGACTGTCATACATTTGTGTGGAGTTATGACAAAGTCAAGAAAACAATAGACACACTTAGCAACATTGTGTGAACAATGGGCCGACATCTATACAACTATTTCCAAGGCAGCCACTCATAAAGAGCCTTGCAGTGCTCTGAGAGATATAATGGTATTGATCTTGTATGATAAGGATGTGCCAATGCAGTAAACAGATTTGATAAACTGATTTAGAAAACAAGAAAATATAATTATTTTACTCTGAATGTGCATCACACCACACCTCAGTGGTCCAGGGGAGCTCTCCTCCCGTCTCAATGTGGTCTTTTAACCTGCCTTTTAACCCTTTTATTCATGCAGCCCAGACAGAGCATCTTGCAGATCCATAGTTGATTCTTAAAATAATGTACACAACTGTTAGCATTCAGCTTCAATGTAAGGTTTAAGCATAACACTATACAGAAGTTTTCTCAGACACAGATGACGTCTGTCTGTGTTTCTACTGTATTGTCTGCTGTAAAGCAGAGTTATGAAATTATTGCTGATGGGCTTATTAATAATGCATCAGAATGGGAGAGAATGTGTCCATCACGTCAGCGCTGCTGCATGGGCCACGATCATGTCTGCAACGACTGAGAGTGGGGGGGGGGACATCACTCCCAGGTGGTCAGGTGGTTGTCGCCATGACGATTAGACTTGGGGCGTAGTGGAGCACAGGCTTTATGTAAGCGTTTCATGGACCTACCCAGCCTAGCACAATATGCATACCACACATTTCTATGTAGATTAGTTCTTAAGAATCAGAAATACTCAATTGATCCCCAGGAGACATTGGAAGATCAATGTTATTGTAGAGAAGCATAAGGAAATATAAACAAATAGAAGTAAAGGACTATTAAATAACAACGTTTCTCAAAATGTACGCACATATGCACTTTTAATGGTGGAGAATTACACAGTTTAATTATTGTACAATTTATTGTTCGGTTTAGTACAGACTGTGCAGAATATTAAGAATTTGTGGGGGTGTATGAATAGTAATTATTCAGTAAGTCTCATTAAATGCAAATAATATTAACATGAATTTGTTTTCACACAGCGTGGGCCTCGATATTTTTACAGAAACACTGCTATGCTTATCATATCATACAGTATGTAGGTCACACTATAGTCTCTTCTGTGTGTGCATTGTAATCTGACACACAAAGGCCTCCTCTGTAGGCTCCATGACGGTGCTGTGTCACAGAGAGGAGGGATATCAGCTAGTTTGTGCTGCATAGCGCCGGGCCCCTCTCTACACGGGGCCATGTTGGTTTCAGTGAAACTGTTGGGCAAAACTTGGCAACATGCAGACATTTGGGCACACCGACCGTGCATACCTTGCACTGTAATCAGTCAGACTCATGCCTTTGGGCTATTTGACAAAACTATCCTGCAACGTAAAGGTTACAAGTTCGAACCCTGAGATGTACTTGAATGTCGCGGGTCAGGACTCTCTAGGGAAGGACGCACACAGCCCCCAAACTACATTTGCCACTAGCTCAAAGGGCGCTTCTCTGTCATTGGAGTTCACACAGGTCAACCGTGGTCTACCAATTCCATAAGTCAGCGCAGATAAAACAATATATGAAATGCTGTGTCAGTGGATGTTTTGCATATATGCTCGATAGAGCTGTTTCCTTGTAATGTAACCACGGAGGAGTAAACAAAGGTGACAGCAGCTTGATTGAAGGGGAACATCCACTACCAGCATTATCAATGTTGTCAGCTAATGTTAGCACATTATTAGCAATGTTTTTAAAGTGTTACTGTTTATTTAGTTAGGTACACAATTCTTGTTTTTCTTCTTGTGCGATCTGCTCATATCTAAACCATGTCAAAAGATAGGCTGGGCATATATCTTAATGGATCTGTCCACAGTTAGCTCTTCATAACTCACACCACATGAACATAGTATGTAAACGCCCTAATATTACTCATGAATCAGAGGGTTGCGTATTCATTTGCTGTTTATACTCAACGTTCCACTTCATCCCAAAAGTGTTGGATGGGGTTGAGGTCATTTCTATGTGGGCCAGCTAGTTTCTTCCAGGCCAAACTGGGAGAACCTGGTCCCCAAACTGCTGCCACAAAGTTGGAAGCATGCTACTGTTTTAATATCATTGTATGATGTAGTATTGTATTTCCTTTCCTTGGTGGAAAATGTGACCCAAACCTTTAAAAAAACAGATAGTCATAGAGGAAACACTTTATCAGATCTGCCCCATTCTATTTTTATAATGCAAATCTGAGCATAAAGTGCTGTGGGCTCATTTTTCCAGAAATGTGGGGTCTTATACATATACTATATACTTAGCAATACAAGTAGGAGTTTGTGTTGTTTGGACCTTCAAACCTGATTCTGATCATTTTAACTACACGGTTGCTCTTAGGATGCGCAAATAAGGCTGTTGGTTGGTCCACCACTTGGGTATCATCGAGTCAAAAATGCAAATTGTTGAATTTGTTTTATGACTTGATACCTGCATGTTAAACAGTTACAGATAAGATGGTGAACATGGTCTGGCTGCAAAACATAAGTATTGTCCCTGTGGGCATATTAGCCAACTCAGAATTTGGTTATTATAGGGGTAATTTACAACTTGTAGGACCTAATGATTTAAGCAAAGGCTAGAAGTACTGGAAGGTGATTCACCTAAAAAGGATACACTTTTTTCAGACTTCTATGACGTGTTGGACCGGGAAGTTGTAATTACACCATTTGGCCATGTGTGGCTCAAAGTGAGAGCCTCACAGAGCTAGTGGTGTGACTGCATGACTCTTAGACATTTGACTGTTTTAGGCAAAGAGCTAAATGGATTCAAATGAAGTTAGCAGTCTTTTTCTTGAGATAAGAAAATAGGCTAAATGTTAAATGTATGAATACACTTGAACATTCTGGGATTTTACAGAATTTGGTTTAAAACATTTTTTGGGGTGAGGGTTCTGCTGGGAGACTTGACTATATACTGTGTCACGTATATTTGAGTACTAATACTGCAGACAAAGTGTGACGGACAGCCTCAGGACATGTGTGGATACTCTCTTGGATCTCAGTCACTTTTGTTTCCCTTCAGTCGGTTGCCTTTGAGCTTTTGTCAATCAATTATTCATCTCTTTCTCTGCATTGAGTGGTGGTGACAGCATAGCTGGAGCTTAATGCATCAAAAAGCTTTCGGTGCACTGGAAGGAGATTTTGCTGTTTGATGCTTTGTATGAGTACAGTACATCCTGATAAAGCATGTCCCACAGTGTGCATACAGTACGCTCCCATGACTCAGCATCTTCTCAGAACACTGCAGCATTCAGCACTCAGCCTCCAGCTCCTAGATCAGTGTTACAAAAGGGAGACAGATGCTGCTGGGATAGACACACCCACATCAGAGGTTATAAAGCCACAACTAGATTCCTTGTGAAGTCACTGATACCAATGTTCAGAAAGGCCATGCCAGAAACAGTCACTGTTCAAAGATGTTCACTACTAGCGTTCACTGAATCTGTAGGCAGTAGGACACGGTTTTGGCATTCTGTACTCCGCTTGCACTCAGAATAGTATTGACCAATCACGTTGGAGCAAATACAGTCTGGGATCATCTGATGATGATTTGGCTTTTTATTGGGTTGAAATGAGCTTATAAATGAAGCAATCCGGTCGTACACGTTGCTTCTCAACTCCAGTCTCACGTCATAGTTGCTCATTGGACCGTAAACCAGCCAAACAGGAAGTCTTGGCCGGGAGGTCTGCCGGCTACACTGGAACCCCAAAGCCCCTTGTCCCCAGAGGCGTGTCTGTCATCAGAGAGAGCAGATGGGTTCAGCGAGTCTGCTTCGATACAGCATGATGTTCATTTAGTACATTTTGCTCCTATTGAGGGTCAAATAGAGCATAAAGCAGGGGATGATTTAAGGCGGGGCTACCCTTTGATTGGCAGGTTGCTACTAGGGCGTTGTCTATGTCTGGGAGCTGCCTGTGTTTTCTTCTTACAATGTTAACCCTTTCACAGTGTGTTTTCACTTCATGGTAGTTAATTGTAACAAAACAATGGTATGCACTACAGAAATGTGACATTGTGAACCAGTCGTTTCCAAATGTTCCAAGTTATGCAGAAAATCACACCCAAACACTTCATTGCATTTTGAGGACAATAATGCACCAGCTGGTGCATTGTCCTTCTGTGGGCGACTGGTCCTGTTCTATAGATATTGTGAGGAATGGGGTATCGGGGTGGACAGGTGTTAGACAGGAACAGCTGGGCTCATGTACAGCATGTCTGCTGAGAGAACCACTGATTCACTCTCAGATCAGGTTACTGACTCCTCACTGCCGCAGCATTCAGCCAGTCTCACATTCTGCTGCAAACCACAACGCTTTCAGGCCATAGACACAGTAGACCGGATTGTTTGACTGCAGGTACATGCTGAGCTGGTTTTGTAACAGATGCTGGAAAATACAATGGCTCAGCTGAGAAAGCAGCAGACTGAAAAGACGCTTTACAGAGAGGTTTTACAGAGAAATTGGATTCAAGCCACTGATAGCAAATAAAAAATTTCATGAATAAGAAAGGTTTTCTTTTGTAAAAAGAGCTCACCAAGGGGGAAGTCATATTGGAAGTCACAAATATCTGACATTGAATGAATGAAAATAGCAGAAAGCATGGCTGGTCCCTTTACATGATATATTTCCTATAGAGGTTAATTTTAAAACTTAACACAATTTGTGCCCCTCAAATATATTGGTGTCAAATTTCACTGATAAGGATGGAATATGTATTTTGCATTAATGAACCTGAAACACTGACATGTTTGTTTTATAGTTGTTCACATTCTATTCAGATATAGACGGATACAGAAATGTACATTTTGAATGAGTCTTAAAGAAGTTATTATTTAGTTCAATGTCAATTAATTAAATTGTATGATACATCTCATGATCCTGCTTGGTAAATTGAATATACACAAATCTACCTTTGTCGACGTTTTTTCAATAGATGCCAAAACATACATCATTAAAACCATTTATCTGGTCAGCTATATCTGCACCTCCCTAATGTTTATTTCAGTTTTTCTTAAGTTGTTCTTGACAATACGGGACATCTATTCTTTGTACTTACTTTTTTAATAAAGTTGAACAAATAAACCATACAAGCCAAGTGTAAAATTTGTACTTGAAACACATTTAAATATATACTGTAATGTAGATTATTTATCATATTGATTTGAGTTCTACAAATAAATACTAATAGACACACATTGAAAAGAAATGATGTTAATTCCTATGGGCTGTCAATATGAATTACATTTTCTTAATCAAACAGTTGAAATGGAAAAGAGAACAGAAAGAACACGTGTCATGTGTGGTTACTGAACTCCCCGCTCTCTCAGTATCTGTAATGATATCATGCGGGCCTTTGGTAAAATGATCAGCCTCAAATAATAAGATCAGGGCGTGGCAGAATACTTTCAACACCATTTTTACGCTACTAGGTGATTGAACATCCCTGTTTTCTAGTTATACAACGTTGTAAGGAGGAATTTGAGAAATCAGAGCCTCCCACTGACAACAGGAGATGTGGATGAAAATGACAGACCTGGGTCAAACTAACTGCATTGTCCGCTGGAGCAAAAGCATATGCCATATTTCTATAAGGCCACTTCAGATAGATACATATTAGGAGTGTTAATATAGCGCATATGTGCCGTGCTTTTGAATAATACAGAAGGAGAAATGCATCCCAACATGGATTTTCCCCGATCATTTCCACGTGTTATGTGTCTTTAAGAGAGCTGTGTCTGTTTGGCTGCTCTCCAGAGAGTTGGGCCAGGAAGTCCATTTGATGCTAATTCAGCCAGACAGTCACCAGCAGGCTATGCACAGCCCCAGCCCCACAGTGTACTGGGCATAATGGTCAGCGTGTTGCAGGGGAAGTCCACCATGCATCTGCCCTCCCAGGATATGACAAAGAATATCATGTTACAAAAATCACAAGGCTAACGCCCAGATAGCATTTTTTACTGTGCCTACTGTTGTGTCTTCATCTCTGACTTTTACAGGTATTAACATACTATGGTATGATGAACTTGAATGTGCTGCTTAGCATGAGGCCATTATCATATTACACACCGGCTGCCTCTAATGGCCTGAGAACTGCAATGCAGAGTTCCTTTCAGGCGGTGGCTGACAGAAAATCTCTTCCATCATTACAGAATGCCAGCAAAAGGGGGAGGGATTAAGAAGTAGCAGGGTTTATGGGAAATGTGGTTGTAATTAGAGACCAAACATTCAGAGAGCGGAAATGTATTCCCCGTCTTAGTAACCGAGGCAGTGTATCTCAGTTACTTAGAACCTGAGTTGTCTCTCTTCTCTCAAACCAACTGGCTGATGAATTGAGATTTGTCACAAACTAAGATGTCCTCAGGCTTATCCTTCATCCTCAGGCATGTCTGTGTCTGTCGGTCGATGTGGAGGTAGTCCATGTCTTTTGGTTGTTGTTGCCACGGTCGGTGGGTTGGTCTGTCCAACAGTCTGAACTGAAATAGCTCAACAACTGGTCGATTCATTGTCATGAACTTGGGTGATCCCTTGGCTGTCTGCGTAGCGCCCTCCTCAGGTCAAAATGTGAATTTACCCAACAGATTTAATTATCTTTATTTAAGACATAAATATATACTGGTTTGAAACCAAATACCTGCAAAACTAATTCAATTACATTTATCTGATGCTTTTATCCAAAGCAACTTACATGATATACAGTAGACACAGCAACGGTGAGCAATTAGGGTTAAGTGTCTTGCTCAAGGACACAACGACATGGACTACCGGAGGGATCGAACCACCTACCCTCTAATTGAAAGACAGACTTGCTAACCACTGAGCCACAGTCGCCCCTAAATAAACTGTAACTGATGAATCTTCTTGTATTCTATTAATTAAATGTAATATTTAATGTGAAATGTTAAAGCGGGTCGTCTTAAAGTCAGAAGATTGGCGGCTCTTCCATCCTTTGACAAGACACTTAATCCCAAATTGCTCCAGTAGGCGGTGCCATCAGTGTGTGAATGTGTGGATGACATGTATTGTTCGGAAGACTATAAGACGCTGGACAATATCATTTATTATTTACATCTGTTGGGAGATGGAGGTTACTATTTGTCATGTTATAGATAACATCAATAACAAATAAAATGTATACCAATGCATTTATTAAAGTTAAACACCAGAAGTAATATAGATATAATCTCCAATATTTCTCCAGTTTTATTTTGACTTGGCAAAAAAACTTAGATATTGTAACTTTATAATTTCCTGAGTAATAAATTAATATCCGAGCAGGATCTACAGACAGACAATAAACCTCTGATAACAATGCACTTTGAAACGGGCTGAACGAATGAATGAGGAGACGAAGCTGCGTGTCTGTCTCTTTAAGAGGGAGGAGCTTCTGGGTTTGTGTAAGAAGGCCTTCTCAGAGTAGGTCAGGCTCAGAGTCAGTTATCGTCCATGAAGCTTGCTTTCTGAAGCAGGACCAGGGTTCATGTCTGCATTCATGAACATGATGAAGCTCTGACAGGGATGCTGCATGTCCAGTGACATCCAGCAACGCTCTCACGAGTTCAATCCCAACAGGACACATGTCTGTTACTTTGAGCCAACCTTCTGATGAGGGACAGGTTTTCCCAGCATGCCATCCTGCTCCTCTCACCTGGACAGAGGACAACAGACCAAACAGGCATTCCTACAACTCCCTCCTGGTTCTCTGCATCTCTGCTTTACTGCCAGTTCCCTATACTTCCCTCCCAGCACCCAGAGCAGCCCTTATGATAAAGAGTGGTGATGGGCTCCAGCTCCACAGGATGCACTATAGTTGTTGATAAGTCACACACGTGTACCTTACAGTATTTCATAAATAACACTAAACACAGAAGTTAATACCGTTCTAATGTAAAAGCAATAACTAAATGATTTCAAATATTTTAGGATCACAGATAACAACAATGAATGGACACTAAAGGGAACCTTGGTTTAACTTAACTTTAGAGAGAAAGCTCTTAAGCTATACTATTTGTGCTGGTCCTATTTCAACATGCAACAGTAAAGCAAAGACGTGTGTTCTGTTGTGCTATGCTGCCACTTAGTGGTGACTTTTGGAATTACTTTCACATGGCAGCAGAGGGCTATTTTTGTATAAGGCTACCTGTTTGTTTTTGTAGGTATGACATGAACGATAATGAATGGATCACATTATATAACGCATATATTTTGATGTAATTAATGTCAGTTGGGATTGGCTCAAACTCCACTGCACCCTGGTAGTCTGTGGACCCCACATTTGGGCCACTAATAGCATAGCATTTTGAGGGAGTATTTCTCAGTGTAATTTTTGTCAAATGAGAGTTCCCTCTTATGATGGACCCTTTCTCTTTGGAAATTGATGGAAATTTCCTCAGACTATATGTTTTTCAAAAAAGGTGATGATTAGCATCTCTACAAATGTTATCTCTTACTGACAGTGACTGCTATGCTTAACGTGTTAAGGTTGAGATAAGATAAGATAATCCTTTATTAGTCCCGCAGTGGGGAAATTACAGGATTACAGCAGCATTGCTCAGTACGTAAAGATAAAAGAAATCAAGTAATATAAATAAACAGCTAAAATTATGCTAAAATTAAAAAACATTTAGTGTATTAAATTGTAAGAGTTTATAAAAAATCAAAGTACTAATTTTGTATGTTCATGAAGCTTATTTCTGATTTTTTGAGGTGCTGTAAATATACCTTTCTCAAGAGTTCCAGGAAAGGACTAATGCAGATGTGTTCAGGACATCTCTGACTTCTACTACACCGGAAGTCAAACAATTCTACTGTACCAATTAGGAGATATTTCAAAGTAAAGGTCATCAATTTTAAGATAAATCGTCATTTCTTTAATGTTTGAGACACTGTAAATATAATTGTCTTCAAAGTTCCCCAAAATGACTGATGCAGGTGTGTTCAGGACATCTCTGACTTCCTCTACACTGGAAATCAAACAATTTTACTGTACCAATTAGGAGATATTTCAAAGTAAATGTCATAAATATTTACGAGAACTGGGGCACACACGTTTTAGTCTTCTGACTGCATGATAGTGTTGTAAGATTTTTTACATTATGCAACAGTTTGGGGGCCTAAATAACAATGTATACATTTTTATCTTGAAATAAACTTACCATCAATATAATTGCCTTTGTTTTACTAAATAACTAAATGTTTTCTTCTCATTTGATCACTTATCAGCTCACCATCACATTATGTAAAACATCTTACAACACTATCATGCAGTCAGAAGACTAAAATGGGTGTGCCCATGGTCTCGTAGAAATGTATGACTTTTACTTTGAAATATATCTTAATTGGTACAGTAAAATTGTTTGATTTCCAGTGTAGGTGAAGTCAGAGATGTCCTGAACACACCGGCATTAGTCATTTCCTGGAACTTTGAGGAAAAGTACATTTAGAGAGTCTCAAACATTGAAAAATGTACGATTTTGCTTAGAATTGATGACCTTTACTTTGAAATATCTCCTAATTGGTACAGTAGAAATGTTTGATTACCAGTACAGGGGAAGTCAGAGATGTCCTGAACACATCTGTATCAGCCATTTCCTGGAACTCTTGGGGAAAGTATATATACAGCACCTCAAATAATGAGAAGTAAGCTTTATGAACATACAATAGTAGTACTTTTATTTTTTATAAACTGTTACAATTTAGTACAGTAAATGTTTTATATTTTTAGCAGAATTTTATCAAAATGTTGAAGATGATCTATTTGTATATCTATAAAGATACCAAATCTGTTCAGTTTTTACTTTTATATGTTAGTAGTAACAGTAGTGTCGAGATCTTATTTTGAAAACCGGATGTTGTGTGACGTGGATCTTTCCGCTAACTTCTTTAAAACCCTTGCTCGCGCCCGATCTGCGCCGTTCGAATGTGTTTACCGTGAATGTCAGTATATAGGTGCACTGACATTTCAGTGTCTGCTGAGTTGACTACGGAGATCCGAGTGTCGGCTGAGTTGACTGTAGTCTTTTTTGTTGCATTACATTTATGGAGTCCAGCTTGTGTTGTTTGGACAAACCAAACCGTTCACGTCGTTGCGTCTATTGCTTCTGTCCATCCGGGGAGAGGGATCCTCCTCTGTTGCTCTCCTGAAGGTTTCTTCCATTTTTTCCCTGTAAAAGGGTTTTCACTATTTTTGGGGAGTTTTCCTGATCCGATGTGAGATGTCGTATGTGTACAGATTGTAAAGCCCTCAGAGGGGAATTTGTAATTGTGATTTTGGGCTATACAAAATAAACTGAATTGAACTGAATTGAAACTGAACCTCCCCGCGACCCTAAACAGGATAAGCGGTTCTGATAATGGATGGATGGATGGATGGATGGATGAAACTGAACCTGTAAAGACGCTATGCTGACATCCAGCCACTAGATGTCGCAGTCTCGCTGCTCCCTGTGCATCTTGACTTACAGCACAGCTGTGTTGCCCCCGGATGGGAAGGGTTAGGAGATGTAGGAAGTAAACTGAGCCTTAAAGAGAGTAGCTCATCCCGGGTTCTGTACGGTTACTGAATAAATGAGATAGCCCGACAACAGCGGCTCATTACTTGTGTGCTGTGTGGTCATCAGGCACGGACTGACTCTAATTCTGCGCTAACCTGCCTTTAATCTGCCGTTGAATCCTGTTTTCAACGAGCAGATAACAAGGCTTGATTTATTCTATCTGCTCATCCGACTACTGGCTTGATAGGCAGTTTCACCTGATGGCCATGGCCACTCAGTAGTCAGCTGTCATCCCTGCTCATCCAGCGCCACTAAGATCATGAAAAGCCCTCTGGCTCACAACACAGAGGAGGCTGTGAGTTCTCGCATCAGTACCACTCCCCTCTTCACCTGCACCCCAACCATCACCAGCTGACATCATGGAATCATTTTAATCAAGTCTCAAGATGGCATGGCTCTTGATCATTTAAAATCATTACATTAATCAAGACAGTTTTAACATGTTTTATTGGATTTTATCTACAACATGGAACATTTAGCAACAGTGGGTTGGGGTCATCTACAGGAGTATGCACTTTGTCCGAGGGCTCCCTCCTCCTCCCTCACAAGAGGGGGTTTCTGCTCCACCAGCTGTAAAATGCACATCCTTTATGCTGGAAAGTGACAACAAATACTGATGATGAGGCATAGAAGTGAACTGACAAAGCTAAAGCATAAGAAGCCATTGCTGCAGGAAAATGTGAATATTCTTAAAACCTGCACCGGAAAGAAAGAGTAGCCACAGCTAGCTGACGGAACCGAGGCAGATGAGAGGAAACGTGTGCTTTACACACAGGCAGCAGCACATATTCTGCTTTGTTGTGTCGTTTAAAAAAAACAAAAAAAAACACTTGTCCTGAAATGAGATACAATTACCTCAAAAGCTTGAATATACGGTGATACTTTCCACTGCTGGTTTTAGTGTGATGTAGTCCTACTTGTAAAGTGGACTTGTGCAGCCTTGTGTAGCCTTGTGAGGCAGTGGGCTTAACCTGTTCAGACAATAATACATGCAAAGTAGTGTTAAAATGTTACCTAGCGGGAGGACGTTTTGCTCAAAGTATCCCGGCATGTTCATGTTGCCAGCTGACCGGTACTGCCCAACCACAAAGACCTTCCTGCCATTGGTGGCCAAGCCAACGCCCACTTCACTGCTGTCTTTCCACACCACCTGAGTGAAATGACCTGCAGGCGGAGTATGTAAGATGCCGTCAGTCAATGTTGTATTCAATGCATAATCTAAAACTACATACAATTTACATTAGAAACTACAACATAAGGTTGATAGACCTTGTTTCCCCCCCATTTAACAAATTATAACAGAGCAACATAGTTACTTAAAGTATTCCTATTCTTATGGCTTAATCTTTATGTGATGCACATTGCAGATAGGCCTATGCATGTATCTAACACTTTGTTACTGAACTTTATTTCAGATTTCTCTGTTTATGAACTATTGAACTTGTGTTTTACCAGTATTGTTGTTGTATCCAGGGCTGCTCCACTTGTAATCCTTAATCTCACTGTACCACGAATCTACAGCTTCTTTCCCTAAAATGTAAGAAAGAGAAAAACATGAGCATATAATGAACATTTTGCACATTTACATTGAATAAATGACACGATGGAGGGATGTAGGAAAGGGCTTGGGTCTATATCCACCTGTCAGTTTGATGGGTGCTGAGCTGCTCATATTGAAGATGTTCTCTCCATCCTTAGTGTTACTGTGCTGCAGGGCGCCCACTGCCAGCAGGTGATCAGCCCATTTCTGAGCCGCAGCAGTCAGCTCACTGCTGATTGTCATCTGTGGCGTGTTGTGCTTCCTCCTGTAGGCGTTGTGGGCTTCCAGGAACTCCTTTTGAAAGCTTGCATCTGTCAAAAAAATACATTATCAATGGATGAGCTTTAAGTGCTTGTGTACATTGATGTTGCTTCTATTGTTTGTTTTTTTCCATGTAAAGTGCCTTGAGTTTTTTTAAAGCGCTATACAAATAAAATGGACTATTATTATTCATATTATTAGAGGACACGTGTCTTGTGCAATCACTGAGGCTGGCATTTCGCAACATTGTGGGTGCAGACAGGATGAAACCTGTCTTGTGTTATTATGCGAATCTCCTCAATGATAATGTCTTGTGTGTTCTTCCTGAAAATTATTCCTGAGCTAACAACACACTAACCTGCCATTGTGTCCGGGATTATGAATGCTGAAATTAAATAAGAACAGTTATAAATCATTAACTAAAATACACTCCCCACAAATTGAAAAAAACATACAAATATTTTATGATACAACAATAAATGACCTATGAATGCAGTGATCTCCACTCACCTGATGCACGCTCTGGAGGGATGTGCTGATCAGATACAGTTTCCTTTGCTGTCTTGAAGTCTGTATTTATTCACATGAGCCGGCCCTCTCCCTCCTCTATAGGAGGAGACAGACACCCAGCCCTCATATTTTACTGTGCCACTTATCCTTGTTGAACAGGCTTCTCATGCTCAGTGTTGTTGTTTGCAGGATATTCCACATTCCTCACATGCAGATCTAATTTCCAAGATACTTGGAGTTTTTTTGTCATGTAATTATTCATGTAATGAGTAGTAGGCATGGACCACGACCCAGATGACCACGATCCATGTCAGCAGACCGAGGTAGAGAGGAGGGGCATCAGCAGGACCGGCTCCAGACAGCCACGATCCATGGAAGCTTGAGGAGAGAAAGCACAGAGGCTCCCGAGAAGAAGTAGAGTTAGTAATGAGCATTTAAAGAGACATTAATTCATCCAGAAGGAAAGAGAGGAGAAAATGAGAGCGAGAGTAGGAGAGAGAAGCTCATTGTATTCTAAGATGTCCCCCAGCAGTCCAGGCCTATGGCAGCATATCTAGGGGCACTATCTATAAAAGAGGAAAGTCTTAATCAAACAATGGTAAATGAACTTGCATTGTAAAGTGTCTTTGTAGTTTTTGGACCACTAAAGGCGCTTTCCATGACAAGTCATCATTAATTGATGAATTAATAAACTGATGACCGACGCAACCACACGAGGTCTCACCTGCCAGCAGATAACATATCTCAAATATGTTCCGTATATCACATATATGTGTGTGATAGATGCAGTCCATATGTGGCTTTGATGTTGTGCCTTTGATGACATCACAGTGTTCCGTAATATGAAATCAAGTGTTTAGAGTAAATTGTGTACGTTTGTGTACAGTGTATTAGTAAAGATGGGGGTTATCCACGTAATACATTCATACATTGCATAAAGTACTACGTGCACAAGCATTCTATCTATCTATCTATCTATCTATCTATCTATCTATCTATCTATCTATCTATCTATCTATCTATCTATCTATCTATCTATCTATCTATCTATCTATCTATCTATCTATCTATCTATCTATCTATCTATCTATCTATCTATCTATCTATCTATCTATCTATCTATCTATCTATCTATCTATCTATCTATACATCCATCCATCCATCCATCCATCCATCCATCCATCCATCCATCCATCCATCCATCCATCTTTCTTAAATCATTAAATCCAACCAGCAGGAGTTCCTCACGTCCTCCTTCCTGTCAAGGAGAGAACAGCATTAGTATTTCCATGACATTTATAATACCATATAATGTTTAGAATATTGTATTTTTAATCAAACAATGGTAAATTAACTTGTAAAGTGTCTTTGTAGTTTTTGGACCACTAAAGGCGCTTTCCATGACAAGTCATCATTAATTGATGAATTAATAAACTGATGACCGACGCAACCACACGAGGTCTCACCTGCCAGCAGATAACATATCTCAAATATGTTCCGTATATCACATATATGTGTGTGAGCTTTCTAAATGTGATGCCCGTGATAACTGAAGACCGCTGAAGACGTTTCTAACAACTTTGGTGTATTCTTTTCCAGGGCTGCAGTCCATATGTTGCTTTAACGTTGTGCCTTTGATGTTGTGCCTTTGATGACATCACAGTGTTCCGTAATATGAAATCAAGTGTTTAGAGTAAATTGTGTATGTGTGTGTACAGTTTAAGTCTACTCTTAAATGAGGTGACTGTGTCTGCCCCCCGGACTGAAAGTGGAAGCTGGTTCCACAGAAAAGGAGCTTGATAACTGAAGGCTCTGGCCCCCATCCTACTTTTTAAGACTCTAGGAACCACAAGTAGCCCCACATTAAGTGAGTGCAGCTCTCTGGTGGGACAATATGGTACTATAAGCTCCCTAAGATATGATGGTGCATCACCAGTTAAGGGTTTGTAGGTAAGAAGAAGGACCTTAAATATGATTCTCTGTCTTACAGGAAGCCAGTGGAGAGCAGCTAGTACAGGAGTAATGTGATCTCTCCTCCTAGTCCTCGTTAGTACACGAGCTGCAGCATTCTGGATCAACTGGAGAGACCTCAGAGACTTAGCAGAGCAGCCTGATAATACAGAGTTACAGAAATCCAGTCTTGATGTAACAAATGTGTGGATCAATGTTTCTGCATCCCTTCGAGACAATATGTGCCTGATCCTTGAGATGTTGTGTAGGTGAAAGAAGGCGGTCCTTGAGATCTGCTTCATGTGGGAACTGAAGGACAAGTCTTGATCAAAGACAACTCCTAGATTCCTCACGGTGGTGGTTGACGCCAGAGCAATGCCATCAAGAGATGTTTCTGAGATGTTCTGGGCCATGCAGAATAACTTCAGCCTTGTCCGAGTTCAACATCACGAAGTTGCAGGTCATTCAGGTTTTTATGTCTTTAAGACGCGCTTGAAGTTTAGCCACCTGGTTGGTTTCATCTGGCTTGATCGATATATATAGCTGGGTATCATCAGCATAACAATGACATTTTATTGAGTGTTTCCTGATAACATTGCCTAATGGAAGCATATACAAGGTAAACACAATTGGTCCAAGCACAGCACCTTGTTATGATTCCCACACTGATTCATCACTCTGAGTGTGTCACAACCTAAACAACATGTTCCTTTGTAACCCCCACCTTTGTCTTCTGTGTATAAATACCTGAGAACTGTGTATGAATGGGTGTGAATGGGCAAATGATGACATGTAGAGTTAAAGAGCTTTGAGTTGTCGGAAGACTAAAAAAATGCTATACAATTTAGCACTTCTTAGAAACTTGTTCACAGATTATATGAGTTCTTTATAATTGATGATACAAACATTACACACATAGTTTTCTTTGATGTTTTATTAAGATGAATACATACTTATCAGCCATGTATCAGCAGTTAAGTATGCAATTACAGTTGTATAGATGTTGTTCAAATGTTTCTTTGTTTGAGGGCAGTGTCTAAACTGTTTCAAATGCAATGTCTTAGAAATGGGATAAACAAGGATGTGACAAGGCTGGGTTTGGGAAACTTTGAACAAAGGCTAATAGGCTGAGGAAATATTTAAAAAAATGAAGGCAAAACGTTTTGATCCTCTGTGGCAGTGACACTGGCTTGATGTATTAGTTCTACCCTGGTGGCAGAGGGTGGTCTGCCACATGGATGTACATATGACTTTGTATCATCTCTAAACAATGTAATTATAGAGTGGAAGAGTAGAGACGGGGTACTGACATGTCTGTAGACAGAGGAGAGTATCCAGTCACTCCCACACAACCAATCAACAACCATAATACAAAACAGCAAAACAGACCAGCTCGATTAGTATTACATGTAATTACCCTACTGCCACCACCAGCATCAAAAGAAACCGTGACTCAGGGCGTATGTGGCTCAGTGGTAGAGCAGGGTCGCCCTTAATCAGAGGATCAGTGGTTTGATCGATAGTCCACAGATGTATCCTTGGGCAAGACAACTAACCCCAGGTTGGAGGACACCCTCCAAGGAGCCCTCAGCGCCCGGGACGCGCTGCTCGAGAGACGCGAGCAGGCCCTGAGTGAGATCCTGGAGGCCCTGCAGGCGCTGGCCAGCAGCGCACAGCGGCTCACCGCGCGGATGTCAGCCCCGGTCCCAGCTCCCCCGACTGCGCCGCTGTCAGCCCCGGTCCCCATTCCCCGGACTGCGCCACTGTCAGCCTAGCCTGGGCTGATCGACGCCTTGAGGTGGCGGCCCTCATCGACTCTGGGGCTGACGCCTGCTTCATGGACACTGAGTTCGCGGCACGGGCCCAGGTCCCGACCATGGAGCTGGAGGAGCCGCGGGAGGCATTTGCGCTGGATGACCGACGGATGGCCCAGGTCTCCCAGTGTACCCACCCCTTCGCCCTCACAGTGGCAGGCAACCACGTCGAGACCCGCCAATTCTACCTGCTCCAGTCTCCGGCGGCTCCAGTGGTTTTGGGCCATCCCTGGTTGGTGCAGCATGAACCCCGCATCTCTTGGGCTTCCGGGACCGTACTGGAGTGGGGAGCTTCCTGTCACGGCCAGTGTCTCCGGTCCGCTCCAGGAAGGACGCCCCAAGATGTCCCCCGGGGGCCGCCCCCGGACCTGACAGCGGTTCCTGCGGAGTACCATGACTTGGGGGAGGTCTTCAGCAAGGCCCGGGCGCAGTCTCTTCCCCCACACCGGCCGTATGACTGCGCCATCGACCTCCGTGCTGGGGCCCCTCTACCCAGCAGCCGCCTGTACAGCCTGTCAATACCAGAGAAGACGGCCATGGAGGACTACATATCGGAGTCACTGGCAGCGGGGTTGATTCGGCCTTCATCCTCCCCGGTGGCGGCAGGATTTTTCTTCGTCAAGAAGAAAGACGGCAGCCTCCGCCCCTGCATTGACTACAGACAGCTGAACGACATCACAGTCAAAAACAAGTACCCTCTTCCCCTCATGAATTCCACCATGGAGCCCCTCACTCAGGCGACCGTCTTTACCAAGTTAGACCTCCGAAACGCCTACCACCTGGTGCGAATACGGGAGGGCGACGAGTGGAAGACCGCCTTCAAGACGCCCCGGGGGCACTACGAATATCGAGTGATGCCGTTCGGATTAACCTACGCCCCGGGGGTCTTCCAGGCGTTGATGAATGACGTGCTCCGGGACATGCTGGAGGAGTTTGTGGTGGTGTACCTGGACGACATCCTGGTGTTCTCCAAGACCCTCGCTGAGCACGTTCAGCACGTTCGCCGGGTGCTCCAGCGCCTTCTCCAGAATCAGCTATACGTAAAGGCGGAGAAGTGCCTGTTCCACGCCGACTCGGTGGACTATCTGGGGTTCATCATCGAGAAGGGGCAGGTCCGGGCCGACCCACGGAAGATCCAGGCGGTGGTGGACTGGCCCACACCAACCTCACGGAAGGAGCTGCAGGTCTTCCTGGGGTTCGCCAACTTCTATCGGCGGTTTGTTCGCAACTATAGTGTCGTGGCGCAACCCCTGACCAGCCTGACGTCCCCCGCCCAGCCATTCACCTGGACCTCCGCGGCAGATTCAGCGTTCCGGGACCTTAAGCGGCGGTTCACCAGCGCCCCAGTGTTGCTGCACCCAGATCCGGCGAGACAATTCATCGTGGAGGTGGACGCCTCGGACGCCGGACTGGGGCAGTCCTGTCGCAGCGCGCGGAGGCGGACCAGAAGGTGCATCCCTGCGCCTTTTTCTCCCGACGCCTTCTTCCCTCGGAGAGGAATTATGACATCGGGAACCGGGAGCTGCTAGCGGTGGTGGCGGCCTTGGAGGAGTGGCGCCATTGGCTAGAGGGGGCAGAGCTACCGTTCGTCGTGTGGAACGACCACCGGAACCTCACGTACATCCGGGCAGCCAGGCGGCTCAACGGTCGACAGGCACGGTGGGCCGGCTTCCTCAGCCGCTTCAACTTCTCCTTGACATATCGCCCGGGGTCCCGCAACACGAAGGCGGACGCCTTGTCCCGTCAGCACCAGGAGGAGGGCCCGACCGAGGAGGAGCCGGCGCCCATCGTTCCAGAAGCCCAGGTGGTCGGCCGGGTGGCCTGGGGAATAGAGGCAGCAGTGAGGAGGGCACTGCGCGACCATCCGGCACCAAGCGGCATACCCACAGGAAGGCTGTTCGTCCCGCTGGTGGCCCGGGCCCGGGTCCTCAAGTGGGGGCATGCCAGTCAGTTGGCCTGCCACCCCGGGGTCCACCGGACTTTCTCCTTCCTGGCCCGGCACTTCTGGTGGCAGGGCATGAGAAGCGACGTGAGGGTGTACGTGCAAGCCTGCCCTGTGTGTGCCCGCAGCAAGCCCTCGCACCAGGCACCGGCCGGGCTGCTACAGCCCCTTCCAGTTCCGAGCCGTCCGTGGTCCCACGTCGCTTTGGATTTCGTGACCGGGCTACCCCCCTCCCAGGGAAGGACCGTTCTGCTGACGGTGGTGGACCGGTTCAGCAAGGGGGTCCACCTGGTGGCCCTCTCCAAACTCCCCTCGGCGACGGAGACAGCGGAGCTGCTGACGGCCCAGGTGTTTCGGCTCCACGGCCTCCCGCAGGACATCGTGTCAGACCGGGGCCCGCAGTTCACCTCTCAGGTATGGCGGGCGTTCTGCAAGGGGTTGGGGATCTCAGGGAGTCTTTCTTCTGGTTACCATCCACAGACCAACGGGCAGTCGGAGAGGACGAACCAGGTCGTGGAGTCGGCGCTCCGCTGCATGGCGGCCAGGAACCCGTCCGCCTGGAGCCGGTTCCTCCCCTGGGTGGAGTACTCCATCAATTCCCTGGTGAGCTCCGCCACAGGTATCTCCCCGTTCGAAGCGGCCCTGGGGTACCAACCACCGCTGTTCCCAGTGCAGCACGCCGACGTGGCAGTCCCGTCCGTACAGAACCATCTTGATCGGTGCCGCCGTGTCTGGGAGACCACCAGGACCGCCCTTCTCCGAGCGGCGGACCGGAGCAGCAAGGGAGCCAACCGTCGCCGCACCCCCGCTCCGGCGTACCTACCAGGGCAGAAAGTGTGGTTGTCCACCCGGGACCTCCCCAAGCAGCCGGATGCCAAGAAGTTGGGTCCTCGGTTCGCGGGGCCGTTCGAGGTGGTCAAGGTGCTGAGTCCAGCGGCGGTGAAACTGAGACTGCCGGCGTCCATGCCGATCCATCCGGTGTTCCACGTCTCCAAGATCAAGCCCGTCGCCCACAGCCCCCTGGGGTCGCCGACCCCGGACCCTCCGCAACCCGTGATGGTGGACGGACGCCCCCAGTGGACGGTTTGCAAGGTGCTGGACGTCCGACGCCGAGGGCGTGGGTACCAGTTCTTGGTCGATTGGGTGGGGTACGGCCCGGAGGAGAGGAGCTGGTTGCCCCGCCGGAACATCCTGGACCCGAGGCTGCTGGAGGCCTTCTACCGGGCCCACCCAGGGAAGCCTGGCAGGTCGCCAGGTGGCTCCCGTAGACGGGGGGGTACTGTTAGGGACCCACCAGCCTGCTCGCAGCCCGGGCGCGCGGAGGCGCCCGAGACTTCGGCGCGCGCGGCCAGGGAGCTGCGCGCCAGGCGACGGGGATGAGCAGGGCGCGTGCCGGCGCACACCTGAAAACAATCGGCGCTCCTCGCAGCTGGAGCTCGTTAGAGCGGCTGCCGAGAATAAGAGCAGCGAGCGGACAGAGTTCGACGTGAGTGCGTGCTCGGAGGTAACGCTACACGTGTTGGACGACTGCAGAGAGGAATTCCGGTTTTCGAAGGAAACTCGTGAGTTAAGCAACACTGCCATTTAAGGAGGCAGGTGTTGCCGGGAACATTGCTGGTGGACTTATGTGTCACTGTCCGTTTTTGAGACAGTAGTTTTTCGTTCTTTGTGTTGGACTTTACTTACCTGTCGCTGTCAGTTTTTGAGACAGTAGTTTTTCGTTCTTTGTGTTGGACTTTACTTACCTGTCGCTGTTAGTTTTGGAACAGTAGTTTTTCGTTCTTGGGTTTGGACTGTGCTTACCTGTGTTTATATAATAAACAACGCCAGCTCACTGGCTAAACTGGACATTGACTTTGTCGTGCACTTGGGGTCGGAGAAAAACCGTAACACACACCCTGGTATTTACGAGATGTAGGCTACTGTATATTTGAGTTGTCCTGTTTCTTTAGCATGAACAGACACATTCTATGAAGTCTGCGAGTAATCTAAAAAAAAGGAACCCAGAATCTGTGAGGCGTCATACCCCGGCCCGGGTCCCAGAGAACATCCGGCCATGACATCAGACGCTCTCCGTCCACTCGGAATCCACGGCATGTATGGCGGTAAGCAAACCACGTTCAGGGGTGGACTGGCCATGTGGCATACGACCATTATAACCTGACATGCCAACAAGTCTTTTTTTTGTTTTATTTGGTCCATAAAACAGGCAGATTTATTAATGTGAAGCTTGACAAAAAGCTTAATAGGTGTGAATCTGACAGTCTCTCTGTCACATAACAGCCTGACAAAATGTAATACAGGTCAGTGTGTGTGTGTGTGAGTGTGAGTGTGGGGGGGGGGAATCTGATGGTCAGCACTGAGTAACACAAGTTTCAGTGGGAGAAGAAGAGGAGAAAAGTCAAGTTGTGGGCCCTCTGCCCATGCTGGCAGGCTATGTGCTAGCTGTGCACTCTAGGTCATAGTTGTAACATAACCCATTATCTTCTTACCGTATGTTTTATATTGTGATATTTGCTGGAAATGAGCTTCAATATAGCCAACAGCAAGAGGGAAACATTCAGTGATCTCCCTCCATCCAACTTTATTTAGCCTTGCTAAACCTTTATTATATTTAGTAAAAAAGAAGGGATATTGGAAAATTAACCTGTGATCCATTGGAGGGCTTTCAAAGCAAGTAACAGGAATAAATAGAAACAAGGCATCTGGCATGTACCTCTAAAAGACGTTGCACAGTGCTGCGTCCCTCGCTGCCAGTTATGAGGTTTCAATCGAAAACCATGCGATCAAACTTATGTTGTAACTGATGCTCGCGTCTCATTCAGTTAAGAGCTGCTAATGACTTGGATCAGAGAGGAAAACTACAACAATACATGTTGGACATTGAGCACCGACTGTATTGTCTGTGGTAACATTTGGGGTCAGGCTGACCCTGTGCTGGAGATACTTGTTAACCAGAGAGGTTGGGGGATGTATACCTTTTTAAAACGTGACACTTTGACCTAAATACCTTTGTCCCAAACATATTAGCACTTCATTAACTGTTAGCACGTACATGGCAGGCGACATGCATTAGGCATACTGAATGTTGCCTACACATGCTACTTTTTTCTATTTGTAACAGTGAATGAAGCCCTACCGGCAGGAACAGTGTTGTTCTTTCATTTTATTGTCTTCTGTCTCGAATGTCAGGTGATGGTGGTTCACTTTCACACTGCGATCTGTATGCTTTACTTCTGTCTTTTCAACCTGTTCTCACTTCGCTTTTTCTTCAGGGCTTTTTCATTACCATGCAAGGTGCCACCTGCTCTTGCCATCAGGGTATGAATAATAATAATACATTTTATCTGTATAGCACTTTACAAGGTACTCAAGGTAAAAACAAGCTTAGAGAAAGCCAGGAGTCAATGGAGGAATCTGGCGAAACACCTCCGCTAATAAGTGTGTCTGGGATTCAGTGTAGTTAGTTCTTCTGGTGGCTGCCTGTCTTCAGCCAGGTGTCCCAGCATGCAGCAGAGCTGAAGAGATCAGGGTGAGGAGACTGTCTAGTCTTTAGCCTTTAGTCTAAACACGTGCCTTCATGGTCCCATATTAGAGAACATGATTTGTGTGTATCTTTTATCATATAGCAGCTCATGCTATAAATACTGTGAAAGTATCAAAACCCTCCATGAGACCAGAAAACGCTGACTAATCAGAGCAGACTGGGGTTTTTCAGGAGGAGAGCTGAGGGAGACAGGCACTAAAACATATTAAAGCATGTCAACGTTTTTTGGTCCACTTTGCGAAGAGAGCTAAGTTCTCTGTGCGTGTCACGTCTTGCAGAGAACCCTCTCATGCTCATCCCCAACACACACGTCAAAACAGAGGTCACGTTAACTGTAACGCTAACATCTTCATGAGTGTCTCAACGTTGTATCTTTTGTTGCAGCTGTTTAACAGAAGTATTGGTTTAAATATATTAACATGTTGGAGGCTGTAGTTTGTGTTGTTGCTCAATAGTACATTTTACTGGGAGGACTACTGTATTAACTGTCTTAGCAAGGTGGATCATCTTGATCATGTTGTTGTTCATCTTTTATTTCAGATTGAAGAGGAGTTCAGAAGAATGAGGACAGTTCATCTGGAGCAAACCACTACCAAACTCTTGATGATAATCTGGACAAAGAGGGGTTGCAGGGACTAAAATGAGTTCGATGCTGGATTCAATCAGCTTGATAAAGTTTAAAAAATAGATCATTGTTGTCAAATTATGTTAGGCTCATATACACAGAGAATAGATACCCAATGACATATTTGAACACATTCAATATTTGTGTTGGTTTCCCCCACAATTGTTCTATTTTGAGAACACTGACATCAGTAAACAATAATGTTAATTGTTTGGTAATGTTAAGTTCAAAAATCTTTGGCCGGTTGTGCGAAGAGAAGTCCCAGATGCAGAAAGTTATAATAAAAATTGATCTTCAACTCTTAATTGATTCCCTTGACTAAATGCAACATCAATCAATCTCTGCAGAAGTCCATGGATGCTGCAGCATCCTCAGGGGATCACGACTGTGGTGGCAAGACAAAGTGTGGTTATTATGGACAGAAATGCATCTTCCAAACATACTGTCCAACCAGCTTGTGATGGGATCATCAATCCCAGCATTCTCTGCAAGGTTCTGACTCAATGCCGTAAAACCAGTCAGCGCTTCGGTCACTGATCCATCAGGAGCTGTGTTGGTTAGGATGAAAGTAAAACAGGCAAATCCAAACATTTTACAGACTACTCCTTTCTCAGCATCACAGTAAAATTAACAATTCCTTTTGGTTATTGTCAATCGTTAACCAGTTTCTCCTTCTAAAATCAACACTGAGCTCCCCTTAATAAATAGACACTCCCTAAGCCTCTGGGTGTTTTATGATTTCTTCACTGGGTTGAGACAAGTGCCCCTATTGGTTTCACCTCCCTTTGTAACCAGACTTCAGAATCAGAATCAGAATCAGAATCAGAACCATTTATTGCCATGTATGCTTACACATACAAGGAATTTGTCCTGGCGGGAAGGTGCATACATTTAACATTTAACAATACACATTTAACAGTTAACGCAGTGCAATGAATGAGGATGAATGGATGAATGAATATCTACATTGAGACAGCAGCATAACAAAATACCAAAAGTAAGATAAAGTGCATGGAATGTGCATGAGTGTAAGTGTTGTGTGAAAGTGGCAAGTGCAATGCCCAGGTGTCAAGTGTATTCAAGTCAAGTATAAGTATAAGGCTATGTGCAGGGGAGTGTCCGGTGGGAATTGTCTGGGGGTGACAGAGTCATTAGAGTCAGTGGGGGACCCGGGCTCTGTTGATGAGCCCGACGGCAGACGGGAAGAAACTGTTTTTGTGGCGTGAGGTCTTGGTCCTGATGGACCGCATCCTCCTGCCAGAGGGGAGGGACACGAACAGTTTGTGTCCAGGGTGAGAGGGATCAGCTACAATCTTCCTCGCCCGCTTCAGGGTCCTTGAAGCAAACAAGTCCTGGAGGGACGGCAGATTGCAGCCAATCACCCTCTCGGCAGAGCGAATGATGCGCTGCAGCCTGGCCTTGTCCTTGGCAGTGGCTGCAGCGTACCAGACGGTGATGGAGGAGCAGAGGATGGGCTCGATGATGGCAGTGTAGAAGTGCACCATCATTGTCTTTGGCAGGTTGAGTTTCCTCAGCTGCCTCAGGAAGAACATCCTCTGCTGCGCCTTCTTGGCGATGGAGCTGGTGTTTAGTTCCCACTTGAGGTCCTGGGTAATGATGGAGCCCAGGAAGCGGAAGGACTCCACAGCTTTGACGGGGGAGTCACACAGGGTGAGAGGGGCTGGTGGGGCTGAGATCTTTCTGAAGTCCACAACCATCTCCACTGTCTTCAGAGCGTTGAGCTCCAGGTTGTTTTGGCTGCACCAGGTCACCAGGTGGTCAGTCTCCCGCCTGTAGGCGGACTCGTCCCCACCAGAGATGAGTCCAATGAGGGTGGTGTCATCCGCAAACTTCAGGAGCTTGACGGACTGGTGACTGGAGGTGCAGCTGTTGGTGTACAGGGAGAAGAGCAGAGGGGAAAGAACGCAGCCTTGGGGGGAACCGGTGCTGATGGACCGAGAGGCTGAGACGTGTTTCCCCAGCCTCACGTGCTGCTTCCTGTCAGACAGGAAGTCTGTGATCCACTTGCAGGTGGAGTCGGGCACGTGCAGCTGGGAGAGCTTGTCCTGCAGCAGAGACGGGATGATGGTGTTGAAGGCAGAGCTGAAGTCCACAAACAGGATCCTGGCGTAGGTTCCTGGGGTGTCCAGGTGCTGGAGGATGGAGTGGAGGGCCATGTTGACTGCATCGTCCACAGACCTGTTGGCTCTGTAGGCGAACTGCAGGGGATCCAGGAGTGGGTCGGTGAGGGTTTTGAGGTGGGACAGGACCAGACGCTCAAAGGACTTCATGACCACAGAGGTCAAGGCGACGGGCCTGTAGTCATTGTGTCCTGTGATCCTAGGTTTTTTGGGGACGGGGATGATGGTGGAGGCCTTGAAGCAGGCTGGTACGTGGCATGTCTCCAGAGAGGTGTTGAAGATGTCTGTAAACACCGGGGACAGCTGATCAGCACAATGCTTCAGGGTGGAGGGGGAGACAGAGTCCGGGCCGGCTGCTTTGCGGGTATTCTGTTTTTTAAAAAGCCTGTTAACGTCTCTCTCTTGGATAATGAGGGTCGTCACTGTGGAGGGGGTAGGGGGCGCTGTGGACGATGGTTCAGAGGCGTGAGCCCCTGATGGGCTGGGGGAGGGAGGGCTGGTGGTCTGTGGCTGGTTGGTGGGGCTGTTGATGGGGCTGTTGGGGATGGCGTCAGGACTACTCCATTGTCTTTCAAATCGGCAGTAGAACTCATTCAGCTCGTCTGCCAGGCGGAGGTTGTTCATGGAGTGGGGGGTTTTGGGCTTGTAGTTGGTGATCTGTTTGAGCCCTCTCCAGACCGACGCAGAATCACTTGCTGAGAGCTGGTGTTGCAGTTTCTCAGAGTACAGTCATTTAGCGTCCCTCACCGCCCTGCTAAACCTGTATTTTGACTCTGTGTACAAGTCCTTGTCCCCTCTCCTGAATGCCTGGTCCTTTTGCAGCCGTAGTTTTCTGAGTTCCGCTGTAAACCAGGGTTTGTCGTTGTTGTAGCTCACCCTGGTGCTGGTTGGAACACAGCTGTCCTCACAGAAGCTGATGTAGGAGGAGATGGGTGCCCGCTTAGGAGTCCTCAGTACTGCAGTTTTCCTGCAGACAACCGATGCACCTTCTTGCAGTAGGTGTGATGAATCCAGGATGCTCTCTCTTTGATATGTGGACAGCAGTTGATGTGCTAACGATAGTTGAATGGCCCTTCCCCATTGATGCATTCCAAGTCTTTCTCTTTACGACCCAAGTGGTCCAAATGGTCGGGGGATAACAGAAGAAGTCATCTCAATTCCTCTTACATTCCTGATATCATCCTGCTTTGTTCTGTCCCTTGTACTCATCCTGCCAACAAACATCCTAAACTTTGTCACCAATATGCTCTCTGCTTAAGATTTACTGGACAGTTTCTTAGATAACTTCAACTGTTCTTTTGTTTATAGTCATGTTTAAGGATCTAGTATTACAAATGCTGTTCTCACCAAATGGTACTATCTTTTTGCTCTATCAATTTAGTTTTCTACTTTCAGGTGCTAGAATGACAGATCTGCATGCTCCGGAAACACTAAAAAAAGTCACTTCACATCCCTCTACTTCTAAAGTTCTAAACAGCTTTACATCCTGAATTAACAGTCTCTGTCAGCTTATCAGTGTGTGTGTGTCTTTCTCTTTTCTCTAATTCTCCCTTTCCATACCTGTCTCTCACTTGCGTCTCCACGCCTCAACCAACCACATTTGTACTTCCCACAATCCTTCTCTCACTTCCTTTTTCCCTCTTATTCTTTGTTCAATCTGATGAACCAAATTGTAACCAAACAGTAACATGAGCCCTGCTTTACAGAAATATCTTCTAAAAAAAAAAGAATATTTATTCAAGTCCATATGCCAATTTAAACATTGCCATTCCTCCTGATATCCTACAATGTCAATCCAAACAAGCTAAATTCACTTCTGTCTGTTTAACAGCAACGTGTTGCGAGCAGAAGAGACGCCATCATCCGCTGCTGGTGGAGTTGGTGGAGGAACTCCATCCATTCCAGGTAAATTCAGAAAATGTTGGGTGTTCTGCTGGTTATTCTGATCATAATAATAAGCTTCAGTGTTTTATTTAGCTCTGATTAATATAAGCAATAAATGTATATTTGAAAAGTGGTGTAGAGGTAGATGGATGACTTATGTACATATTCTTTTAATATTTTACAAAATTTTAAAAAGGAAAGGAAAGCTAGTTATAACCATACAATATTAAACTATGTTTACAGGGGTTTTGTAATTAGATGTAAAGATAGCCTGAGTAAAAATTACTATCAAAAGGCATTTATGTTTAAGGAAGAAATGTTCAAGGAAAATGTAGTTTAACATTTTGGATGAAAGACTAGTAAGTAAACTTAACTTGATAATTTTCTGAATAAACGGTACTCAGAATTTCTGTGTGGGAATTGTTACCAAGCTTTTTTTAAGTAAATGACACTCCACATTTCTTTCAGTGTAATGAATACTCATTTGGTGACTCAGATTCAAGTTAATGTAAAAAGATGCGGGACATAGGAATAAACTACAAGAGACAAGCAAAACCCGCAGATTATGCTGGAGGCTAGGAAAAAAGTATGGCATTCAAGTATGGGAAAAAAAGAAAATAAATAATACAATAATTCAATCCAGCATTGCATGACTACTTGAAAACCAAAGTTACCACTAAAAACGTAATTGTGGTTGAAGAATTGTAGGCTGACACTGAAATTGCGAATCACACGAAGAAGAACTCAAAGCACAGATGCTGTGATGTCTCACAGTTCAGCAGCTTGGCCTTTTGGATTAAACACCTTCTCTGTGTAATAAAGGCCTAAGCTGGTCTGAGACTCATCCCTCTCTGTCCTCTGCTGTGTCCTTAGTGGGTCTGTCCTGACCCGGATCAGGAGGATGCCGTGGTGGTCCTGATAGTCTGGGACTGTCAGGAGAACACAAGCGCTTCAATCACTTCCGTGGACCTGCCCTCTTTAAAATGGAGGGCACCAGATACCAAAGAACTAAACATATTATTAGTTATTAGATACTTTTCTACATTTCTGCATTATTGATTGAGGATTCTTATAGGTAAAAATTCCCACACAATTTTTACTCAGGAAATTCTTAAGTTAAATTTACTTACTAGCAAGAATTGTTTTTTATCCCAAACTTTCAAGTAATTGTTTTTTGCAAATATCTTCCTTCAACCTAAAATGTATTCAGTCTTTCATAGTAATCTTTACATGCATGTTTTTTTTTTTGTCCCTGCAACCAAAATATTGCCAGGAATTTTGTCCTGGTTCGCTTCAGATGATCGGAAACAAAAGAGGATGAAAAGCAACAAGTTGATGATGATCCACTTTTCTGAAACAATAAATACAGTAGTCTGCGCAGTAGAATGTAGTATTGAGCAGCAACACAAACTACAGTCTCCGAAATGGCGATCGATGTAAACCAGTACCTCTGTTAGACAACAACACACACAGCCTGGCCCGTTAGGCTTACCCTACCTTCTCTGTGTGTACTGGGGATGCAGAGCGTTCAGCACAGGGCTCACTTCACCAAAGTGATTCTACGCAGCATTTAAACATGTAATCAAGGTAATAATCGCATGGCCAAAAAGCCATTTCTTTCAGTGTACTCTGATATGAAATGTTGTACAAGCTCAGAGGTGCATATGTTTATGAATCCATAGGTTTATGAATTTTTCTTAACCTGATTTTAAAACGTATGCCGTTTCCCTAAAATGAAAGTCTGTGACATGCACTCTTTTCCAGTGCACGACCCCAGTGTGTGTGTGCCGCACGTGAAGAGAAAACCCGAGCAGATGGAGGAGCTTGAAGGCAACACACACACAACAGATCACCACCATCGCCATCTGGTGAGCAGCTCTGTGAGTCACAGCTTGGGGTTCTCTGTATCGTTAGCGCCCTCCAGTGGATCAGCCAGAGAAAAGAGCTGCAGTCGACCTCCAGCTGGATCCCTCCTCAGGCCCCTGAGCTCCTGCCTGAGAGGCGAGTCACGTCTCTGAGGCGGGGACTCGATCCTAGTCGCCTGTACCCGGTGGATCAGAACTCAACATCATGTAATCAGTCCAAGAACCTACTGTTTGACATGTTCTCTTCTCTAGTTCATCATCATCATCATCATCATCAAAGTTGGTGCTTAAGTTCAAAAAGTCTTTCTTCCATAAGGTTTGCAGATGACGCAGTTTTCTATTTAAATTAACTTATTAAGGAAGCTAACTCTGGTTTAATTGAATGGTTTGAATATCAAAACAATCTTACTTTTTTTCTCAGTGGCAAAAATCACAACATTAACATTGTTATCTACAACAATCCTGGGAATTATTGGTGATGACAGTTGGAGTTGGAAAGCACATATTGCTGGGTTTGTATACAAATAAATACATTTACTGGTTTAATAAGGAGGGTTTGGGCATATTGTCTACTCTCCATAACAAAGTTTTGTGAGGATTGAAACCCGATCACACATATCATCTGCTCCTCTATTTCAGAGACTCCATATTCTTACTATTTGTGACATTTCTCAAATTTGTGTTTTATAAGATGTTTTAATGTGAAGTGAATATACCTGAACAGTTCAAGACCTACTGGAACTGTATGGGTCTTGGACATTTGCTATGAACAGGTCTTGAAGCTTAAAAGACCAATAAATTGCTGTTGTGTAATTTATTTCCCCATCTATAATTGTCCATGTACTTTATGTTTTATTATTTAAATTATATTTATAGTTGTTTCACTCATGGGGAAATGTATCATTACTATTGTTTAGGAGTTAATGCAGGTGTTTAAACCGAAATCCCCGAAGAAGAAAAAATGAACACACACTCACCCATACACATCTCAATAATGTATTGCTGTTGTATGTCCTGTATCTTGTTGAAGTACTTTGTCATCAATAGTCATACCTTTATGTCTATGAATATTGCGTTCCCCCTAATATTGTGACATTTTTAACATTATTTATGTTACGATCAGTGGGTCTTCTGCCTCTTCCTGTCTTCAGTTAAGCTTTACAAACCTCATTTATTTTCTGCTGCATGTATCACTCTCCTATGACAGTAGACAGCTTCCATAATACAGTAAAATTGATGCGGCTCAACAACAAAGACATTTCTGGTCTGTCCCCTGCTGTGAATTCCTAGCAATGTCCAAGCTAAGCTGAGAGACAGACACAATCTTAAAAACCACATGGAATGCAAAGTTTTACTATTATATTTGCCTTCCAAATATTACTGAAGGATGTCTGCTTTCATCCATCCTAGCTTTCTTTAAATCCCTTTCATTACTTGAGCATTTGAGCATGCATACTTCAGACCAGGTTTGGGGATGAGGGGTTAACAGGGGATGTTTTCGGAGGTCGTGGGGCCCACCAGGGGGCCACTGCTGGGAGCAGCTGTGCTTCTGGCTTATTAGCCCCTTATCAAGATTACTGCAGACAGGAGGCCAGAGGACGGGACAACAGATTGAGGCCCGGCGATCACTTTATACCACACAGAGAAAATATCATTAGAGGAGAGGTCAGCTGCGTGTCTGAACCACAGACATTCTCATGTTGAACTGGGAGATTTAGTTATACATCTGCCTAGTTTATTGGGAACAAGTATAGTGCAGTATTTAGCAGACTCCGGTTGAGCATGGATGACATCTCAGTAAGAGCCAGGAGAGGACAAAGACCCCCACAAAGACAGGTAGTGCAAAAGGCCCCAGTTGGCGTGTAAATCACTTTATTGAGCTAATCAGGTATTAGAGACAGCCGGAGCAATTAGTGAGTCACAACAGAGATTTATATTGGCGAGCAACTGCCGGGAAACAACATTTCTCCCTCAATGAGAAACCTCAGGGATTTGGTCATGCATCTAGTGCCGCTGCTCTTTAAGATGCTTGAGAGGGCCAGAATCTTCTTACTGTTACTCCCACTATCCACGCTAATCTCAGTGGAGGACGTGAACTGCTGGGTTGGAGTTATCGCAGCCTCTCATCATGGCCTCAGCTGTCACACTGCCAGGGACATCTTTTTTCATTTCACCTGTATTTGCACAGGGAGACTTTGGTGAATAACATACCCCTTTTAAGTGACATTCACATGGTCACAATGTGGACCCTACCAGTGCATTTAGAGAATGAAACATAGGTGGAAATATGCCTAATGAGTTCAGTTAACTCACCGTTTTAATTGCAGAAAATAATTAGAAACCTTTAATGGCCTTAAAGACTGGACAGCTATACTGTTCTGATATAAAGTGAATGTTGTACAAGCATAACAACATTATGTAACAAGCACAAAGTCACTGTTTATTTTTTGGTTTCACACAGGACATGAACCGCCAACATTTCTATGCAAGACAAGGTATCCCAAAAACATTTCCATTAACTTGGCAGTTGACTTTGGTGTGCTCCCATCATGTATGATTTACTGTACAAATTAAGATCTGACAGAGAGAAAACGTCTACTAACAATAAATGGACCATGGGTATTATTTTTGTACACTCCCGTATCACCAACCTGGAATCACAAGCGCATACAGTATGCCAGGCAATTAGATTCCACCATAGAGCAGTTTTTGCCTTATAAATACTTTTGTCTTTTAAATTCCACAACCCTGATGGATCTTGCTGCTCAGTCCTCGGCTCTTCCCATATCCAGTGGCGCGATTGATTGGCAACTGGCGGTTGAGGAGGTATTCCTACTTTCAACTCTCCACAATGATTGTGGGGCGCTGTGTGGCCTTAAAACAACTCTTGGAGACCACGGTGAGGCCCTGTGACCTGGAAACGGGGTTCTTGCTCTCTTATGGTATTTATTGATGTCGTTGCTTCTACCCAACAGCCGCTTGATGCGTACAGGAGTACTCCAAGTCTCCAGCAGTTTGCAGTTTGTTGTAAGATATTTTTCAAAAACTTTATATATATTTTTTAATTTATTATATTATTTATATTTATACACACGCACACACTCTCTCACTCTCTCTCACACACACACACACGCACACACACACACACACACACACACACACACACACACACACACACACACACACACACACACACACACACACACACACACACTGTTCATGGGCCTTAGAAAACTTTAAGCTTAGCTTTAAATGTGCAGACTCTTCTTGTAGATGGCAGCATCCCAGAGGGCATGTCACGACATGTCCTTCCCTGATTCGTCACGCTGCCGGAAGAAAACAAACAACAACAGTCTTGATTACCGACCGACCACCAGGTTAAATCAACATGGACAACGGATTGCAGGCCTTGTTGTCTATAGCAGCTGTAGTGCAGTTAAATTCAGCACTTTATCATTCGGAGCGGACGTTTGAAATCACGGTTTGCAGCTTTGAGGAGGACTATGGACACAAAACTAACGGCTTTTCTTTTCTTATATGCTTCTTTTGTTCTGCACAACCATTCTGAAGTTCACAAAGAAACTGTAAAGGAACAAAAGCATAAGTGCTCTACAGTTCGACAGGGAATTCAGCCACCAGCAACGAAACCAAGGAAAAGAGTGAGAGACGTGTGCTGACCAGATTTATTCACCCATAATCGAGTACATTTTGATTTATAAGTGTTCATTTTGAAGTAAATCGATTAAGTTTGAAAAATACAATCTTTTTTTTGTCTGTTTGAGTATATAGGAAGATTATAGAGGAAGATCATATGTTTCAAGCCTACCATTTATTATTTAAGATGACTATAATACTATAATATTATAGTCCTCTTAAATAATAATCATGCTTCGTACAGCTCACTGCTTGTTCTTGAACTTTCCCAGGTGAGATTGGTGGATGAGCCTCAGCTGATGCATAGTGGGGGGCACCACTATACACAGTCCCCTGTGAGCTGACTGCTTGAGTCCCAGTATAGCTGCACTGGGGTTGGCCCTTCCCGCCTGTGGTTGGGCCAGCGTTGCTCAATTGGAGATGAACTTTTGGTGCATTCCTGCAGTGTTTCTCATCACTGACTGACGCAAAGCTGTTCATTGACTTGCATTAAAAATCAGCCATTTCTGGCATACTTGAATTGTGAAATGTTAAAAAACCTAAGAACCACAGAACCCCATCTCGGCCTGGGGTGGCATCTGCTTTAATGCCTCTCTTTTGCAGGGTCAGGCCTCAGCCTCAGCCCCTCTGCTGTTATCAGAACATTTCTGGGGAGCATTTCAGGCTAAATGGTATCCTTAGCCACCGGAAACCTTCCGAGTGGGGTGTTAAAGGTTGTGAGCAGGGACAACGCTTAATCAAATGCTGTCTGAAGGAATCCCAACTTAGCACCCGATACAGAAAAGCCATTGGCATTCGGTATTGTGGATACAGCCTCCTCCACATCAAAGAGCACAGGCTAGTGCTCTCACTTTATTTAGGTTGCTTTGGCCTGCACTGATTCTTATCTGGTTATTGCACACTGTGGCTGCCATTGGACTCACCCACTGCAGAGGCTGGTGGACTTGGGCGATGTAGCTATCCTTTTCCATCTCTTGCAGTTTCTCTGCTATCTTCTCCTAAAATGTGTTGACCTGTCAGTTAACAAGGTGGAACATGGCCATCACGTCTGGGTAGAATTACATTCATTTTCTACTTTGCATTGTTCCAATGGTGCACATCAATCATCTGTTCCAACTGGGTTAGTCCATGGTGAGCTGGGGTCACTTGCTCTGTTTGCTTGGTTATCAGCAGTGTTCTGCAGCAGATGAAGACCCATATTTCATCTGTGGCACCGTAGAGCACTCTCCTCTGCTATGTGTCCACTAGTGCAAGCTCTCCACTGAGCCGGCACTTCTTATGTTTAATTGTGAAGTGCAGCTTGTGAGTGGAGTATAAGTTTATCTTAGAGAACTTCATCTTGCCTGTGTGCATTAGTTGCATTTTGCCCCAGTGTCTATTCTTTATACATTCAGAAATTTCAACTTCCAACGTATCCGTGGTTTATACAAACATACAATGACCATTTTTTTCCTGCCGACTGGGTTAAGTGTTAACATTTTTTCCACCTCAGTTTATTTGAGGCTCGTTGTTCGAACAAGCAACTTTTTAAAAATGCATCAAAAGAAATACTGACATTTAGTGTAGTACAGAGCTGTGCTATTGTGGACATGTGAACACTTAAGTGACCGTTAGTAATGATGTTTGAATGCCTCCCCTTCTGAGCTCCAGCAGCATTCTTTGTTGGCAGAGTTTAGAAGAGGGGGAGTGAGGGGTGAAGTTAAGGGTCACAAGGCAATTGCACTCTTTTGAGATGCCATTGTACTGGAGGGTCAGACAGGAATGGATGTTAAGATGTGCAGGGGAAGGAAATGTGTGTGTGTGTGTGTGTGTGTGTGTGTGTGTGTGTGTGTGTGTGTGCAGGGGAAAGAGAAAGAGAGAGAGATAGAGAGAGAGAGGATGAGATGAAGTACCCACAGCAAATCCCCTGTCTGGAACTTTATAAGGAACCCCATAAATGAAACAGTCCATTCTCTCAAGGGAACGTGTGAAATGTAAGCTGGAACTCTTCTTGAAGAACATCCCGGATGAGAGGCGTCACACTGTTACACACTCTTTTCTAAATAAACATGAAACTTTTATTCCAGGTGCTTTAACGTTGCATCTGTCTGACACATGAAGTCCGTCAGAGTGTTATTTGGACATCACACCGCTGTGGTCAGTTGTTAATGGCAGCACCTCAGTGGGCAATGACTGACAGTGATACACCTCTGTTACCTTTCAATAGCAGAATTAGCATTAGCAGCCCATTAGCAGACAGCTGCTGCTCGTCCCACTGCTTGTAAAATACCACCAGCGGTGTTGGCTCTGTATCTGCTTTGTACGAGTGGAACCGACAGAGATACGGACACAACAGCCAATGCATGTTCATCTCAGTTATACCAAAATAATAATGAATATATTTCAAAGGATAGGCTGGTATTTTCTATATTTTTCCTTATTTCAACAAGTCACATGGAAAGACCAAAGCCAACAATGTGTTTTTCCATCTCTTCAACAGTGAGGCTCATGGATTTGTTTTAATGAAGCTCTATATGGCGCAGAGGAAGAAGAGATATCGGGCTGTGATACACATTACTTGTAGGTTCAAGTTGGTTGGAATAGTAGCAGCTTTAGTACTGCTGAATCTGTTGCGGCTATTATATCATCCATGTTGTTTGTCAGTGTTTTCCTTATTGTATACGTTTGTTTTCGGACATGTCTCTTCTGTTGCTAACATTTGGTTATGTTCTTGCACAAAAAGTATTTGACTGTTTTAATAGAAAAATGATGACCATAGTTAAAACAATGTAATGTTAATGGGTGACACAACTTGGCATCTGTGGTAAATGGACTGTACTTGTATTTATCTTAGTCTTATGACCACTCAAAGCTCTTTAACACTACATGTCATCATTCACCCATTCATAGACTGATGGGAGGAGCTACCATCTAAGGTGCCACCTGTCCATCAGGACTAACTAACATTCATACACTGATGGGAGGAGCTACCATGAAGGTACCACCTGTCCATCAGGACTAACTAACATTCATACACTGATGGGAGGAGCTTCCATGCAATGTGTCACCTGTCCATCAGGACTAACTAACATTCATACACTGATGGGAGGAGCTTCCATGCAAGGTGTCACCTGTCCATCAGGACTAACTAACATTCATACACTGTAGGCACAGCTACGAGACCAATTTGGGGTTAAGTCTACCACTGAGTCACAGTTGCCCCACATCTGGGCCCAGTGTTCACGCGACTTGTTATATACTCTCATTCGCTAAGCTTAAGGCCTCTTCATTGGTTAGTTTCCCAGCATGCAAGATAACATAACAATAACATAGCATGCTAATGGCTAAACCCTTCACAGGGGCGGAGTCCTACTCAGGTAAACAGTCCAACCTCCTGCTAGCTTTCTTACTTCCGGTGTTTCCGCCCTCCTGTGCTTCAACAAAATAGTCCCTTCTTACGCCATGCTTGTTACAACCCCTCACCACATGCAACCTCCATTTGTCTATGCCCTCCATCTTTAATTTATTCCATTCACACATAACAGAAAACCCACAGTGTATTTCTACTATGCTACAATACAGCTCTTCATAATCTTAATTAATATCCCATATCCTTCATAAGTATTGTAATTTAAACATAGACATTTTTTATATACATGTGCAAGTTAAAATAAACTATTACAACTCTATCGGCAGAAACGATGGCGCTCGTACAGGAAGTTATCATGATGTGATGCTCTACAGGAAGCCATCATGATGTGATGCTCGTACAGGAAGTTATCATGATGTAGTGCTCGTACAGGAAGTCATCATGATGTGATGCTCTACAGGAAGTCATCATGATGTGATGCTCTACAGCAGGGGTGTCCAAACTACGGCCCGCAGGCCAACTGCGGCCCGCGGGTCAGTTTTTATTGGCCCGCAGCAAATTCTAGAGTCTAGACCAAGGGTGGGCAAACTACGGCCCGCGGGCCGGATCCGGCCCGTTGGGCGTTTTTCCGAAGCACGATGACGGCAAAAGACCAGCATCGATGTTTCTTAACTCAAGTCGGGAACGGAGAAGCGTTACAGCGGTCTTTACGTGCCGTGCTTTCTGCAGCGCATCAGGCTGCGAGTCCAGCTGCTGCTGTCTGCTCACCTCCACCCCTCCCCCACAGGCCAGCGCGCCACGGAGACATGGTCCGTTTTATACGGCATAACGAACGCACATCAGACCCACGGGACTCATGTGACATATAAGGTTCTGCCTGCCAGCCTCCTGCCAGCTTCCTGCATGGAGCCCCTCTGCAACAGGTCTCTTGTGTCCAGAGAGCAAAAACAAATTCGAAAAATGTAGTTTATCACGCAGGACAGTGACTCGGCGTGTAGAACTAATTGACGAAGACTTAGCCAGCAAGTTAAACAAAAAAGCTGAGTCATTTAAGTTATATTCGTTAGTAAGTAATGTAAGTTCTCTTTACTTTTTAGTTATTGGCTTTTATTTATAATGTATATTGGTTCACACAAACACTCTCTATCCATCTGATACTGGCCCGGCCCGTCTGTCTAATTTTAAAAGTCAATGTGGCCCCTGAGCCAAAAAGTTTGCCCACCCCTGCTCTACAGGAAGTCATCATGATGTGGTGCTCTACAGGAAGTTATCATGATGTGATGCTCTACAGGAAGTCATCATGATGTGGTGCTCTACAGGAAGTCATCATGATGTGATGCTCTACAGCACATATGTCAAACTCAAGGCCCGCGGGCCAGATCCGGCCCGCCACGTCATTTTATGTGGCCCGCGACGGCTTGAAAGGCATGATCACCACCGTGGACCCGTTTTCAGTCGGTCGCAGATCCGTTTCCGGTTCGTCGCGTAGCCGTTTTCAGTGGGTTGCGGACCTTTGCATGGGCAATATAAAAATCTTGTGCTTTTATTTTGAAGAGAATTTTGAATGCAGTAGAGTGCGTCTATTCACACTCAGTGCTGCGTTCACAACACACTTGCATGAGTTTACACACGCACTATTTGTGATAGTTCACTTCATTCCCGACCTTTTTATTATGTTTGTGCATGAAAGCACTGCTGAGTCTGTTAAAAAAGGCTGAAGTTATAAAATGATTATGTGTATTGTATTACTTTGTGTCCTTAAGATGCACTTTGGGGTTTTTAATTGAGTGTTAAAGGGAATATTTCAAACTAGTTTTTTTGTGTTGGCATGTGAGATTCTGTACCATTTCAGGCTCAAACTGCACCATCTTTTCATTAAATCCATTTGAGAAGTTGAACATGTTCCTTGCTTTGGATCTCGGTTCATTCAGGGGTGATGGTGCAGCCAGACCAGTAGAACCACTGCCCCAGACCACATGCATGTTCTTATTGGCTAGTTATGTCCTTCTCAACTGTGACAAAAAAAGCTTTGAACAAAGTTAATATAACAACGATTGTTTGATCTTTGTCTTTGTTATTTTCTTCTGTTTTAAGTTTGATCTTTGATAGAATAATGTGGGTTGTATATATATATATATATATATATATATATATATATAAATGCATGTACAATATTGTTACACTTGAATAAACAATACAAAGACAGTTATTTAACAGTATGTTCGGTAGTAGTTAAATTGATACAGTGTTACAGTTACAACCGGCCCTTTGAGGGCGACCATGATGCTGATGTGGCCCGCGGTGAAAATGAGTTTGACACCCCTGCTCTACAGGGAGTCATCATGATGTGATGCTCTACAGGGAGTCATCATGATGTGATAACGGATCTCGTATAACTCGTATAACTCTCTCCCTATAAAACGCTAATCTAACTAGTATTGCTCCTTCAACGGGATCTCCCTGTATTACCATACAGTGCAGTTGTAAAAGAGGAGGGAGTGGTGGCATCCTGTGAGCTGTGTGTTTCCAGGTGTGAAGTTGAATATTCTTTGCGACTGTTTTTCATATAGTAAGCATGTTTGTTTCCCACACAGTCGGTTTCAGCTGATCCCTCTGATCCCCACTCCGTGTGCACCATGCAGGACGCAGAGGGACATAATGGCTTGTTGTCTTGAGAACATCGTGGCCATTGTGAATCATTAAAGTATCCTTATTTTAAATTATTAGTTCAGCCAGTGCCACAAATATTAATTTAATAAACCAATCAGTAATTAATCAATCAGTATGCTGGCACATTTGGTACCATGGAAATATTGGCATCTTATAACACTCAGTATTGGATTAATTGGATTGAGAAAGACAAATTCATCGGTAAAGTACAAAAATACAGCATGTTGTTCAGCATCAAAGACTTTGTTGATTAACGGTGCCTGAAAAATGATTCTGTGCATAATTATTGCCTCAAATAGCTCTCAACATGGCAACAGCTTAGCCAGAGACTCACAGCTAACGATGCTAACAGCACAAACAGCAGCAACAGAGCTGCAGTGTTTACCTGAGAACAACATCCTTACAGCTAATAACTGTTTGATGCTACATTGATGTGATTTTAAAGTATTGAAGCCCATTTCAAAACTCAAAGAAAACCACTTAGGTTATCCTACAATTAGGGAAATATAATTTACCTTATGAATTGATATGATTTTCTTGAATTAAAATATTATTCATAGCTAGTTTCAACATATGAAAACATATTTCTTTTAGTAAAATAGTACATGTGATTTAAATGCTGACAAAATAAGTGAGAGACTATGGAAGGCTAAGAAATCAAAAGTGTGTCAAGTGTTTAGGGTCCGTCTGTGAAGTATACATTATTTGCTATTGTTCACATTGTATAATGAACAATGTCAGTTTTGCCTAATCTCACATTCCAAAATGCAGAAAGAGGTCAATTACATTGAACTTTGACTTTTTGCTGGCTCTGTTGTCATGACAATAACGCCACAAAGCTATCTGACGTAAGACCCTTCAAGTTTATTTACTGTTCAAACTTTTGACTATTCTGCATAGTATAAAAAATAAATAACTCTGTGGGTCTATATTAAACTATCCATACAAGCCACACCCATTTGCGATGGAGTTTTTGCCTTTCCAAACTGGAAAAGGTTATTTTTCAGATTGCCCTCAAAGTTAGCTCAAATGCTGTGGGCGGGGCTTATATTACTGAAGGCGGTGTGCTATTGGAACCACATTTGGTGGACATGTGTAGATATGATGGTTGAATGGTTGAATCAGTGTCATGTGGCCAATCCAATAACTATATACAAACTGTAAATCAAAGAGTTTCTGTCCATATGGATCTGTGTATGTGCATATGTGTGTATGTGAGATACGTGTATCTGTATATGTGTATATGTGAGATATGTGTATGTGTATATGTATATATATGTATGTGTGTGGGGCTACTGTGGCTCAGTGGTTAGCAAGTTGGTCTTTCAATCAGAAGGTCGGTGGTTCGATCCCCAGCTCCGGCAGTCTGCGTCGTTGTGTCCTTGAGCAAGACACTTAACCCTCATTGCTCACCGTTGCTGTGTCTACGGTCTACTGTATAGCATGTAAGTCGCTTTGGATAAAAGCGTCAGCTAAATGAAATGTAATGTGTGTATATGTGTTTATGTGTACGTGTGTATGTGTATTTGTGTATATGTGTATACATGTTTACATATTTTTATGTGTATATGTGTTTATGTGTTCATGTGTATATGTGTATATGTGAGATATGTGTATGTGTATATGTATATATATATATATATATATATATATATATATATATATATATATATATATATATGTGTGTATGTGTGTGTATATGTGTTTATGTGTACATGTGTTTATGTGTATTTGTGTTTATGTGTATATGTGTATATGTGAGATATGTGTATCTGTATATATGTATATGTGAGATATGTGTATGTGTATATGTATATATGTGTATGTGTGTGTGTATATGTGTTTATGTGTACATGTGTTTATGTGTATTTGTGTTTATGTGTATATGTGTCCTTCACAAATCTTGAAAATGGTTCATTAGAACTATTATGGATTTGATGGTAAAGCACTAAGTTAAATATAATAATAAACGTTGAATAAACAATCAAAAGTGCTCTCTGCTCAGCGGGTTGAGTCACTATGTCGTCCAGACTGCAGTTCCTGGTTATGGCTCTGCAGTGTTTTTTTAGACATGTTTGGAGGCAGTTCTTTTGAAGGTGTAGTTATCCTTCTTTTCGACACCCAACAAAACACTTCCAATAACTCTTTTCAGATTGTCTGCCTGGAGTCACAACATATTATGATCATGAAACAGATCAATGGCATCTCAGTAGAGACACTTTATTTTAAAATATCGACTTCAACTGCAATCTATTGTGATCTATTATTACACAAAGGAATGCAGTAAACAGAATTGTCAAAATGCATTGCAGTACATGTTAGTGGAATAGCTGTAGTAGTAGGGTTCGCTTTTTACCCCCATCATTTACACAAGGCATGACCCTTGCCATGCTGGCCGTAGTCTCCAATAAATCAGAGCTTTGGGTAATTAAGAGGTCTGATCCTCTATTTACAATGTTCTCTATACGTCGAGTCATAAGACCGGTGACTAGAGGGATCCACACTTATAAAGGGAGATGAGTTCAGGGATAGCATGGCAGGACAGTACGTGTGAACGATATTGGTAGCTCACTTTCCCTCCACAGAGACAAACAGAGACTGGCGGAGGCTCCGTGTCTATTTCACTATTGTGTAGCTGCTTGATGCTCAGCAGCCAGTCACTGAGGAATGTGGCGCTGTGTGACTCACGACTTTACACATTTGCATGCCGCTTGTTGAAGGCCACCCGGCCACCCGCCCCCTGCCCCACCTCCTCACTGAGTGTTTAATTAAACTTTTCTGTTGTTGTGAACGCAGCGGTCTGGAGTTAAGCCCGACGCTGGGATCAGGGCCTGCGGATGCAGTTGGGGGTGGGAGTGCGTAGGAGTGGGAGGTGGAGTGATTCATCAACTATACATGCCTCAACCAAACAGAAAGGTGCTGGGTAAGCTCCCTTACCCCTGCTCCCAGAGGTGGGGGTGGAAATTGAGTGAACTGGGGAGCCACAATTATTTGATCCACAACCAGCACAAGTGTAAAATTACTACTAGTACTTTATTGCAAAGTGACAGAAGGGATGCGTTTACTTTCTCAGTATTTATTCTAAACCAAATCCAACCACACTTCCTGAAAAATCCTGATTCATAGTTAATACAGTTTATGAAATTAACGTTACTTGGTTCGTGGTAAAATCAGTCTATTCTAAAATAAATAATTCAAGATTACTATTTGGAGTCGATGAATAAACCTTTCTTCAAGGTATGACATGTAGTCGCATCTGAGTTGCTCGTAAACACGGCATTAAAAGTTCACCAGAGAGGGGGAGAGAGAGGAGGGGAGAGAGAGAGACAGAGAGAGAGAGACAGAGAGAGAGAGAAAGAGAGAGAGATTGACTCGTAAGAACAAAGCTGTAAATCAGAAGAATAAAACATTATTTTCTGATTCCTTGGTGCCATTTGATGGAGAGCACGATCACGTCCTCACAGGCTCCCAAACCTGCAGGAAGGTTCTGGGTGTTGAATGAATGCAGCTTGTACATCTTCACCACCAAACACTTAGTGGGTCATAAAGGAAGGTTGGACACATATTTACAGACCAAGACATGCATTTATTAATCAGGAAATAAGTGTTGACGTATATATATATACATACACAGTACTGTGCAAAAGTTTTAGGCAGGTGTGAAAAAATGCTGTAAACTAAGAATGCTTTCAAAAATAGAAGTGCTAAAGAAAAATCTTGTTAACAAGAACAAGAACAGTACTGTATATCAATTAGATATTGAAATAATGTCAGTGAACATTTTCAAGCATATTAGAGAGAGAGACCGGATCGGTGAATGAGTCCAATCCAGTACTCCAGGTCGTGTCTTTCTGCCCTCACTCTCTGCTGGGGCGATTACTCTGCTTCACTCCAGTCCAGCTTGGTCTCCAGAGAGACTCACACACAGACAGGCACACTCAGACCCAGAGTCCCTGTGGCCAGGCATGTAGGCACTGGAGCTCTCTCAGCAGCTAACTTGAGCAGCCTGGATGGAGCGCTGCAGTGTGCTGGATGGAGAACCTGTGGATTGACAGCATTGCTCTACACTGACTGCAACCTTCTTTTTTACCATGGAGTTTGGAAGAGTTTGGTCCAGATATCAGAGGACGTTGCTGATCACCATGATGATGTTCAAACTGGGTAAGACTTCAACATGTGCAGTTTGCTGCTACTGCAGAGATGTAAACACATCACCTTCAAATGCACGTTGGCCAAACACCAGAGTGGGAACTTTACGCCACTTTTTAGGGGAAAAACAAACAATTTACAATTCCATCCACAATTGTGGCAGTGTGCCTCTCTTGTGTGAAGTGCACAGTATGTGTGAGTTTGTGTGAACATGCATGGCCATGTATTGATTTGTGTGTTTAGAACCACTACAGGACCATGATGGAGAAAGGACCAAACATGTGAAATCTGTAAATCATACAGTTGCACAAATCAAACAGCTGGAGTAATACATTAAGTACTAATCATAAATAAATAATGTAATATTTGACTTGCAATTAGTAGCAAATAACATAGTTCTTCGAAATAATGGACCATTGGATGACTATTTATCAAGTAACAGCATCAAATGCAAAGAAATAAATAGTTAGTGAAACATTTATTAATGTAGTATTTCCTGTTTTATGTGTTGTTTACGAGACACATGAGTCTCCCTGATTCATAGTTTGACAAGATCTAAGTAGTTTATTTATGACTCCTTCATTTATGTGATGAATCTGCTGGTAGTAGTGTGTGTGTGTGTGTGTGTGTGTGTGTGTGTGTGTGTGTGTGTGTGTGTGTGTGTCTGTGTGTGGGGCGGGGTCATTGGTCGACCCCACAACCTTATGAAACCCTGTTGACCTATTTTTCCCGCGACCTTCATTTGTGTAAAGCGTCTGAAGCTCGTTTGAACGGTGGCCGAGCGGCAGCTGGGATTGGCTGAGGGTGGCATTGTTGAAGATCACCATGGCAACGAGCTGAGCGTCCGGCTGCACTGCTACACAGCTTTTTTTGTCTTTGCTTTGAATGGAAGGAGTGATGGGTATTAAGGAGCACGGCGAGAGACCTGGCACTCTGAGCTCTTCAGATTTAAAGCAAAAGACAGCAGAAACTCCAACAGGAAGCAGATCACATGTTATGATGAAGAAGAGGTGAACTGGTGCACAGGCTTGCCCAGTCGACAGGCTACCTTTAAAGAAAAGTACATAAAAACACATCCACAGCTATCACACCAATTTACTGAGAGCGAGCAGCTGCAGAAGCAGGACAGGGATTGGAGTGGACAAGGTCCCGGCCATGCAGGCTGTTCACTTGAATGAAACCGAGCTGGAAGAGCAGTTTGAAAAAGCAGCAGAAGAAGCTTCCTCTCTGGACCTCTTGAGGGCTGCCGTTCACAGATGACACTCACAGTGGACACGCGTGCATTCTTGGCTGTTAAGTTAAAAATGTTACAAGTCGAGGAGGATTTGATCCTGTTTGGAACTGATCCAAGAAGAAGAATTGTGCATTAGCCAGCTAATCAAATTCTTAGACATCCCTCTTACCCCAGTGAACACACAGTGACGAGCCTCATGACTAGTTCCATGACTAAAAAGGCAAACAAAACAAAACACGCAAACCAAAAACGAAACTTCATTAGAAATGAAGCAGTCTTTGCAGCAGCTCACACAATCATGTGCGCCTCTGACTCAGTGTGTAACTGTGACTGGTTCAGGGAGGATTTGTGCGTTTTCTTTGTATAAAGCAAAGCAGCCACCTGCTGAGTAGCCGCTGTAGCACAAAGATGGACTGAGGCAGAGCTCTAGTCTCTTGTGGGTATTCAATAAAATTCCTCTGAGCCCAACTTGTGCGTTAGGCGGGGGCTTCCTGTTCCCTGTGATTCACAGGGCTGCCCTGCAGCCAGACTGGGAGTTTTGAGTGATTCTATAATTATCTTATTGTCAACACTAGTTTGTAAATGTGTGCCTTGTAAAAACTCTGCCATCCCCACCTTGTCTGTGGCTCTCAGTCCAAAACCCATTGGTTCACTGGAGACGTTAATCTTTAAAAACGACTCACGGATATTATAAACACTGGTCACTGTAGTTTTCATCTAACGGATAAAATTCACATTCACTACAGGAGCAACTGATGGCACTGGTCTCATCCAGCAGTCATAGCTATACCGGTGAAAAATAATAATTAATAATTCGTAGGTATCCTATGAAATATTTTCAAATGTTATGCATGTAATCATGAACAAGGAAGTATGAAAACTGCAAAAACCCACACAGGGAGGGAGGGAGTTTCCCATAAACTAACGAAGAATTTCTGTTGCCTCAACCTAACTGAGTTGTTTGCTGTGAAGACGGTTATTCTGAAAAGACTGCATGTAACGAGCAGAACTCACACGTATTGCTGGCTTTTGTTGGAAAATGAAAATGAGGAGTGACTTTTCGTTGGAAGTGGACACAGTCATCGTGACATCACACATTGGCTTGTGGATTTCCCTTGAGTTTTGCATTTTGGCTCAAGAGGGCGGAGCTTAGTACAACCAAATGCTGAATAAGCAGTTACAGTTAACTTGAACTCCGTGAAAGGGTGAAAGTTGTTAGTCGAAAACATAAATGACTCCCAGACCAGACATTGTCGTCAATCAGCTTTTAGCTGTTCATACTCAGATGAACAGCTTTTAATTTAATTTTAATTTTAGAGTTAGATTTTTCAAAACCTGCAGATACATGTAATATAAGTTGAAGCAGTGTGACCACACCCTGTCTGAGGCAACTGTGAAGTCTCTGGAGAGCCTTCTACCTGCTAACAGTCAGAGGCTCTGCTCAGCGTTACTGTTGAATGGAGATGCTGGTACCACTCAGTGCCAGGAATCAACCCTGTCTGGCCATAACCATGATCTATGAAGTGCTCAGTAACGGGGGAGGGGCAAGGAGGAGCTGTTATCTGCTCCCTGGAATGTGTGAAGGGTTGATTGGGTTTGGATGGAGGGGTGAAGAGTGAGGAGACCCTCACTGTCTCCGTCAGCCCCCTATGAGATTATAGGCAGTGCAGGTTAAAGGGCATGGTTCTGACTGAGTTCAGCTCTACATGCCATGCAGGAAGAGATCTTGACTCTTTGAGAAGGGAGGAGAACAAGAACAATAATGAGACAAAGTCAGTGAGAACCAACAGAGGGAGGTAAAAGAGGGAGGTGATGAAACACAGAGGAAATTACACTTCTGAAAAAGACATCACAGCTGAGGTTGAGATAAGGAGTAGGACATCAAAAACATACCACCTTTACCATCACACCTGGGTCAATTAACACATTCCGTAGGATGTGGTTCACCTTGTGAAAAATGGCTCCGTTATTGTCAATGTATGTTCCAAATAATGTTGCAGAAGAGTCCCATGCTCTCCAGTTGCGTGTAATGAGAGGCACGATGGCGGCACGCACACAGGCAGCTGCTTCGTGCCGTGAGTTTAAAAAAAGAAAAGCTGTGGCACTGAACCAGACATATAGTTTTATAAGACTGATGTGCTGCCACACTGCACCTGTACTGGACTTTTACTGTTGATTTTAGCACACAAGTATTATGTCATGTTTTCTACTCATATTGCTTATATTTTAAAACAATGCAGCACCATTTGAAGTTGAAGCAACTGCAATTTTGATACGATCACACAATGACAATAAAGTTCTTGAATTGTGTATGAAAAGTGACACCTGTATGTGGGCAGCAGGGAGAATTGCAGGTAATCTGTTGCTCAGAGATAGAACATTGTCAACAGTATCAAATGTTTTTATTGGTGACCTGTTGAAAACCTATTAAATGAATCTCTTCCGTCTCAGTCGGTAGATATGGAGTCTCGAGTGTGCATTGGAATGATGTGACTTATATGCTTTGGTTGGTTGGTCCACCACTTTGGACCAAACCTGCCAAACAACAACATGTGAGCATTAAGATTGTGAAGATATTAGCATGGAGATGCTAGCATTAGCTCAACGCACCGCTGTATCTGCGTAAGGATTGATTGCTCTCCACTGCACTTCTTTCTGACAGCTTTGGATATTAACACTATGCGGGTCTTTTCACCAGAACAGAAGCAGCACAGCTGTTCTCTGGATCTATCAGGTATGGAAGGCAACAAGATGGTAGGAGCAGAAGTGAGAGACTGATGTGAGGAGGAAGATGAAGGTGATCACAGATGCATGTGAGAGGAACTGTGGGTGTTAAAGTGGATGCAGTGGGAAATGAGAGATGTAGGTGTTGTGGGGATGATACACATTGTTACTGGGATGTTTCTGTTGAGAACTTGCCAGCAGAGGTGCAATTTGTTGATGCTTTTATCCAAAGCACCCTATGATTCCATGCATTTTTAAATATGTTCCATGCATTTTTAAATATGGGTGCTTGTGGTGAAAAATCCAGCACCTTGTTAGGAGACACCGGGAGGGAAAGGTCAGACGTGGTTGACATACATGTGGTTCCTCTCCCTTAGAGTGGAGAGAGAAGAATTTTATAGCCAGCCTATTGTCACAAACCGTCACACTATGTAACCTTTGAAAGAAAAATTGACACAATCTACCTCTTCAAATTTCAAAGCTGAAATTATAATCATAAACTGCATGCAATATAAAATGCTTGCAGTTTAACCTTATTTAAGAAATTATACTTTCTTGATTCTTGTTGTTCTGAGTTTGTACTCATGGTTGAATGCACTTATTGTAAGTCACTTTGGATGAAAGCTAAATGTGATGTAATGTAATGCAAGTCAATAAAATCAGGGGTTTTGCTACTACAGCATTACTTGATCCTGTAATTTCCCCACTGCGAGACTAATAAAGGATTATCTTATCTTATCTTATGAGAGTTAGCTAATGGTGGTTTAAAGGGCCAGTATCTAGCAATTTGGGAGATCTATTAGCATAAATGGACTGAAATATTCTATGAATCGTTGTGTTTTTATTAGTTTAGAATGAGTCTGTATATCTACAAAGGGAGCAAGTCCTCTTCACAGAGTCTGCCACTTAGCAGCCCATGTTTCTACATGAGCCCAGAACGGACAAACAGACTCACGGGCTCTGGAGAGGTCCTTTCGTGCTTTTGCGTTACCTTAGCTCTCTGCAGGCTTGTGAAACTGCGGTACGGTGTGAGTGTTAAACCATGGTACCGCCAGCCGCCGTCTGACTTCTGTTTCTCTGACAGTAGAGTTATTATGGTATGGATGGTCACCGAGCGAGGTGAACAACATTACCAGGGTTATGCTCTCGACTCACATTAGTCTGTGCAGTCTGTGGAAGGGGAGACGTGAGCGGAGGGGTATTCAGTTGGTTGTAATCTAAAACCAGTCAAACTTGCTCGATGGCACCAAATCCTACACACTGGCCCTTTAAGTAAACAAGTCGTGGACCTCCAGAAAGTGGTATTTCCCTGCTCGTTGTCCACTCTCTCTCAACCAACTCACTTAATAATGATGTTCATCCTCTGGAAAAGGTGTTAAGTCAGATCCTTATTTATTGTATGCATATTTGTTGGTGATAAAAAAGGTCAGATAATTGGGAGTCAGTGAACATCATTTTAACTATCTTCCTCTGAACCAACGTGTTGGGCACACAGACAGACTGCTGGTCAGACTGAAAAAAGAAAAGCAGTTTATGATTCGTGACTCTAAGATAATCATTGTATTTTTTAGGTTAGTAATATCACTATTGTTCTATACAGCACAGTCTAGACAGCACAGTCTGAAGTACAAACTGTGTACAAATAATGAGTCAAACTTTCATTGACAACACTGACAGCTGTAGTTTGATCATGTGATACGTTTACTTTTAACACCATCTGCTGTGAACTTAAGGTCGCTAAAAGGTCAGAGTTGGAGTCAACCAGTGTATAATCCAGAGGGTAATGCTAAAGGTCACAAAGGAAAGGCAGTGCACTGTTTAGTTCACTTACAGCATATTGAAGTTCTCATTCACAGTGTATCTTCATGGCAGTACGTCCCATTACATTACAGTACACCGAGAGGGTGATTGGCCGCAATCTGCCGTCCCTCCAGGACTTGTTTGCTTCAAGGACCCTGAAGCGGGCGAGGAAGTTTGTAGCTGATTCCACTCACCCTGGACACAAACTGTTCGTGTCCCTCCCCTCTGGCAGGAGGCTGCAGTCCATCAGGACCAAGACCTCACGCCACACCAACAGGGGGTGACTCTGTCACCCCCAGACAATTTCCCACTGGACACTCCCCTGCACATACCATCCATCCATCCATCCATTTTCCACCGCTTATCCGGGGTCGGGTCGCGGAGGCAGCAGGTCAAGCAGGCTGACCCAGACTTCTCTCTCACCCGCAACATCTACCAGCTCATTCTGGGGGATCCCGAGGCGTTCCCAGGCCAGCTGGGAGATATAATCCCTCCAGCGTGTCCTGGGTCTTCCCCGGGGCCTCCTACCAGTTGGACGTGCCTGGAAAACCTCTAAAGGGAGGCGTCCTGGAGGCATCCTAATTAGATGCCCGAACCACCTCAGCTGACTCCTTTCGACACGAAGGAGTAGCGGCTCGACTTCAAGCTCCCTCCTGATGTCCGAGCTCCTTACCCTATCTCTAAGGCTGAGCCCGGCCACTCTACGGAGGAAACTCATTTCGGCCGCTTGTATCCGCGACCTCGTTCTTTCGGACACGATCCAAAGCTCGTGACCATAGGTGAGGGTTGGGACGTAGACCGACCAGTAAATTGAGAGCTTTGCCGTTCGGCTCAGCTCCTTCTTCACCAAGACGGCCCGGTGCAACGCCTGTTTTACTGCTGCAGCCGCACCGATACGCCTGTCGATCTCCCGCTCCATTTTACCCTCACTCGTGAACAAGACCCCGAGATACTTGAACTCCTTCGCTTGTGGTAGGCACTCTGTCCCCACCCGGAGGGAGCAATCCACCGGTTTCCGGCAGAGCACCATGGCCTCAGATTTCGTGGTGCTGACTCTCATCCCCGCCGCTTCACACTCGGCTGAAAAACGCCCCAGTGAATGCTGGAGGTCATGGTCCGAGGAGGCAAACAGGACCACATCATCTGCAAACAGCAGAGAGGCTATCCTGAGATCCCCGAACCTGACATTCTCCGCCCCACGGCTGCGCCTAGATATCCTGTCCATGAAAGTCACGAACAGGACCGGTGATAAAGGGCAGCCCTGGCGGAGGCCAACACCCACCGGGAACGTATCTGACTTACTGCCGAGGATACGAACACAGCTCCTACTGCAGGCGTACAGAGACCGGATGGCCCGTTGCAACGGGTCCGGCACACCATACTCCCGCAGCACCCCCCACAAAAAGCCCCGAGGGACCCGGTCGAAAGCCTTCTCCAAGTCCACAAAGCACATGTAGACTGGTTGGGCAAACTCCCAGGACCCCTCCAGTATCCTTGCAAGGGTAAAGAGCTGGTCCACTGTTCCACGACCAGGACGAAACCCGCACTGTTCTTCTTGAATCCGAGGTTCGACAAACGGTCGGAGCCTCCGTTCCAGCACCCTGGCATAAGCTTTTCCCGGGAGGCTGAGTAGTGTGATACCCCGATAATTCGAGCACACTCTCCGGTCCCCCTTCTTGAAGATGGGAACCACCACCCCGGTCTGCCAGTCCATGGGCACTGTGCCCGACCCCCATGCGACATTGAAGAGGCGTGTCAGCCAAGACAGCCCAACAAAGTCCAGCGCCTTCAGCATCTCAGGGCGGATTTCATCCACCCCCGGCGCCTTGCCACCAAGGAGCCTTTTGACTACCTTAGTGGCCTCTGCCAGGGATATGGGTTCATCCAACCCCAAGTCTTCAGGCGCTGCCCCCTGTTCAGGGGACATGTTGACCGGGTTTAGGAGTTCCTCAAAGTGCTCCTTCCACCGCCCGACGATATCCTCTGTCTGGGTCAGCAGCCCCCCTCCCCCGCTGATAACAGCCTGGGGAAGGCCCTGCTTTCCCTTCCTGAGTCGTCGGATGGTTTGCCAGAACCTCCTTGAGGCCAACCGAAAGTCCTTCTCCATGGCCTCCCCGAACTCCTCCCATGCCCGAGTTTTAGCATCCGTGACCACCGCAGCTGCAGTCCTTCTGGCCTGCCTGTACCTGTCAGCTGCTTCAGGAGACCCCTGGGCCAACCAAGCCCGAAAGGCCTCCTTCTTCAGCTTGACTGCTTCCCTCACCCCCGGTGTCCACCACCGGGTTCTCGGGTTGCCGCCACGACAGGCACCGATGACCTTCCGACCACAGCTCCTAGCGGCCGCGTCCACAATAGAGGCTTTGAACATGATCCACTCGGATTCCATGTCCCCAACCTCCCTCGGGATGTGTGAGAAGTCCTTCCGGAGGTGGGAGTTGAAGACCTCCCGGACAGGATCCTCCGCCAGACGTTCCCAGTTCACCCTCACTACACGTTTGGGCTTGCCAGGTCTTTCTGGCCAACTCCCCCGCCATCTGATCCAACTCACCACCAGGTGGTGATCAGTTGACAGCTCTGCTCCTCTCTTCACCCGAGTGTCCAAAACATACGGCCGCAGATCAGATGATACGATTACGAAGTCGATCATTGATCTCCGGCCTAAGGTGTTCTGGTACCAGGTACACTTATGAGCCACCTTATGTTCAAACATGGTGTTTGTTATGGACAAACTGTGGCTAGCACAGAAGTCCAACAACGAAACACCGCTCGGGTTCAGATCAGGCAAGCCGTTCCTCCCAATCACTCCCCGCCAGGTTTCTCTGTTGTCGCCCACTTGAGCGTTGAAGTCTCCCAGGAGAACTATGGAGTCGGCAGGCGGCGCCCTTTCCAGGACCCCTCCCACCAACTCCAAGAAGGCCGGATACTCCGAAATGCTGTTTGGTGCATAAGCACAAACAACAGTCAGAGCCTTACTCCCCGCAACTTGTAGGCGCAGGGAGGCGACCCTCTCGTTCTCCGGGGAAAACTCCAACACGGCGGCGCTCAGCCGGGGACTCGTGAGTATCCCCACTCCCGCCCGGCGCCTCTCACCCTGGGCGACTCCAGAAAAGAACAAAGTCCAACCCTTCTCCAGGAGTTTGGTTCCAGAGCCAGCGCTGTGCGTGGAGGTGAGCCCAACTATATCTAGCTGGTAACGCTCCACCTCCCTCACCAGCTCCGGCTCCTTCCCCGCTAGCGAGGTGACGTTCCACGTCCCTAGAGCTAGTCTATGTCGCCGGCGATCAGCTCGCCCAGGCCCCCTGCCCGGCCCGCCGCCCGGTCTACATAGCACCCGACCCCGATGTCTGTCCCTGCGGGTGGTGGGTCCACAGGGTGGCTGCACCATGGTGTTTCTTCGGGCTGAGCCCGACCGGGCCCCATGGGCGAAAGCCCGGCCACCAGACGCTCGCCGACGAGCTCGCCTCCCGGGTCTGGCTCCGGGAGGGTGCCCCGGTTTCCCTGGTCCGGGCGAGTTAACTTCAGTCCTAGGGCTGCTTATCATCAGGGTTTTTTGAACCGCTCTTAGTCTGGGCTCTCCCCCGAGACCTGTTTGCCTTGGGAGACCCTACCAGGGGCAGATGCCCCGGACAACATAGCTCCCAGGATCATTGAGCCACTCAAACTCCTTCACCGCGTTAAGGTGGCGATTCGCGAAGGAGAATCTGTCACCCCCAGACAATTTCCCACTGGACACTCCCCTGCACATACCCTTATATTTAAATACACTTGATACTTTAACTTTACACCTGCCACTTTCACACAACACGCACATTCCATGCACATTCCATGCACATTCCATGCACATTCCATGCACTTTATCTTATTTTTGATATGCTACTATTCAATTGTAAATACTCATTCATCCATTCTCATTTATTGCACTGTGTTTATTGTTACATGTGTATTGTTAAATGTTAAATGTATGGACCTTCCGCCAGGACAAATTCCTTGAATGTGAAAACAAACATGGCAATAAATGGTTCTGATTCTGATTCAGACAAGGTGAACAGGAAGGGAGACACAACAGTTTCCTGTGATGCTCCAGTATCACTGACCACCATTTCAGACAGCACACGGCCCAGTCTGGCAATAAATGGTTCTGATTCTGATTACATAATTCATGGTGACATATGTAATCAACATAATGTAAAGGCCTAATCTGTGAGTGTATCTGTTTTTGGAGATTGCCACTCAAACTACTTTGGTGTTTTAGTAGTACTTTAGTAGTGTGTGTCCTTAAATGAACTCACTTTTCAATTAAAAGGTGTACTGAGGTTTTTCCATGGAATTTCCTTCGTCAATGTGCTATTTGCGTAGCCTACCTAATAGGGCTTTAACGTGAATACAATTTCGGATAGACAAAGATAAATATGTAATATTACAATTGTTGGTAGTAAGGTAGTACCTCTCTCCATCCCTGTTTAAGAATTAGGCTTGTGAGAAAGACTGATATTTTATAGAAAATGTTGCATATAGCATCTTTAATTGCAATTCTTCTATTCCATTCCAGGCTTACTGTGCACAGCTACAGCAGACACGTGTTTGTCATCTCCCTGCAACAATAATGCCACATGTGTGGACCACCTGGGTGACTATGTGTGCCTCTGTCCCAAAGGACCGGTGTGGTACATGGGCAAAAACTGTGATGAGCTGTATGACGCCTGTATCATGGCACCTTGCACCAACTGTACCAGCACGCCTGGGACGGACGAGTTTACCTGCCAATGCCCGGAAGGCCTCACAGGGCTCAACTGCACTCAGGATGTAGATGAATGTCAGAGCAACCCCTGCAAAGGTATCCACTCCAATTGTGTCAACAGAGTCAATGGCTATACCTGCCACTGCCCCCTGGGACTGGGAGGGATGGACTGCCAGAATAACGTTACCACTTGTTCAGCGCTATCATGCCAGAATGCTGGCACCTGCATGGATATCCCTGACATCGGGCACAGGTGCCAGTGTGCTGCTGGGTATCAAGGGAGTGACTGTGAGGAGAACATAGATGAATGCCAGTCGGATCCTTGTCAGAATGGAGCAATCTGTAAAGACGGGGTTAACGCCTACCAGTGTTTCTGTGTGCCTGGATTTCAAGGCTACCACTGCGACTTGGACATCAACGAGTGTGCCTCCCAACCCTGTCAATATAATGGCACATGTTTGGATGAGGTGGATCACTACAGGTGTGTCTGCACTCCAGGCTTCAAAGGTAAGCCACTGTTTAGTAAGTCAGGGTCAAGATTGGCTGGGCTATTCAAATGAGGAATTCATGTTATTGGATCAGAGATTCTTGCTCATGATCTGACATTTGATAAGAATAGATTTGAAGATTAAACAGCTATCCAGCTCTAGGCCTTCCTCTAGCCTGCACACAGCTAACAGCACGGAGCAATGTTATGAAACGAGCTCCGTTCAAGACCACCGAGGACTGTGGGAGCTTTCTACCATCGGCGGAGTTGACACGATTTCTCGAAATGTCTGAACTAAAATAATTATTAAAAATACTTAACTTCACTCAATCAAAGCCAAACTTTGCACATATACTCCTCTCATATAGAGCTATGTATATATATTAAGAGAAACATTCATTAATATAGTTACGATAATGAAAATTAACTTTTAATTTATTTCTTCAAAAAATATTTTTTAATTTCTTTTCTTTTCTGTGTACTATCATAAACCAATACACCACTAACACATATATGAACTTTTTTGTCTATCTTCACAAGGGTTTGCTGTATATTTTACCTTTTGAAATGATTCAAATAGACCTTGTGAATGAGGAGATAATCAGAATTTAGTATGAGATGCAAACCATTCGCAATTTTCGCCACAAAATGGCTGGAGTGCAAGTGGAAATCAATTTGCGCTAATTTGGTTGGTTGTGTTCTGAGACCATATTTGGTGCTAATTATTTCATAAATGTGTGTTTAATCTAATTACTAATTCTGACTGAGACACATCAAAACCTGGGGTTGAATAGTGCTCAAGAGATGGAGTTCTGCTTGTATTTGTTCTCTTAATCCCATTATCTGTAAGAATTAGATCCATATTGGATGATTCCGCACCAATACTAATGTGCAGTGTCAATACAGGGGGGTGTTGGGTGGAGTGGGGGGGTTGTGGCCTTTATGTAGAGCAGCAGAATGTATGCAGTATGGAGGCCAGGGTGGTGGATAAGTGTGGAGCACAATTGACCATAATGCATGTCGTGTCGGACGCCTGAATTTATGCCTACCTTTTTAGGGGGGCGTAGAGATTATTTAAGTCAGTACAGATATATGCTTTTTTTGTTTATCTCTGTACAGAGAGCAGGTTGGGTTTAGCTTTTACACCAGTACCTATATGCACAGAAGTTGCATGGCTCTGTTTAAGTAGCATTAGTCTGTGTGGCTGTTCTTGGCAGCTCCACTGTTATTGTGTTGCATCTGCACGTGTGCTAAGACAATTAGGTACGTTGCCAATCTCAATGCTTGGCCCGCTGCCATCCCCGCTCTGTGCCCTGCAGGGATTAATTGCGAGGTGGAGATCGATGAGTGCGAGGTGCATCCCTGCCAGAACGGCGCCACCTGCCGAGACCACATCGCCATGTACACGTGTGAGTGCATGGCTGGCTTCCAGGGCCAAGACTGCGAGGTCAACATTGATGAATGTGCCAGCAGTCCCTGTTTGAATCAGGGCAAGTGCAGAGACGGGGTCAACAGGTAGGATCACACACACACACACACACCTGTTTACACTGCCTGCACATACCCACACATACCATTTTTCTATCGAGTGCTATATTTTGTGTTTATGTTTGTGGAGTAAAAACAATTCAGCCGATACTTTACAGGTTTGTATAAAGGCCTGTTCTGTAGTTGGTTTGACTCTAGATTTTTCAGAAAAGACTATTTGTGGAAAGAAACAACATCAGTTTGAAGGCTGCTCTTTGTAAGGGTTATTACTATAACAGGTCGGCTGAACAGTTATGTGCGGTTTCTCTATAAAACAGGTTAAAACATCTTTAATGCACAGATGTGGAACGTATAGATGACATTTTTTATTAGCTTGTTTTCTAAGATGTGTGTTTGTGTGACATGTTTAAGGCCTTTTTATTGGTCTTATTCCTAGGTTCACTTAGCCTTTTAATCATGAGTCTATCAATTGCATTGACATTGTTTTTACACATTCAGTGTGTGCTGGTGTTAGTACTGGTATTTCTTTTCGGACATGCATTTCAGAATGATGTATTTGATAAGAACTTGGTGGAATCTGATCAAATGAGAAATTACATCAAGGTTACAATCATACATTAAGTTAAAATGGAGGTAGTATTATTATGGTCCGATCGATGTTGGTTTATATTTGGGGTAATTTTGGTAAGACTCCACTCAACCTTTGTCTGCGATCATATTATCTGTGTTGTCCCGCAGTGGGTTGTGACAGCCGGAGGCTGCATGGCAGACATTAAAGTTGACCAGGGATAATAATTAATCCACTTACTGCCAGCCGTTGTGATGAGTCATAGACGGATAGAGGTGCTGAGAATACCTGGTAGTAACACTGATTAGAGAGGACTGCAAGAGGATGTTATATTTTACACTTCGGAACAAGACAAGTGATGTCAGACGCCACCCAGCTTCTGTGGAGCTTTTCACATTCATTTGTTTGCAGAAACATTCTGCATCTGAACATCTGAATATTTAAAAAAGTAGGGTGTCCACAGATTCTATTATCTTTGGATATTCAAAGAGAGACTAACTTTTGACAGACTCACTTGCACATTCTTGCTGTGATAAAGAAAAGGAAGAATTCGGGAGAAATAACACACCCTTTTCAACACACTCAGGGTGTTTGTTATACTTGTTCCTGTATGGCCCACAACTACATGTGGCCACAGCGCCTACTGTTCAGAAAACATTAAATGGCCCTGCAATCCCTTTGTATTCACTTTTCTACCCTTTTGCCTTGCTGTGTCCTTTCTCCAGGTATGAGTGTAACTGTGAGGCCACCGGCTTTGTGGGCGACCACTGTGAGAACGATATTCCTGAATGTGCTTCCGACCCCTGCCAGCATGGAGCCACTTGTTTGGAGGGGATCAACCAGTACAAGTGCCTCTGCTGGCCAGGTACACCATCACTCTGTGCACCACCCCGACACCTGTTATTACCCACTGCTCATAATACGGTATCATACTGTTATATAGCCATTACACTCAACACATTGTCACAGTGTGAACAAGTTGTTGATATTTGGTAGCCACCAAGGGGGGGCTTGATCGCTAAACTGAAATGTTCAAAGAAAAAGCATGCTGTAATGTTTACAGTAAAGAAAAGCTTCCTCAGGCTGGAGGTTTCTCTCACATAACTCAAACCGAACAAAGGATCTGGGCGAGCTGAGAGAAGTGCTCACGTTAGCAGTCTTCCAGTCTTAATTGTGTTTTATGAGTGTGTGAGTTTTTGTGTTCATGTTCTAAAAGTACCATGTGGAGATTTCACAGGTGGATTTAAAGAACTAAAGAATAGGTTCAGATGTATCTTTCAATACAATATCTTACATATCATGTGTATTGAGAGCTGCTAGGCTGCAATCCACGAGTCTGCTCCTCCCGTCTCTTTCCTGAGGATCCTTGAAGTGTCCTAAATATGATTATCACAAATGTTTCCGGTCTGTCTAGTTTCTCAAGTTCTCTAGTTGCACACGGTTACATTCGATACTTTTTATCATCTTAAGCTGATGCACTGCGACAAATTTAGATTGTAAATTGGGAATACTGACTTAAAATGATAGACTTTTGACTTTCAATGGATTGCAGCAACAGTCATTCTAAAACTGTCTGTACAGACTTTAAGCAACTTGGTCCAGCCCGTGTGAAACCTACAAAATACACAGTCCTTGTTAGTGTTGCCAACTATTGGAAGGTCGCTAAGCAGTTCATATTAAAAGTCTTAAACACGTTTATGAAGGCCGTTGTACTAACAGACTGTTGACTCTGGCATGAACTGGTTCTTGTAAAGCACATTTTGTTGATGTCTATTTTTGACAGTTGCAAAAGATCTCTTTAACAAAGCAAAATGTACAAAGGAAATTGTCAAATTAGAACAAAAGAGGCATTCCAAAGTTCAACTGAAGCTTATAAAAGGCATCCGCTCTCTGAGTTGGTCAAATAAAATTGGCAACTCCCCATGTTACAAATAAAAAAAGAATGTGTGTTTCCAGCTGCAGAGGGAGGGGTACGTCCTGGTATGGACATATGGACAACCTGGTAATGGAATAGTGTTTATCATTTACAGAGAACTATGGCCAGAAATGGAGGACAATATCAATAAGTGTGTTTTCTTTTGTGTATAATCACCTGAAAATAAATGGACCTGTACAGCGCTTTTCAAGTCTTCCAACCAAATAAAGCTCTTCAACACTACATGCCATCATTCACCCCATTAATACACTGATGGGAGGGGCTAAGGTTCCACAGGAGTAACTAACATTCACACACACACATTCATACACTGTAGTACAGCTATGGGAGCAACTTGGGGTTAGTGTCTTGCCCAAGGACACATTGACATGGACTAGCGGAGCCGGGGATCGAACCACCGATCCTTTGGTTTTCTCTAAATGAGTTGTTTTTCAGACTGATCCAGAAATGTCCACTTCAGCAGCTCTTACATTACACTTCCATTCCTCTCAGTATTCTGAAGGTTTCTACTGAGGGCTTTGTTCATAAATCATATCCTCATTATACAAAATGCCATTACTAAAAGCATGGCATTATGATGTCTGTTATGTCGGTTTTATGGAGAGACACAAAAACAGATCCAAAACGCGCTCTGGGAAGACCTTTGACTGTGTCAACGAAATGAAACAAGAATGTTGAACCTGACTAATGTGGCAATGTACCTGGCAATGTCCACCTGTCTGATACGTAAACATTTAATGATATCTCATGGACATATTCAAACATAAAATCCTGAGAAAAATTTGAATACAAAAAACGTAATGTTCATAATCAACTGGGTAGGTTTCAAGGGGATATTTCATATTTTACAATATGCACCTTAAGCGTTTCCATGTCACATACCTTTGGGCATGTGAGTGTTGTATTGACTCATCCTTTAAACATTTGTGTTTCTATGTGTCCAGGTTACGAGGGAGAGAACTGCCAGCTGGATATTGATGAGTGTGGGCAGCAGCCCTGTGAGAATGGTGGCGAGTGTTTCCAGCGCTCGGATATCCTGAACTACGGAACGCTGCCTGAATTCAGAGAAGCCAATTTCAGCTATGAAGAGGCAGCCGGGTTCATCTGCCGCTGTCTGCCAGGATTCACTGGTAAGCGAGTTATAAACTCTGTTGTTTCCGGTATTCTGCCTTATTAACTCACAATGCAGTCATGAGGACATGTGAATCTCATTAATGTGTTCCGTTGGCAGGAGACAGCTGCTCTGTCAATGTGGACGAGTGTGAGTCTGCTCCGTGTCAGCATGGAGGGAGCTGTCAGGATCTGGTCAGCTCTTATCAATGCGAGTGTCCAGACGGCTTCACAGGTAGGGGAACCTCTTCTGCTCGTCTCTTATCTCCTAAACAAAAGCAAGCTGCTCTTCCTCCAGAGACACCCCACGGTGTCCTGTCCCTCACAGCCTCAGCGTGATACGACACACATCAAATTACATTTAGCTGAGGCTTTTATCCAAAGCGACTTACATGATATACAGTAGACAGTAGACACAGCAACGGAGAGCAATGAGGGTTAAGTGTCTTGCTCAAGGACACAACGACATGGACTAGCGGAGTCGGGGATTGAACCACCGATCCTCTGATTGAAGGATGACCTGCTAACCACATAGCCACAGTCGGCACTTCTCCAGTCTTCACCAGATTCATCAATATTAAATCATATACCACAAGGTATATGATTTAATATACAGCTGTCATGTAAAAGGGAAGCAAATCTGTTTGTTCACAGATAACGCTGTTGGAGAAAAATGCATTCGTGAAGCGATGTCAACACCCAAACACAAATAAAGTGCTGGGATGATGCAGAAAGTTAACATCTTTAAATACATACATTTGTGGATCTAAATTACACCATTTAAAACTGAAATGATTTGTGTGCATTATAAACATATTTGTGAACCTTATTTTTGATGTGTGTATTATCCTTTTGCATTTTTAAACATCGATAATTATTTTTGTGTAAATTGAAAAATGGCTGGTAATAACAGTAGTAGTGACCAGCAGCCCTCCAATTGCCTTTTTAAGAAACATTTATCTCTGGGTTTCTGAAATGTTTCTCAAGTTGTTTGTTATTCTATCATTAGACCGAACACATAGTAAATTAACAGAATTCTCATCAACAACAATCTCTTGGATTAATTACTTAAGTATTATAACTTTGTTGCAGACGTTTTATAGATTAAAGCATCAGTGAATCAGATAGAGCAAATAAACATGCTAAATTCAAATTTCCTCCTCACACAGACATCTTACTTCATTCTGTCTGACTTTTGGATTCTGTTGATTGCATGTTGCATTGTTGTGTTATCCGAGCAGATACGATTAGATTAAACATTGGGAAATTCTGTCCCTTGCCGACTCTCTTTGACAGTAATACCAAGTGCTACATTGATAGTACTCATTATTTGTGTATAAAAATGATTTTCCTGGGGAGAACAAGACTGCATGTCCTCAGTAGACAATGTCACAGACAACCTTCACACCAGGTCTCAGGCTCTCCTTGGCCAAACAATAAAGGGTTAATCCTCCTCCTGCTGATCATTCCTCGTGGCCAGCCAAGGTATTAATTCCTCATTAGAGGAGATTTGTCCCTGCATCACTCAAAACAGGAAGAACAGCACCAACAACTGACCTTGAAATGCACAATCTGGATTTAGAAGTGAGGAATACAGCCAGACGCGCTCGTCATCAAACTGAGAGGCTAATTTAATCGGCTAACGGCATTGTGCGATGTGGAGGCCTCAACAGAGCGGAGGATAGGAGGGGCAGAGAGGGCATATGGTACGGAGGAGCAGAAAACAACAAAGCCAATAAAAGGTGCCATATGTCAGGCGTCCACCTTGGGTATTAAACGGGGGTCTCCTATGATATTTGTCAGGGGGAGGGGAGATTACAGAAAAGCTGCTTAGGAGCCTAATCAAAGCCTGATGAAAGAGGAAGACGATGAAAAACCTTGAGCAAAACAAGGGCCTTTTTCCAAATGACATGCACTTGATGTTTCTGAAATGCTAGCTGTAAATATCACTCTTGTGCAACAGCAAGCAAAGAGGTAAACTCCATGTGGTTGAAAAACAGCCTATTACTTTGTATGGCATGTGTGCAAGAGGTTGACTTTCTGTGTGCATGAGGGGGTTGTCACTGTAACTGTTAAGCTGCTAGAGGTGACCCCTCCTCGTGTACCAACAGGACATTTGGATTGAAATGTCTGAGTTTGGGTTATTAGGTTTGTTAGGTATTATGAGAAACGAGTTTCCCTACGTAGCTTCCTCAGGTTGGCTTATCACTTCATCAGCAACAGGTGTATGCTTTTAAAGCAAGATTTATAAAAAAAAAAAAAAACAGCATTATTCATATCTGAATCTCTAGATTTCCAGCTCTTGACACTTTTTATTGTCAAACTATCAACTCCGATGCATTTAGTTCTCTCATAATTTTACTTGTAAATGTACTTTCAAACCCCTTTGAAACGACATTTATATCAGCAGCACTGGAAATAGGCAATACTGGGACTATTGCCTAAATGGAAGAGTATGATGTCTGAATACTGAAGGCAGCATGCATGTAAGAATAGTTTGAATGGGTGAACATACAAACTTTTCATTTTGTCATCTTACTGTCATCTAATAATTGACAATGACAATAAATCTAATATGATACAATGAGACACAATGGAGGAGAGACTGATAGCTGCTATGCAAACGTTCATAAAACATGGACAAGGCCTCCACGTAGCGGTCCAGACGTGCGAAAACTTGAACCTGCAGCACCTCCTGCAGGTTCATTCTAGCAGCTCCTGCCACTAGTGGGCATCCACAGGCCAGCACATGGAGCAGGGAGGGGATGCAGCACTGCATTCCTCTTGTCAAACACTGACAGGAGCCAGCTGGAGGCTGGAGGCTTACTGCTCTGCTCGGGCTGGGCTGCAGACAAGAGAGGAGCAGGGAGTGTGAGGGAGGATTCAGGGAGGAATGGAGGAGGGAGGTAAAGAAAAGGTGGGCAGGGTTTGCCTTTTAATCACTTCTGCCTATCTGCCTCGTACAGAGTGGAGGAGTGGACGCACTCCTGCTTTAGAAGCTAAAGAGAGAGCGAGAAAGAGAGCGAAATAGAGGCTGGTTGTGTCACTTCTGTGGATCATGGGGGGAAGCAGGTTGATGCTGCTGATGCTGTGCTGCTGCTGGGGGCACTGGGGGCTGACAGGTACAGTAGGGTACAGCACTTTAAAGTTGCTTGTGTATGAGGGTGGAGATCTGGCACAGAGAGGACGAACAGCTTAAGGGTTCCTCGGGTGTGAAGTATTTTAAAGGACTATGTTAATGGAGGTTGACTGCTTCTGCCAAGGCTTAATGCTGGACGCAGTTGGATGCAGTTGGATGTGACTACTGAAACCAGGCAGGCAGACTGTAATTCTGGCACAGTGTGTGTGTGTGTGGTACACGTTTGTCTGTCTAGCATGTGGAGCATTATGTCAATGTTTACCTGATAGAATCAGTCGGACAGACACTGGTTTAATTGTTTTTCTGGAAATCCGTGTAAATCTACTTCTTCTGTAATTAAGCAATTGACGCTTTTTGATAAAATGTCATGCAATCCTCAACCCAACTTGCATTTTCATCTGTGTGCTTGCTAAGCTCTGTATCTAATTACACAATTTAATATAATATGTTTCACTTTCCGAGCTCCCTTTGCATTGACTGAATAACCAGATTTATGTGGTTCGATTATTATTAAATATATCTTTGTGATCCATGGCAAAGGTGTGTTTTGGCTGCTTAGGAGAACTTGCATCAGTCTTGTTAAAGTAAGTAGTAGTACTAAATGTGAGGATCTCTCCATGCAGGCATACACTGTGAGGTAGACGTCAACGAGTGTGACAGCAATCCCTGCATGAAAGGCTCCACGTGTGAAGATGATACCAACTCCTATCGGTGTCACTGCCCCGAGCCAGAGCCTGGCCAGGAGCCTTGGGGTGGACGAGACTGTGACGTCAGTCTGGTCGGCTGCCAGCAGCACCAGTGTCAACATGAAGCAGGTTGCGTGCCCGTGCTGACCGCTGATGGAAAGCACAGTTACACCTGCCTGTGTCCTCCTGGCTGGACCGGAAAACTCTGCAATACCTCCACCACCTTTTCCTTCAACTCCGAGGGCTACGTCCACATGCAGCTGCCCGTTTCTAAAAACAGGACGAAACGAGAAACCAAGGACCAGGACAATCACGGGCTCCACATGCAGCTCCGATTCAGGAGCACTCTGGACAACATGGTGCTGTACTACCGGGGTACCACGGAGCGCTTCGTCTCCCTGGAACTTGTTGGAGGCTCCCTTCAGGCCAGGGTGAAGTCAGGGAAGGTACAGCAGGTCATTTGCTCCGACCTCGTCAATGACGGTGAATGGTACCAGGCCACTGTGACCATGGATGAGAGGCTGGTTCTGGTTGTAAAAGGACCCGACAGTGAGGAAGACTGCTTGATGAAAAATGAAGGCTACAACCATCTGATCTTCCTCCAGCACAGCTCCTTTCAACAGCTGTATGTTGGAGGGGCACCGCAGGCATATTTATCCCAGATGTCCAGCGGAACGGGGTTCATTGGCTGCTTGGAAGACTTTCAAGTTGACCACAAGCTGCTTCTGCCTCAGGACCTCATCAGAGAGGAGAACCAGGGCTTGGAAATGGGATGCAGCAAAAAAGATTGGTGTCAGGATGACCCGTGCGTGCAACGTGGACAGTGTGTGGACATGTGGGTTCGTCCCAGCTGTCAGTGTCACCGGCCCTACTATGGAGAAAGCTGTGAGAAAGGTGAGTGCTTACGTCACCAGGACTTTGTGTAGGAGAAACTGTAGAACTGCTTCTGTAGGACGGATTATTTTGGATCCCACTCAAAGTAAGGGTCCTGCTTTTTGGTGAGGGTATGACACATCAGCATGTATGGATGAAGTATAAACTCTCTCCTACCGAGAACGCAACAAACATTTTGTCAAGAAGCAAAGCAAAGCTGCCTATATCAAGGTCTGAGCTTCTTTGCCTCCTCCAATGGAGTTACTGTAGCTTTTACTGCAGTTTGGGGCTGCTTATACCAGTATGCATGATGTGTTATAGAATTACTCCAGCAAACTAGTATTGCACTGCCACAAAGTTGGGGCAAAGGATGAAAAAGTAGAGCAAAGTAATTCTTGCTTCCCGTGCTTTTCATAAACAATCAAATCAATGCCGTGCAAGCCAAAGTAATCTGACATTTATTCCCTACAGTATTGCTCAAACTCCAAAGGCACTGGACCATGTAATTATCATGATGCAACTCAAACTTGAGTTGACTAAAGTAAATGCACTTCTTCCAAACCCTATGTAAAAAATATAGCTTTTCATGACCAAGCTGAGCCACACAAAAAAATAATAAGCCGTCTCTGATATTTCATGTGAAACTGAGTGATGTAAGATGTAAGATAATGTTCATATGTAAGAATACCAACTTAAACTATCTCTGATATAGGTTTAGCATGTGCCAGTGTGATTGGGTAAGATGCTGACAACTGTGTACTTCTCACCCCAACCTCAGAGTATCCATCCTGGACCTTCGGTCATGAGAACACCACCAGCTACGTCGGCTTCAACATCACAGAAACTCACGGAGACAACTTCACTATCTCCTTTTTAATGCGCTCCCTCAAACACAACGGTCTGCTTCTGCAGCTCCGTCGCGAAGGAAAGCCCTACCTAACAATCTATCTCAAGGAGGGCACTGTTGCTATTTACAGCCCACACACCACACTGCTGTCGGAGGCCAAGTTTGTCACTGACGGCAACAATAATTTGGTGACTTTAAAGGTGCAGTACGGCCATGTGGTTTTCCCCAAAGCAGGAAATCATCGTGCATTAGGAAATGTTAGCATAGAGGCAGGGGATGTGGCATATGTGGGAGGGCTCCCTGCAGGCAAGAATATGAATTCCTGGGGTGGAAATGTCAAGGGCTGCTTGCAAGACATTCGGCTGGACCACACGCATCTGACCACTGAGGATCATCTGGAAGGGGTGGAAGTTTACCAGGCAATCACGGAGGAGAACGTGCTGCGTGGATGCCATAGTGATGACACATGCAAGGTGAAAGAGACATTTACTGTCTGCTGTATGAGAATAGACTATTAGATGAAATGGACACTCCCGTCAAGATATAAGAAAAAGGCTGAACTGATGTCAGGTTTAGTAATGTTGCTGATATTCTTTAAGTGGCGTTCAATTAGGATGCTTCACATTTGACTATTTTATAAACCATGACGAGAAACTAAATTTGGGTAATTTTAAACCAATTGCTAAAGTTCTGCTCAGTTGCTGCCATCTCTGTTATTTGTATATCTGTATATTTCTACTACTGCTGCTTCTGCAGCTATGCTACTGTAAAACTGATAGAGGGAAACTCAATGCATGTTTATGTGGAATCTGCATAATGTAGATATGCTAGTTCCCACAATGAGCCTCAGATTCACATTGTGAGACTGATGCTATACACCACTCCTGTTAACATGGTACTGCATGTTAGCATTACCGTAGAATTATAGCTCAGGCTAATGGACATTTCAAGTCAGGCCCATTTTCTGTGTCTTTACCAACTTATATTGAAACCCAATAGTTTTTGAGAAATTTCCATTTGGACCCAAGTGATGGAGGGGTCAACCAATATTTCCATCTCTTGAGACACTTTATGTAATCAAGCAAAAGAGGCCAACTGAAGCAGTCTGGCTTATATGCAGTTTTGATGAAAACCCCCAGGTCAACACTATTATGAGTTGCGAGTGTGTAGCCAGTGTGTAACACAGACCTCATGCTTAATGTGTTTGGGCCTTGCAGCGCCGTCTGATAGCTGGGCTGTACTGTATTGCCTCAACCCTATTAACATTGATCTGGTTGTGAATTCCTTTAATCTGTATGTTAGGGCTCAATCCTCTCTGCAGCTTTTACCACTGCCGTCACATCAGGTGAGACGAGCGATCATCTAATCCATCCATCTGTGTTTGTCTGTGCACAGGATCAGCCCTGTTCCAATGGTGGACAGTGTCAAGTTACCTGGAATGACTTCCAATGCAACTGTTCCATGAACTACTCCGGCCGGCTGTGCAAGACACGTTTGTGGTGCGTTGACAATCCTTGCATTGAAGGAGTGCGTTGTGTGGACCTACGGGATGGTTATGAGTGTAAGTAATCCTTTGACAGTGATTATTGCTTTCTTTATCACGTCAGGTCAAGTTTGTTTGTTCAGCTCTTAATTTCTTAATTAGATTCACAGTCTTGAAAAGTGTTTAAAGGGCCGTTTAAGGACAACCTCCCAACCTCCGACCCTCACTGACATCAAAGGAAAACTCCTCAGTGCAAGAGAGGGAAGAAACTCCGTGACCTCAAGGGTCTTACTGAAGAGGTTCTGAGAGGACAGATTATTCATACAGAGACAACAAACAGATATTTCCAAGTAGCAGAAATAATATTATCAATAATAATATTCATACAATGTATTTGTGTAGCACGCTACAGGGACCCGATATCCAGCTTGAAACAAATTCTCTACAGGTCTTGATTACACCAAAATAATCCTCAGCCACCTCAGAAGATCTTCCCTCAGCTGTACATTTGCTGCAGGTCTTATATCTGTGTCTGGTACAGCTAGAAAACGGACTCAGAGTCGTCGGCACACCAGAGTTGTCAAAATCAACCAACCCTGACAACAATAACAGAAATAAATTGGAAAATATAGAAACATTGCACAGATGCACACAATCACTAAAGATTCAGCATTTTAAAGAATTGTAGCAGTGTAAATAAGATGGGAAATAAAAGTCAAGGTGCTCTCTACTGGGCTCTGTTTAGAAAAATCAGGTTTCATGGGAGCTCTGAGTTAGTGAACCCTGAGATTAGGGTAACTTTACTTCTGGGTGTGTTACCATGCTATCCAACTCTGTGAACCTCACCGGCTCCGACAAGGCTTTCTTAAATAAACCCTGAGTATCTCTCTGTCTTCTCCCTCTCAAACAGAGTTTAAGTTGTAACTTAAGTCTTAAGTTGTTCCACCGTGAGGGTTCATTTTCCTCTGAGGTCGTACAGACAGAAATGAAAGTAAGGCTTCAACAGAACCAATCTAAACACTGATGGTGTCAGCACCGTAACGGAAACACATGAGGCCCCCCTGCAGAATGACCCTGAGAGGCCCCCCCCCCTATAATAAATGCTAGATATCAAAACTCAAGCTTTTCTTTTGAGGGAAATTTATTCAATCAGAAAAAACAGCTCAAACAGAGAACAAATGTAGTAGTGTATATATAATATATTGTAGAATATATTTACATACTACATAGATAAATACTTACAGACTTAGATCTTTAAAGGCTATCAAACAGTAAGAGTGACAAGTAGCTGCAGCATGTCCTCTCAGTAGATTCAGTAACAAAAGGAACTAACTACAGTAAGAGAGGAGGGATACAATAACAGTCAACAGCTTGGCGTCTCTAATTCAACATAGGCTGTGGGACAGAACAACAGGTATTGTAATATTTTCTGAACCTCTTCACTATATTGAACAATTATTTATTTATTTATTATTATTTAAGTTGAACAATTTCACGAGTGTTTAACTTGTACTCTGTGTGAAAACACGCAATGATACATGACTAACAATAAGCTGACTGCATGGCTTAGGTGTTTATTCAGACTCAAGTCATGTAAAAACTCAGTTCTACAGAGACACATGAGATCAGGGGTAGTAAATTGTGATGCTTGTTGAGTTACAGCACTAATTTCCCTTTACATTCCTGCCACACACACACGCAGAAAAATCTGGTTTACAATCTGGGACAAGCTGGTCAATAATCCTCTCACTTATATATAGGTTTAAACAATGCAGTAATCTGATTTAGTCTGTGTCTACATTTGTGAATTATGATTATTAATGAATAAGCTCTAAAATAATACATTATTATTAAAGAATACGCCTTTTTAACCTTAAGAGCCCCAGCCATTTTTCAGCCAAAATTGCGAATGTTTTTTTATCATACTAAATCCTCATTATCTACTCACTCACAAGGTCTATTTGAAAAATTAAAAAAGCTATAATATACAGAAAACCCTTGCGAAGATAGATAATAAGGCCATATATGTGTTTGGGGTATATTGGTTTATGATAGTACACAGAAAAGCAAAAAGAAATAGATTTCTTGAAAAAAACATCTTAAAGTGAATAATTTGTATCTTAATTTTATATCAAAGGTTGTACTATATATATATATTATATTATTGATTATAATATATAATATTATAATCAATATTGTAGGAGTATCTGTGCGAAGTTTGGAGTTGATTGAGTGAAGTTAAGTATTTTTTATAATTAATTTAGTTTGGACATGTCGAGAAGTGTGGAAATTCAGAAAGTTTTTAAATAACCACAGCTAGTCCTACGGTCCTTAAATGCAACTCGCTTCACTGCAGCTGTATTCAGCCGGGTCAGACCTACAGTTTGCACAGTAAGGGCGAGCTCCCCCTTGTGGCACTGGCACCCAGTGGCAGTCGTTAGCTGGTAGGCACTGGCACCCAGTGGCAGTCGTCGGCTGGTAGGCACTGGAACCCAGTCGGATACGATGTCCGATACCGCCTTGTCCCTTGATGTCATCTTCCCTCGATGACATTGTTCACTCAAATGGGACGATGTCCGATACCACCTTGTCCATCGATGTCATCGTCCTTCGCACGAGACAACGTCCAATATTACAAATAAAACATATTACCTACTCGTCCTTCGATGACATCTTCCCTCGATGACATCGTCCACTCAAATGGGACGATGTCCGATACCGCCTTGTCCCTCGATGTCATCGTCCCTCGCACGAGACAACGTCCAATATTACATATAAAACATAATACATATTACCTCCTCCTGTCATCTTCCCTCGATGACATCGTCCACTCAAATGGGTTCTCAAACAGAGAACAAATGTATTCCAGTAGAGTAGTGTTTCGATCTAGAATTGTAAAGCTCTTCGTAATTAAATACCGCTAATATTAACGCCTCGATGGAGGTTGACATTTTCTTTTGAATTCCCCGCTGTTCATACCACACGAAACCAGGAAGGAATAAAGCCCGCCTCTTGCTTGATCCGATTGGCTTGCGCTTAAAAGTTGAGAATATTTTAACTTTTAAACGCGCTGAAAAAACGCTAGAAAAACGCGGCGCGCAGCGTTTAAAAGGCGCGCATGAAAGGCGCGTCTGGGCGTCCTGTGTGATCGGCCCCTAAGACCATAGTGTGCATGATCCCATATAATTCAAATTGGATTTTAAAAAAAAAACGATGTGTCCTTGAGCAAGACACTTAACCCTAATTGCTCACCGTTGCTGTGTCTACTGTCTACTGAATAGCATGTAAGTCGCTTTGGATAAAAGCGTCAGCTAAATGAAATGTAGTAATGCAGTAGTAGTAAAAAATACTCATCTTCTCATCACACAGGTTTAACTGAAGCCATTTTTCAGGACAACACTCTCCAGTTTGCTGCCAACAGCTCCCTGCTGACCCCGGTAACCAACATCAGCTTGGGTATTCGGACGCGGGACGAGAACGGGATCTTGTTGCGGGCCGCCAGCAGAGCAGAGGTCTTCTGCCTCGGTCTGCTCAACTCCTCCCTGCTGGTCAAACTGGACAGTGGGGCGAGTGCAGAGCTGCTGGCTTTCACAAGTGACAGAACCATTGCAGACGGAGCCTGGCATCAAATCCAGCTGGCCATGGTTGATCCCATGCAGTTGGCGTCCCGCTGGCACCTCACAATCGATGGGCAGAGAGTTGGTGGCAGCTTAGGCATTGGAGGCAACCTTAACTTCCTCAATGACACCAAAATCTATCTGGCTGAGAAATACACTGGATGTATAGGGGAGGTGAGAGTGGGTGGAGTCTACCTGCCACTCATAAATGTACCAGAAGCGCCTCAGATGAGTCAGTTCTTCAGACTGGGTGGGCATGAGCCAATAATAGGATGCCAAGGTGCACCGATTTGTGATTCCCAGCCCTGCCTCAACCAGGGTTTATGCCAGGACCAGTTCAATGAGTTCAACTGCAGCTGCATTGCAGGATATGAGGGGGAGCTGTGTGAGATGGAGGTAAATGAGTGTTCTTCAGGTCCCTGTGCCTACGGGACATGTACAGACCTTCTAGCTGACTACCAGTGTGACTGTGAGCCTGGATACACAGGGAAAGACTGCCAGGACGAGCTGGACGACTGTGAGGAGTTCCGCTGTGTGAATGGAGGAACCTGCGTGGACACGGTGGGAGCTCACACATGTTCATGTCCTCCCGGATACGTCGGCAAACGCTGCCAGTGAGTAAAGACTTCCTTTACAGCACATTTTAGGCTTTTTAGCTTCTTGCTCATATTCATGGGAATTACCATACGGTTGTGAGATGACATCATTGTCGTAAATCCGGTGGATCCGGTTGCTTAGACATGTTAATGATCAGCTCTTCTATCAGGGATCTGTGCATGATGCGTGGAGAATACAAAAAAAAGCCTTTGTGGATCATTTAGGGAGGTCAATTGGCGGATATATGATCACCTGAAAATAAGAATTGAAGTGTTTTTGTTATCTTGGAAGGAGCCGTTTCTACCAACATACACAATGCCGATTGTCTTGTTTTTATGGTAGCCCATAACTAGCAAACCAAAAACTATAAAAAATAAATAAAAAATAGTTTCCCCTACATGCCAACGAGAGAAGTTTCAGTTTATGCCAATGTTAATGCCAATGTTCATTAGCTGCTAAGTGCTCCACTATGGTCCTCAGCTAGTGGCTAATGGGGCCTTTGTCTACCATTTGGTACGCGGCAGCTAGTGCACAGCAGGTTCCTCTGAGCTTTGTCACTGAGACAGCAGCCCGCTGCTGTCTCAGTGACAAAGGGGATGATAGCTGACTGAACCAAAACAGTAAGTTGGGAGCTGTAAAACCAGAACAATGAGCCAAAAGAAGCCAAAAGGCAGAGCTGAAGAGAACTGCAGAGTTGGTGTTATTATTTAGTCAAATTAGATAATTATATTATATAATTACATTTTTGTGGAGGGAACCAGGTCGATACTAACTTCCTGTTGGCCTAACATGAGTTATCCCTGCAGCACTCTATTACACATAGTCATGAGACATGAACAATTGTTAATAGAAAAATATGAATGATATTGCTTGATGATAAGTGCAAAGTATCTAAAAACTAAATAGTTGTATTGCTTGTTCATGCCATTCTTATAAATTAAATTTGCATCAGATAATTCTTTCTTTTCAAGTATGAGTATTACTGCTGAAAAATATAAGTACATTAGATTCAAAACAGATGGTCAAAACAATGGTCAAAGGTTCAATAATATAGAACTGCTATTAAAATGCTCTGAATGTCGTAAATAATAGCAGTAAACCACTCTTGTCTCAGTAAAGACATAGAGAAGTAATGTCCCCCTGAGCAGACAATGAAGGCGCTCTCCCTCTGTGTGTTGTTATCAGAGCTCTTCTGTTTTGGTAGTCGGGCCGGCCACACATACATACTGTATTAGTGCATGTGAGTCCCTCCCTCCCTGCCCCTCCGGCTAGTCGTCCCCACCTTTCCATTCTGCCCCAGGTTAACGCTGTTAGCTCCGACAGCTCTGTTGCCATTATTAGCACTGTTCTTGCTGTTATCCCCGTTGTAATTGGTCCTTGAAAAGGGAATGCTTGATTTGATGTAGCTCAAGCCACTATTGATGCAAAGTCTTAAATCACACCCGATGGTGTAATTAGGCCCTTATGATTGTGACATTATTGTGAAGTTCTTAGTTTAACCTTCACTTGGTTTGGGTCGTAACTAAAGGTCACCTACCTGTATGACTACCAAATCACATATTTCAGTGTAATGAATATTGTGTGTCCAATAGGTGGCGTTTTCCTCCAGCGGCATGCGATGCAAAGACAGAGTGTCTTAATGGAGGGGTCTGTATAGGTGGTGACTCTGGAGGCAACTGCACCTGCAAGCCGGGATACACTGGTGCCAGGTGAGAGCAGCACACTGCACATTCCTCACCACTCACACACACCTGCTGCTCAGGGGAAAGTGTGTCTGAACCACATCCAAGTGTAAAGGAGAGAGTGTATGTGCGTGTGTGTGTGTGTGTGTGTGTGTGTGTGTGTGTGTGTGTGTGTGTGTGTGTGTGTGTGAGTGTGAGTGTGTGTGAGTGTGTGCGTGTGTGTGTGTGTGAGAGCTGCTGCTCTGTCAGTCAGCGTTGTGTTAAAACCCTTCTGATGTGTTTCAGGTGTGAGACAGAAATAGACGAGTGTGAGTCCAGCCCTTGCCTCAACGGGGCCACCTGTCTGGACAGACTCAACCACTTCCAGTGTGTGTGTGTGCCGGGTTTCAGCGGGACATTGTGTGAGAGCAACGTAAGTGACGGACCGATCTTGACACTTACTCTGGCTTTGAGTTGATGCACTTTTTACAGCATGTGTGCTAAATTAGAACCTGAGTGATGGGTTTAAGATTCAAATAACCTTTAGCTGCCACAGAAGCCATGCTAACAGTCCACAGAAAGTATGGTTCGAAACACAAGGAACAGCAATATGTTACTATATGTAAACCATGTGTTAATCCCATAATCTATTGTTCCAGTCCAGTGTAAACCTTGCCAAATTAGCACATTGTTGTTCCAACTTATTAACCTCTGATAAACCCATTCATTATAATATATAATTAATGCCATATTAGAAGTGGCACCAAAGGAGGAATGGTCATGTATTATAACATTCTGTACTGTCCTCTTTCAGAAAGGGGAGCATAAGGAGCGAGTCCCCTGGCTGGTGGTGACCATCCCTATCATCACCCTGTGTGTGCTACTGGCCATACTGGTGGTGTTTTGCCTCATCATGACAGCACGGAAGAAGCGTCAGTCAGAGGGCACCTACAGCCCCAGCTCACAGGAGGTGGCTGGTGCCCGGCTGGAGATGGGCAGTGTGCTCAAAGTGCCCCCAGAGGAGAGGCTGATCTGAGTCCTGCAGCCCTGCCTCACTGCCTCACATCCAGTGGATGTATCAATGGAAAGGGCAGAGAGAACATGTGCTCTGCAGTGTCACACTGATTGCCTTCCTGACCTACAAAGAAGCCATGGAGGATCAGTCGTTGACTGATCCTCTACCTAGGAAAACGACTGACCTTGAAGTCTGACAGATGGACAGGTAAAGAGCAGAGACTGAGAGAGACCGTCTCTTGACTACTCAGGCTGTCCTGTTGGGGAGAGTGTGGTCAAAAGACGCTCTGACCCTGGACTTCCTCTTGAAAATGTAAGTCTTGAAGACAAACTCAAGCTTGATTCATGTGGGACCAAAATTATAATATAAGCCACATGCACTAAAGAAAGCCCAAAACCGGTGGGTGTGAAGGAATCTATTCACACAGGCTGGAACTCTCTGACACTCCATGCGGTAAACTAAGGGCAAGCAATTCATCATTTATGGTTCAGCAAAGCAAAACATTCAAAACCTTCCTCTGCCGATTCCACTGCTGGTTTGGTTTTGCATGGCAGGGGAATGAGGCATGTGTGACGTAGAAGAACACATTTGAAAACCAATTCTGTCAAACTTACAGAGTTTAATTTGAATATTAATTGCATAATACTATCAATCTTTCATCACCAACATGCTCCTTGTAGTATTGAACTACACATACAACGATGCGTCTGTTTTATAGGGAGATTGTTTGGAGATAGACTCTAATGTAAATCATTTGTGTGCAGGAGTCAAACACTGTTATGTTAATATGTGCTGGATTATATTGTCAATGTGCACTGTACAGGCTAACCCCTCTGTTGTTTATTTTTTAATTGTATTTAATTGTGAGAATGTTATTGGTATGGTCTCAGGTCTCAAGACATTTTCACAACTTATTTGCTTTATTTCCAAGAGTGAGCTAAGAAGATAAAGAGGGAAAATATGGAGTGTAGGCAGGGCGTGGTTTTCCTAGCTTAGCTTAGCCTGGCTCTGTCCAAAATTCTAAATTACACCAACCAAAACCTCTAATGCTCACTGATTCACATATTGGATTTTTAAAAACTGTGCACAAACAGAAATGTAAAAATGGTACAATGTATCACCCTATCATTAGTTTTCAACATGTCAGGATGACATATCAATATAGACTTGTTACATGCATACCTTTACTTTATACTTTTCAAAAACTTCTGTCTTCATAGGAAGTTAGGTTGAAGCAACAAAATCACTTAGTTATGTTTATGAAAAGAGCAGCCGCTAAAAGGGGCCTTTGTGCTTCCTTTCCAATGCTATTTGGCGCTGGGCAACTGATGATATGTGATGAGTTTGGAGAGAGAGATGGCTGAACTCACGTTAGTGACAATGCACGGAAGTATTGGAAAGATGGATAAAGTGTTCACCATTAAATACTTGCAGCACCTAACTCCCCCTAAAACCACAAGTTGTCTCTTTATGTTTGTCTACAGATTAATCAAATGAGAAACAACGTAGAGCACTTTACAGCTGTTTGTTGCCATATTTCTACACTTTGGACAGAGCCACGCAAGCTGTTTCCCCCTGCTTCCAGTCTTTATGCTAAGCTAGGCTAAGCACATTGCAAACCCAGCATCCTACTCACCCTACACCGACATGTGACTGATATCCATATTCTCATCTAACTTCCAGAGAGAACGCAGATAGTTGTATTTTTTTTCTAAAGGTTGCACCATGTCTCTAAGTTGTCTAATGAATGAAACATTGTCAAGTCACCATATTCCATATAAACCTATGCAGCTGTTTCAGACAAACCTGTATTCTAGCTTCGGGATAATGTTTCACAAATACTTATCAGACTGCCCTTTTAGACTTATGGACTCTTTAAGTAATGTAAACATTTCTTTATTTGAGTCAAGGATTCTTCCTTAACTCATAATTGGTCATAAAGCTCTGATGCCAGTGACTCATATTTGTACTCCAGGAAGTCCCACTGCTCACTTGCCTTTCATTCTCACTCACCAGTGCTGCTAATCTTACTGAACTTCACCAGGATGCTTGTACAGGTAACCAAAGGTGCTGATGTGTTATCAATTCAGACGTACCAGTTTCATGTCAATGTAAATAGAGCAGTTTCTGAAAGGGAACTGGCATGAACGTCACAGCTGTATATGAATAGAAAAGGCACTGATCATAACTATTGAATGTAGTGTTAAATGTACTTTAAAATGGTTGAAAAGAATCATGATTTGTGCAGTTTTAAGTAGGGTGGTATCATTACAATTTCTAGATTTTTAAGTTTAAGGTCCTCTTACCTTTTACAACTGAACCAATATTGCTAAAATGTGGCTGATTAGATACATTATCATTATGTCCACATACTTTTGTGTAATGTGATCTGGGGCTGTTTTCCGGTGTTTGGTCCAGTTGCCTCATTTCCAATGAAGGGAAATCGTAATGCCACAGCAGGTTGTGTTTGCATCCTTCCTGTTTCAACAATGTCCTGTGTAAAACGCTAGCTCCATAAGAAATGATGTCCCAATTTAGTGTGGTAGGACTTGACGGTGTTGGACCTCTTTAAATATCTTGTGGCCAAATGGGAGGAACTCCCTGTAGCCAGGTCAACATCTGGTGGAATGCCTGAAACCAGGGTTGACACTTTAGTGCACTAGCTAAAACACCATTTATGAAACTAGGACTCGCTTTGTTAAAACTCAAAAAACACAAAATACACAACATGTGTATAAAACAATTTTAACTGAAGATGTAATAGTTACAATACAGTATTATAGACAAATTGTGTTTTCACAGGTGCATTCTGGGTGCAGTTGATGGTTAATTGGTTAATTTAACAACACACAGGCTGTGTCACAAGTGTCAGTTTTTTCATGTATCAACAATGTCCTTGATGTTATAATACAGATGTAATGTTCACATACTTGTCAATCAATTGTATGGAGCTCTGAAAGTCTGGGTTCCAATGTCTCTAATGATACACCCAGTCCGAAGTTTACTCAAATATTCTGAACCCTCAGGTTCATGCAGATCCACAAGTATTCAACTTATCAACACTGACCCGAGACCAGTGGCAGTAAAATGTGCAGATGGAAACCTCTGAGCGGACTGTATTTCAAGAGAGGTCACGGAGAGAAACTTCACTGGGAGAAGTGTGCTCAAACATGTATATGTTGATTGAAAGCATTGTGCTATTATGAGGTCATACAGTGGTATACAAGACATATAGGTATCCCTATACACAGAGTGGTAGTGATTTTACACTGGAGTTGTATTAACTTAAGCTGTACTATGTACAGCACACTGTAGACCATGACGAGAAGTTTGTATACAGAACAATTGTCTATATGAGGAGGATTTCATTGTTTAAGGTGTGCACAAAGTGGGAAAAGGTGCTTTAATTGGAATCAAAGTTGGCCGGTATGAAATGTATCTGAAACAAGTACAAATAAAACACAAAGGAAATGTATGATCGATGTTTTTATTTTGAAACTCACTCTTTTCTTGTCCCGTTCAGTTGTTCAATTCAACAAGATAAAACATTAAAAAAGGTGCTGTCTTTAAAATACAGAGTTCAATAGATTAAAGATATCTTATATCTACAGTTTTGAATCCACCTTCCTAAATAGTTATCGTTCAAAATTGTATCTGGTATGTCAGCGACTCAGACTGAATCTCCAAAATAAAGTATTTACTGTTATACTAGCAAAATGGCTAGTTTGCAAATAACAACACTGTTAGTAATATAGATTGTATTGTTTTAACTTCGGAAAAAAGAAGCAAATTCATAATTTATATAAACATCATCGATGCAACCTTCTCTTGAGACAAAAGAAAACCAACATCCAGCCAGGACGGAGGGCATTAATGATTACTTTTTAGGCTTCTGAACATATTTGTTCAAACTGAAATATATTACTTAACCAATAGAAACAAAAATTATCAATAATTTTATAAAACCCTGATATATAATCAGTTCCCCTAACATAGTGTAATCATAATTAAAAAGAGTTCTATCTCTCTCAATCAAATTCAACACGGTCCAGTTAGAGAGCTACAAAGATCACAACATCACAATAATAACTAACTTGCGTGATAATTTAGTTGCATATATATTGAAGGATCCTCGCAGTTGTATCAACTTATTTATGACTGTCAAATCAAATAATGAATAGCACAACAATATGTATTGTCATTTTTCAAATTGAACTGAATTATAAATAAATAATACATATTAAATGTTCTCTCATTTTAAGTAAAATAAGGGATGCATGGAATAATAAATTACATGAAAAAATGTATTTAACAGAATTGTCCTGCAGCTTTAACTTCCATTCATTCATGTGTAAAATGGAGCTTAAGCGGTAGTTCAGGAAGGAAGACTTTCTTGACACACGGGTCATTTATAAATGTCTCAGTCTTTTCTCCCATTGATCACACTATCAGCTGATCTGGGGGGCGTCCACTTTTAAGCAATCAACCAGATGTGGCGCTGTGTCTCTAAGCCAATCACATCGTTGCTGTCAAACTTTAAAGGGGTTCTCTGCTCTGCTGTCTTCAGTTGTTGTTTCAGCTCAAACCGATGCGACCCTCCTCCACCCCAGTCACCTCCAGTCAGCAGGCAGTCATACTCCTCATTCATCATCAGGTTGCAGCAACTCTCTTCTTCACCCCCTGGAGTCTAGACTCCAGGTGGATTCTGCCGGGTCAGAACTTGGTGTCACTGCCCCTTGTTTATTCTGGTTCAGGATAGAGTCTGATCGCCAAAGACTTTGCACTATTCCATTGTTGCACTATTACCGTTGTAATAAATCTATCGTTTAATTCAGAACTAGTCTCTCCTGATGGAAGTTATGTCAACCTAAAAAAAGCCACAATATGATATTGTTCTCATCTTCTAAAAAGAGCACATTGTGTGCAGGGATTGTATCTATGGTTATTAACCCACTTGTTTCAGCTCTAATCTTTCTGTTTACATCATTGATCAACAGGTAAGAACGTTTCGTCAGGATTCTGATCATTTTGGACTCTGAGTTTTTTTTCTGTGGCTTCATTTAGGAGGTGACGCATACGAGTCATGCTTTGTCTCGTAGGGAGCTTCACAGTGTTGCTTTTAAAACCCCATGGTCTCTGGACATGAGACTGGTTTTGAACTGCCTTTCGTCCTGTCTTTCCCATCTGTTTGTATCTCACTCGAGCCGCTTATCGGCATATACTTGATTGGCTCGGTAGCATCACATGAAATGATTTAGAATGCATGTAATTAGTCGGTGTGTTTTCCGGACTACTGAACCGTAAAGGCTGGAATAAAAACAAGCACTCCGTCAAAATGTAATAATTATCAATTATCTATCTGTTATAGTACAGATGTACAGTGCATCCAGAAAGTATTCACAGTGCTTCACTTTTTCCACATTTTGTTATGTTACAGCTTTATTCCAAAATGGATTAAATTCATTTTTGTCCTCGAAATTCTACACACAACACCCAATAATGACAAAGTGAAAAAAGCTTGATCAAAATCTTTTCAAATTTATTAAAAATAAAGGATGAAAATATAATGAGTACATTCACAGCCTTTGCTCAATACTTTGTTGAAGCACCTTTGGCAGCAATTACAGCCTCAAGTCTTCTTCAGAATCAGAATCAATAATTTATTGTCATGTTTGTTTTCACATTCAAGGAATTTGTCCTGCGGAAGGTGCATACATTTAACATTTAACAATAAACACAGTGCAATAAATGAGAATGGATGAATGAGTATTTACAATTGAACAGTAGAATATCAGAATATCAAAAATAAGATAAAGTGCATGATGGAATGTGCATGTTGTGTGAAAGTGGCAATTGTAAAGTTAAAGTGTCGTGTGTATTTAAATATAAGGGTATGTGCAGGGGAGTATCCAGTGGGAAATTGTCTGGGGGTAACAGAGTCATTAGAGTCAGTGGGGGACCCGGCGTGAGATCTTGGTCCTGATGGACCGCAGCCTCCTGCCAGAGGGGAGGTACACGAACAGTTGGTGAGAGGGATTAGCTACAATCTTCTTCTTCAGGGTCCTTGAAGCAAACAAGTCCTGGAGGGACGGCAGATTGCGGCCAATCACCCTCTCGGCAGAGCGAATGATGCGTTGCAGCCTGGCCTTGTCCTTGGCAGTGGCTGCAGCGTACCAGACGGTGATGGAGGAACAGAGGATGGGCTCGATGATGGCAGTGTAGAAGTGCACCATCATTGTCTTTGGCAGGTTGAATTTCCTCAGCTGCCTCAGGAAGAACATCGTCCGCTGCGCCTTCTTGGAGATGGAGCTGATGTTTAGCTCCCACTTGAGGTAATGATGGAGCCCAGGAAGCGGAAGGACTCCACAGCTTTGACGGGGGAGTCACACAGGGTGAGAGGGGCTGGTGGGGATGAGATCTTTCTGAAGTCCACAACAATCCCTTGTCTTGTCTTCAGAGTGTTGAGCTCCAGGTTGCTTTGGCTGCACCAGGTCACCAGGTGGTCAGTCTCCCACCTGTAGGAAGACTCGTCCCCATCAGGGAGGAGTCCAATGAGGGTGGTGTCATCCGCAAACTTCAGGAGCTTGACGGACTGTTGACTGGAGGTGCAGCTGTTGGTGTACAGGGAGAAGAGCAGTGGGGAAAGAACGCAGCCTTGGGGGGAACCGGTCCTGATGGACCGAGAGGCTGAGACATGTTTCCCCAACCTCACGTGCTGCTTCCCGTCAGACAGGAAGTCTGTAATCCACATGCAGGTGGAGTCGTGCACGTGCAGCTGGGAGAGCTTCTCCTGCAGCAGAGACGGGATGATGGTGTTGAAGGCAGAGCTGAAGTCCACAAACAGGATCCTGGCGTAGGTTCTTGGGGTGTCCAGATGCTGGAGGATGGAGTGGAGGGCCATGTTGACTGCATCATCCACAGACCTTTTGGCTCTGTAGGCGAACTGCAGGGGGTCCAGGAGTGGGTCGGTGAGGGTTTTGAGATGGGAAAGGACCAGGCGCTCAAAGGACTTCATGACCACATAGGTCAGGACGACGAGCCTGAAGTCATTGAGTCCTGTGATCCTAGGTTTTTTGGGGACAGGGATGATGGTGGAGGCCTTGAAGCAGGCTGGTACATGGCATGTCTCCAGGGAGGTGTTGAAGATGTCTGTAAACACCAGGGACAGCTGATCAGCACATCGCTTCAGAAGGGCTGGTGGTCTGTGGCTGGTTGATGGGGCTGTGGGGGATGGCGTCAGGACTATTCCATTGTCTTTCAAATCTACAGTAGAACTCATTCAGCTCGTCACTTGCTGAGAGCTAATGTTGCAGTTTCTCAGAGTACAGTCGACTTGACTCTGTGTACAAGTCCTTTCTCATCCAGACTGTTGGTAGCAGTCCTGAAGACATCCCAGTCAGTACAGTCCATGCAAGATCCTCCAGAGCCTCACTGGTCCACTTCTTGAACTTCCTCACCACAGGTTTGCAGAGCTTTAGTTTCTGCCTGTATGCAGGAATCAGATGGACCATGACGTGGTCAGAGTGACCCAGTGCAGCACGAGGGACAGCGTGATAGGCCCTGCTGATGGTGGTGTAGCAGTGGTCCAGAATGCTCTCCTCTCTAGTCGGGCATTTAATAAACTGTTTGTATTTAGGGAGTTCATGGCTGAGGTTACCTTTGTTAAAGTCACCAAGAACAATAACTAAGGAGTCCGGGTAGGTCCGCTCCACACACCGTATCTGCTCGGCGAGGGTCCGCTGTGCCTCGTGCACGTTGCCCTGCGGTGGCATGTAAACTCCGTCCAGGATGAATGAAGCGAACTCACAGGGGGAGTAGAAGGGTTTTCAGTGGATGATGAATGATTCCAGGTCCGGAGAACAGTGCTGCAGAATCACTGTCACGTCGTTGCACCAGCTATTGTTGGTGAAGAAGCAGATTCCTCCACCCTTCGTTTTGCCGGAGAGCTCCGTGTCTCGGTCCGCTCTGAACAGCTGAAAGCCCGCCAGCTGGAATGCGGAGTCCGGTATCGATCCGCAGAGCCAGGTCTCCGTGAAGCACAAAACGGAGGATGAAGAAAAGTCTGCGTCTCTCCCCACCAACAACTGGAGCTCGTCCAGTTTGTTGCACAGTGAGCGGACGTTGGAGAGAAATATGCCCGGCAGCGATGTGCTAGATCCACGTTTGCGGAGTCGCACGAGTGCGCCGGCACGTTTCCCTCTCCTGCGACGTCTCACTGGGTGAGTTAAGGTGAGTGCACCTTTAACGAGAATGTCCAGAAGTTCCCTGGAAGTTAAAAAAGTTGGAAGTAAGTCCGCTGGAGTTGGTTCCCTGATGTTCATGAGCTCATCTCTGGTGAAAGAGCTCCGGGAATCACAGCAGAAGACCGAATTAAAGACAAAAACAATACAAAACAATGAGCACCGACACACCGAGGCAGCCATCAGCGGCGCCATCTTGTAATCTTGAGTATGATGTTACAAGCTTGGCACACCTATTTCTGGGCAGGTCCTCCTGTTCTTCTTTTCAGAACCTCTCAAGTTCCATCAGGTTGGATGGGGAGCGTCGGTGCACAGCTATTTTCAGATCTCTCCAGAGATGTTCAATCGGGTTTAAGTCAGGGCTCTGGATGGGCTCAAGGAAAGCATCATACGGGGCGGCCATGGTCTGCAAACCCAGTCGTTTATTGGTCCGGAAATTGGCATAGTCTGTGAGCCGGTGGATCTGGTCTCCCATGATGGCTGAGGCGTCATATGCTTAAGCACCCCAACCATTTTGTGGTGAATATTGCGAATGATTTGCATCTCATACTAAATTCTGATTATCTCCTCATTCACAAGGTCTATTTGAATAATTTCATAAGGTATAATATACATAAAGCGCTTGTGAACATAGCTAATGAGTTAATATATGTGTATTAGTGGTATATTTGTTATGGTTTGTCTCTGATCTCAAGAGCACGACAATAGCCCGCGTACTGTTAGCCCGTGACTAGGCGTTGTTTATTTCCACAAACAGAAAGTGCATAGTCCAAAAAACAACAAACAAAAAACAACTGTCCTAAAAACTGACAGCGACAGGTAACTAACCCCACTCTTCTGCACGCTTGCCTCCGTAAACGGCAGCGTGGCTTACTTGGCTCCTTGCTCAGTCCGTTAGCTCTTACATCCTCCGTGCTTCCTTAAGCACTGCAACATGTAGCCGTATCTCTAGGCACGCTCCCACGTCTGACGTTCTCTGCTGGCTTGCCTTTAACCTCGGCCGCCCCGCTGATGATCCTCAGCTGCGGGGAACGCCGATTGCCCTCAGGTGTGCGCCAGCACGCGCCCCGCTCGTTCCCGTCGCCTGGCGCGCAGCTCCCTGGCCGCGCGCGCTGAAGTCTCGGGTGCCTCCGCGCTTCCTGGTCGTGGGCGAGCTGGTGATTCCCCGACAGTACCCCCCCGTCTACGGGAGCCTCCTGGCGACCTACCCGGCTTCTCAGGGTGGGCCCGATAGAAAGTCTCCAGCAGGCCAGGGTCCATGATCTGCCGGCGTGGCAACCAGCTCCGTTCCTCCGGACCGTACCCCTTCCAGTCCACCAGGAACTGGTACCCCCGACCACGCCGACGCACTTCCAAGACCCGACGAACCGTCCACTGGGGGTGGCCGTCCACAAATGTGGGCGGCGGGTGGGCATCAGCGGGCTGTGGACGATGGGCTTGACCTTAGACACATGGAAGACAGGGTGAATAGGCATCGACGCCGGCAGTCGCAGCCTTACCGCCGCCGGATTCAACACCCTCGTCACTTCATAGGGTCCCACGAACCGGGGCCCCAACTTCTTGGCGTCCGGAAGTGCGGGGAGGTCCTTGGTGGACAACCAGACCCTCTGCCCCGGCCGGTATACTGGAGCTGGTACGCGGCGACGGTTGGCGCCCCGGCTGCTCCGATCCGTTGCCCGGACGAGCGCGTCCCTGGTGGTTACCCAGACGCGGCGACACTTGTCCAGGTGGGCCTGCACGGATGGAACCGCCACTTCCGGGTGCTGCGCAGGAAACAGAGGCGGCTGGTACCCCAACGCCGCCTCGAACGGGGAGACGCCGGTCGCTGAGCTCACCAGGGAGTTGATGGAATACTCCACCCAGGGGAGGAACCGGCACCAGGCAGACGGGGTCCTGGCAGTCATGCAGCGGAGCGCCGACTCCACGCTCTGGTTCGTCCTCTCCGTTTGGCCGTTGGTCTGCGGGTGATAGCCAGAAGAGAGACTGACAGCAATGCCCAACCCCTTGCAAAAAGCCCGCCATACCTGGGATGTAAACTGGGGCCCCCGGTCCGAGACGATGTCCTGCGGGAGGCCGTGGAGCCGGAACACGTGGGCCATCAGCAGCTCCGTCATCTCTGCAGCCGAGGGGAGCTTGGGAAGGGCCACCAGGTGGACCCCCTTGCTGAAGCGGTCCACCACCGTCAGCAACACGGTCCTCCCCTGGGAGGGCGGCAGCCCGGTCACAAAATCCAGGGCGATGTGGGTCCACGGACGGCTCGGGACGGGACGGGGCTGCAGCTGCCCGGCCGGTGCCTGATGCGAGGACTTGCTGCGGGCGCACACAGGGCAGGCCTGGACGTACTCCTTTACCTCGCCCCTCATGCTTGGCCACCAGAAGTGGCGGGCCAGGAAGGAGAATGTCCGGTGCACCCCAGGATGGCAGGCCAGTCGGCTGGCGTGGCCCCACTTGAGGACCCGGCCCCGGACCTCCGCCGGGACGAACAGCCGACCAGTGGGCATGCCGCTAGGGGCTGGATGATCCCGCAGGGCCCTCCTCACAGCTGCCTCAATACCCCAGGCGACCCGGTCAATCACCAGGGCCTCCGGAACGTGGCGGGCTCCTCCAGGGTTGCGAGCTGGTCCCGGACGGCCTCACTGAGCCCCGCCCGGAAGGTGACCCGCAGGGCCGGATCATTCCATCCGCTCTCCGCGGCGGCCAGTCGGAACTCCACTGCGTAGTCAGCCACCCGGCTACTCCCCTGCCGGATGCTGGCTAGTTGGGCTCCGGGCTCCGGGCCTCAGGTTGGATGGTGGAACAGCCACCGGAGCTCTGCCACGAATTCCTGGTAGGTGTGCCGGAATCCCACTCCTCGAGTCCAAGCCGCCGCCGCCCACTGCGCCGCCCTGCCGGTGAGTAGGTTCATGACGTAGGCGATCTTGGTGGCGTCCGACACGAACCGGCTGGGTTGGTGAGTGAAGACCAGCTCACACTGCATGAGGAAGACGGCGCAGGTCTCGAAATCCCCCCCGAACGGCTGCGGGCTGGCCAGGCATGGTTCCGGAGACGACGAGGTCGGGCCGGGCGTCGGGCCGGGCGTCGGCACTGGCGCGGGTTGCTCCCGTGGGGGAGTGGAACGGGCCTCCGTCAGCGCCCGAAGCTGGGCCAGTACCTCCGCGTGTTGAGCCGCCGACGCCGTCTGGAGTCGTGCCATGTTCTCCATTGACCTGCTAATACTCTGGACCTGGTCCTGGAGATTCTGTATGGCAGTTGCTGCTGCTTCCAGCTGGTGAGCGTGGCCATCCGTCACCACCAGCTGCTGCTCCAGTACGGTCCGGTACGTTGGGTCTATGTCGGCTGAGATCTCCATGGTGGGAACGTACTGTTATGGTTTGTCTCTGATCTCAACAGCCTCGCTGATGATCCTCAGCTGCGGGGAACGCCGATTGCCCTCAGGTGTGCGCCAGCACGCGCCCCGTTCGTTCCCGTCGCCTGGCGCGCAGCTCCCTGGCTGCGCGCGCTGAAGTCTCGGGTGCCTCCGCGCTTCCTGGTCGTGGGCGAGCTGGTGATTCCCCGACAATATTAGTTTATGATAATACACAGAAAAGAAAAAGAAAAAGTTCAAAAAATGTCAAAGTAAAGTTGAAGTTATATATATAGTATATAGTATTTTTAATAATTATTTTAGTTCAGACCTTTCGAGAACTTGCAGTAACTCGGCCGGCTGTTTATGATCAAAAACAATGTGCCTTGTTTCACAACATCCGGTTGCTACCTGGCCTGAGCTATCAGTAGGTAGCAGGAAGGGCCGGAATATTCATATTTCAGCCATAAGTAAATACATTTTCATTTTTTTTTGCTTGGTTCTAAGGATTCCAAAAATGTAAAGTTTTCGTGTGTAGCTTCTTGCAAGGTCCTTGGAATTCATCACAGTCTGGACAAGCTGCTGTTAGTTGTATAATGTTATTAATCATGAAGTGACTTTAACTTATTGATGGCCATTTGGAATTAAATTAAACACAAAAGGTATTCTATTGATTTGCCCCTCCTCCCTGGCTGAAGGAGGAGCTTCAATATGTATGTATACATATCAATTTATATATTATTCACCATTTCTCACAGATTTGTGCTTATTTTTAAAATTATATAGTGATTTGTGTTATGTGTGTTTGTGTGTATTACTTTCAATAAGATCAACTTCAGACCTAGTCTTCCAGAACCATGATGAAACTTGGATGCCAGATGTGAAAACGAACAGCAGCTGTGGCCCCTACAGTTGGCACATTTAAACGGGAGGCACTGTGCTGACACGTCATCACGGCTTCAATAAGTAGCCGTCGGGTGGTGAGCTCCCTGTGCTCCTCCAGGCTCCACACACACAGAAAAAACAGATGGCAGATCCCAGATACAGAAATATGCATCAATAAAACCAAATATCATGTCTTAATCATTGAATATTTTAAATGTGCATCTCAAAAACGATTGCTTTTGGTTCATGAATTGTGATGTTTGAAATTTGAAAGCGTTGCTATTTCTTCTCTAATGTAACACACACACACACACAGACACCCACACACACACACACACACACACACACACACACACACACACACACACACACACACACACACAGGAACAGAAGAACATACAATGCACCTACCAACAAGTATTATGTGTGAATCCCAGCTGAGGTCTTCTTCCTCTGAGCCATAGAGCTCTGTAAAAACACAAAGTGTCACTGCTGACATGTCCCTACATCACCATGAACACACACACTGTTTATTTTGACTCAATCACACACACACAGTCCGACTGCCACAACTGGAGCGCCATATGTGGATTAATCCAGCGCTGAAAAACACATCTAAACTATTATGTATGTGTGCACTAGCTTTGGAAGACAAAGCAACAGACAGGATAGGGAGGCCAGAAAGTATAGAGAGACGATTACAGTTTTTTTCAGGCGCTACCAAGCGTTTGTCCAACCAGTGGTCACATTTTCAAAACTCTAAACACAATTAGCACAGCATCGGTCTTTTGTGGCCATACCATTCACACATTTCATGTCGTTTTCAAACAATATGCAGTCAGTGAACACATTTCCACAATGCTTACATTTTCTTAACAGACAAACTATACCTCCCAACAAAATTATGGATTGTTATTGTATTATTTACGAATGTTAACACACAACATCCCACAATGGCAAAAACAATATTCCAAACCTTAGATACAGTCTAAAAACCTCTTCTGCAATGATATCAGTTCTAAAACAATATATCTCAGCTGATAATAAACAAACAATTGAATAATTGACACACAGCTGATTTATGTTGGGTAAATTGGGCATACCACAGCTGATTCTTTCACTGTAAGCAATACTGTACAACTTTTTCTGTTCTATCATACTGTAAACAGTATGTATACTGTACCTCCTGTAGTAAAGAGTAAAGGGAAAAAAACTGATTTGGTTTTTACTGGAATGCTTTTGAATGTGAACATTACATGTGGACATACAGTTCCCAACCAAGATATTTAGTGTAAAAACAGTGGATTGCATGTTTTGCATGCAAATACCTGTAAAACTGAAACATAAAAGTCTATGCAGTTTTTGTAATGTCAGCAATAGCCAGTATTTTGAAACCTGGTGTACTTTGATTGACTGGAAGGACCTTGTGAAGTGAAAACAAGAGTTATTCTTTGACAGAATAATTTCATTTTGAGTCACATTTCCAGTGTTTTGGTAAAGTTAGTGTGTGCAGAGAAAGATGTGTTCTATTTTGAAATGAAGGGTTAGTATATATTTAACATTTAAATGTGTTTTTGAGAAGAAAATTATCCATTTGGCCAATTGTGGTTTGTAGGTGTGAGTTTGTGTTAAGAGTTTAGAAAAAGTATCTGAAGTATGGGTAAGCGCTTGTTAGCGCTTGAAAAGAACTGTAACACATTGTTGCTTTTGGTCTTTTCATGGGACTTTATTTACAAAAATATACATATTGTATAACACAAACCATATCTTTAAGTTGCCTCTAAGTTTTTGTTTCATAAACATTGGGTCCTGACAGACCTGCTTGTGTGGCGCACCCTTAACAACCCATTGTATTTTACTCTGCTGCTGAATTCTACATTTATATATAGGTCTACTCTTTTTTGAGTAGCTTATTTTATTATTTTTTATGGTGTTTATTATTCAAATTTTACCCTTTTAAAGATGGCAACATCCAACTCCCAACATTTTTGGGAAAGAGCAAAAGTAAATGTAACTTTCTGGAAGGTGTGCTTGTGAATGCACGGTGTAACCCTGTTAAAAATCTTTATTAGAACAGCTTACAGTCTCCTGTCACCACTCTAACATGTCAACCATGTCCCACATGTTCTTCACATACAATGATATATGCTGACATTTTCCGATACAAATAAACTTCATTATAGACTCACCCACCCTGGCCCTCAGAGTGGGGTACATGGTTCACCCCACTCCCTCCCACCCTGGTGCACCTCCTCCTCCACCCATCTGCCCCTCGCTCTCCCTGACTGGATGGCTGGCTGGCAAGTGACAGGACTGACAGACGAGGCCTGTTCCTGGGTTAGTATCTTGTCGGCGGGGAGCGAAGCCTCCCGGCGGTGTCAGCCATCATAGTGCCAGCTCCAGGTCTAATGAGGGAAACTGCCGCCTCTGCATTCTCTCCCCGGTGTCAGGAATTGGCCGACAAATCAGCAGTGCATCACGGGCCCAGCACAAATGATATGTTGACAAATGCAGATATTTCACTTTTAATTGACACTAAGAGACAGAGATGATCCGGCTGCCAGGGCTTCTGAGGAGACAAGGACAAGACAAGATGGGAGAGAGATATATGGAGAGGGAGAGAGAGAGCAGGGATGGGGGAAAGGGGGGAAGGGGGGGTTTAAAACAGTGTTAGAGAAAAGAAGATAATGGAATAGGCCTTGGAAGATGTTTAATATTTGCGCAGGGTGTCATTTTTTTCTGTGTGTTATGGTTGAGAGGGAGAAGAAAGGGGGGTGAGATTAGAGGTGTGTGTTTCTGAGACTTGTCAACGCTGACAGCTCCTGTATTATACGGCAGCTTCACAGCCTACTGACTCCTCTAAACCCTGACAATATTGCCTATTCATTTAGCCAGGTGGGCTTTCTCTGTAAAGTCCCCAATCTCAACTCTGCCTGACACACGCTGGATCAGGGAACACTTGATATTCCACGATGTATGTGCTTTTATTGTCTGCTTACCAATTCATTTTTTGGGGCTATATAGTATGTTCTTTAATAAGTCACACAACTCTTCATAAACTACAGTATGCATACAACAAAAAGTTGTATTATTGTGTCATACATTATGTCCAGCTTGCATTAACCTACAGACCACAGGTACATAATGTATAACCAGATTCAGTATGCTGCGAATCGCCACCTTAACGCGGTGAAGGAGTTTGAGTGGCTCAATGATCCTGGGAGCTATGTTGTCCGGGGCATCTGGATAGATATAGTTGGGCTCACCTCCATGCACAGCGCTGGCTCTGGAACCAAACTCCTGGAGAAGGGTTGGACTTTGTTCTTTTCTGGAGTCGCCCAGGGTGAGAGGCGCCGGGGAGTGGGGATACTCACGAGTCCCCGGCTGAGCGCCGCCGTGTTGGAGTTTTCCCCGGAGAACGAAAGGGTCGCCTCCCTGTGCCTACGGGTTGCGGGGAGTAAGGCTCTGACTGTTGTTTGTGCTTATGCACCAAACAGCATTTCGGAGTATCCGGCCTTCTTGGAGTCGGTGGGAGGGGTCCTGGAAAGGGCGCCGCCTGCCGACTCCATAGTTCTCCTGGGAGACTTCAATGCTCATGTGGGCAACGACAGAGAAACCTGGCGGGGAGTGATTGGGAAGAACGGCTTGCCTGATCTGAACTCGAGCAGTGTTTCGTTGTTGGACTTCTGTGCTAGCCACGGTTTGTCCATAACAAACACCATGTTTGAACATAAGGTGGCTCATAAGTGTACCTGGTACCAGAACACCTTAGGCCGGAGATCAATGATTGACTTCGTAATCGTATCATCTGATTTGCGGCCGTATGTTTTGGACACTCGGGTGAAGAGAGGAGCAGAGCTGTCAACTGATCACCACCTGGTGGTGAGTTGGATCAGATGGCGGGGGAGCTGGATAGAGAGACCTGGCAAGCCCAAACGTGTAGTGAGGGTGAACTGGGAACGTCTGGCAGCGGATCCTGTCCGGGAGGTCTTCAACTCCCACCTCCGGAAGGACTTCTCACACATCCCGAGGGAGGTCGGGGACATGGAATCCGAGTGGATCATGTTCAAAGCCTCTATTGTGGACGCGGCCGCTAGGAGCTGTGGTCAGAAGGTCATCGGTGCCTGTCGTGGCGGCAACCCGAGAACCCGGTGGTGGACACCAGGGGTAGGGAAGCTGTCAAGCTGAAGAAGGAGGCCTTTTGGGCTTGGTTGGCCCAGGGGTCTCCTGAAGCAGCTGACAGGTACAGGCAGGCCAGAAGGACTGCAGCTGCGGTGGTCACGGATGCTAAAACTCGGGCATGGGAGGAGTTTGGGGAGGCCATGGAGAAGGACTTTCGGTTGGCCTCAAGGAGGTTCTAGCAAACCATCCGACGACTCAGGAAGGGAAAGCAGGGCCTTCCCCAGGCTGTTATCAGCGGGGGAGGGGGGCTGCTGACCCAGACAGAGGATACCGTCGGGCGGTGGAAAGAGCACTTTGAGGAACTCCTAAACCCGGTCAACATGTCCCCTGAACAGGGGGCAGCGCCTGAAGACTTGGGGGTGGATGAACCTATCTCCCTGGCAGAGGCCACTAAGGTAGTCAAAAAGCTCCTTGGTGGCAAGGCGCTGGGGGTGGATGAAATCCGTCCTGAGATGCTGAAGGCGCTGGACTTTGTTGGGCTGTCTTGGCTGACACGCCTCTTCAATGTCGCATGGGGGTCGGGCACAGTGCCCATGGACTGGCAGACCGGGGTGGTGGTTCCCATCTTCAAGAAGGGGGACTGGAGAGTGTGCTCGAACTATCGGGGTATCACACTACTCAGCCTCCCGGGAAAAGCTTATGCCAGGGTGCTGGAACGGAGACTCCGACCATTTGTCGAACCTCGGATTCAAGAAGAACAGTGCAGGTTTTGTCTTGGTCGTGGAACAGTGGACCAGCTCTTTACCCTTGCAAGGATACTGGAGGGGTCCTGGGAGTTTGCCCAACCAGTCTACATGTGCTTTGTGGACTTGGAGAAGGCTTTCGACCGGGTCCCTCGGGGCTTTTTGTGGGGGGTGCTGCGGGAGTATGGTGTGCCGGACCCGTTGCAACAGGCCATCCGGTCGCTGTACGCCTGCAGTAGGAGCTGTGTTCGTATCCTCGGCAGTAAGTCAGACACGTTCCCGGTGGGTGTTGGCCTCCGCCAGGGCTGCCCTTTATCACCGGTCCTGTTCGTGACTTTCATGGACAGGATATCTAGGCGCAGCCGTGTGGCGGAGAATGTCAGGTTCGGGGATCTCAGGATAGCCTCTCTGCTGTTTGCAGATGATGTGGTCCTGTTTGCCTCCTCGGACCATGACCTCCAGCATTCACTGGGGCGTTTTGCAGCCGAGTGTGAAGCGGCGGGGATGAGAGTCAGCACCACGAAATCTGAGGCCATGGTGCTCTGCCGGAAACCGGTGGATTGCTCCCTCCGGGTGGGGACAGAGTGCCTACCACAAGCGAAGGAGTTCAAGTATCTCGGGGTCTTGTTCACGAGTGAGGGTAAAATGGAGCGGGAGATCGACAGGCGTATCGGTGCGGCTGCAGCAGTAAAACAGGCGTTGCACCGGGCCGTCTTGGTGAAGAAGGAGCTGAGCCGGAAGGCGAAGCTCTCAATTTACTGGTCGGTCTACGTCCCAACCCTCACCTATGGTCACAAGCTTTGGATCGTGTCCGAAAGAACGAGGTCGCGGATACAAGCGGCCGAAATGAGTTTCCTCCGTAGAGTGGCCGGGCTCAGCCTTAGAGATAGGGTAAGGAGCTCGGACATCAGGAGGGAGCTTGGAGGCGAGCCGCTACTCCTTCGTGTCGAAAGGAGTCAGCTGAGGTGGTTCGGGCATCTAATTAGGATGCCTCCAGGACGCCTCCCTTTAGAGGTTTTCCAGGCACGTCCAACTGGTAGGAGGCCCCGGGGAAAACCCAGGACACGCTGGAGGGATTATACCTCCCAGCTGGCCTGGGAACGCCTCGGGATCCCCCAGAATGAGCTGGTAGATGTTGCGGGTGAGAGAGAAGCCTGGGTCAGCCTGCTTGACCTGCTGCCTCCGCGACCCCCGGATAAGCGGTGGAAAATGGATGGATGGATGGAGTATGCTGCGTTGACAGTTGATTGTGTTACTATGAAGAGTATAGTTCACATAGTTTAAATTTGTGTCTGTTTTCCAGACCAGCTAAATTCATAGATTACTGGTTGAGTATTTTGTATGTCATTTCAACCACATAATTCATAGTGAACTCTATATCTTGTATTCTTTGAGAAAACGTAGCTAACTTTATTAAATCAAAAAGAATCAACCCATCCGTACCTTAAAATATCTTTTTAGGTTTGTCAGGCCATTTCATGAAAAACTGACAATTTTTAGTAATATGTTCTTTACGCTAAAATACATATTTGGCTTCTAGAATGTGATTTGTATCATCTGATTCAGTGATACATATTGTGTTTTTGCATACTTGTCCATAATCTAATTTTCTAAGCACTTTCTTCAAAAACATAGGTTCACTTATGATGATGATTATAAGATAACCACATACACTCAGATATTCTCCTCACTTAGTCTATCCTCTGCCATTCTAATCATGCATGGAAGGTAATCAATGAACCCACAGCTGTACGCTAAATATACTTTGATGTAATATATGACTAAAGCTGAGACATTTTTATGACATAACTGACTTCCCTTTTCATACCCTTAGTTACCAGTTAATTAGGCACAATTTAATGTAGAATACAACATTGCTGCACAAAACCTGATACTTCTTTATTTTCTGACGCTGAGACGAAGAGCTGTTGATTCAACAGCTGTTGCGTTGGACTGCATTATATTATTGTGACCGCCCACAATTACACCATAAACAATGTTATGTGTTGGAGAACTCAACACTGAATATAGAGAGGGACAAATATTACATATACAGTGTATAATACAATGCAGTCCAATTCAATAATTTAATCAACTCGCTTTTTCAGAGGGATAGTCAGGCTACTCCCCTCGCGATTCACGAAGGCAACTCACCCCGTGATTCCCTCATCATTTGACGTCAGAGAGATTTTCCCTACAATTTTGCCTCTTGTCATGGCGGCCGTACTGATGCCCCTCTTCTCTGCCTCTGTCTGCTGGCCTGGATCATGGTTTTCTGGATCGTGGTCCATGCCTACTACTCATTACATGAATAATTTATGTGATATTCATTGAATGTGCTGTAACTCTGTTACGTTGATTCTGTACACATGACATATATTGCTTCTGTCCATCTGGGGAGAGGGATCCTCCTCTGTTGCTCTCCTGAAGGTTTCATCCTTTTTTCCATGTGAAAGGTTTTTTTTCTGTTATTTGCCATAATTCATATTGTTATTTGCACCTGTTTTTTATGACATTTCACCATGTCTTCTGTGAAAAAGGCCTATGTTAGTGTCAGAGTGGAACCGATTAAACTCAAATGTCTTCAAAGCATTTATTATTGAATTTAACCAAGACGCATTGTGAGCAGAGGAAAGACTGACAGTGGAACTTCCTCCAGTGTGAATGGAAATGTTTCTGCCAAAAACTCTTTAAAAATATTGTTTTCTTTTAAATGTGTTAAAATTACGTATCGTCACCAAGAAAACAATTTAGGGGAAGGCAGCTGGCTGAAAGTCCTGTGATTGAACCATCTGTCTCCCCAACCATCTCCCTACTTTGATATTATATTCTAAATGTAATATGTTTCTATTGTGTTGATTGTTGCTTGTTGTTGTTTGTCTAATGTAAGCACCACCCGCCAAGATAAATTCCTCGGATGTGTAACATACCTGGCAAATAAATGGTTATGATTCTGATTCTGAAGGTGTCCCCCAAGGTTCAGTACTCGGTCCCCTCCTCTTCATCCTCTACTTGCTCCCCCTTGGCAACATCATACGCCACCATATCCTCCATGTCCACTGCTATGTCAACAACACACAGCTCTACATCTGCACCAAGTGGAAGCCAGTAGAGAGAATGCAAGTTTAAGACTTCAGCCTTGACTTCACTTTTCAGAATTGGAGATTGTTGCCTTGGACAGGAGAGTGAAAGCTTCCAGGAGATCAGACGGGTTGGAAGGGCCATGTTCAGGACCAATTTAAAAAGGTATAATACACAAAAAACCCTTGTGAACATAGATTATAATTGAATATATGTGTTAGTGGTATGTTGATTTATGATGGTACACAGAAAACAACATCAAAGTTATTTTTTATTATCGTTACTATAAATGCTTTTTTAATATATAAAATAGCTCAATATGGTAGGAGTATCTGTGCGAGTATCTGAATTTGATTGAGTGAAGTTAAGTATTTTTAATAATTATTGTATTTCAGATATTTCGAGAAATCGTGTCAACTCTGCTGAAGCTAAAAGTTCCTACACTCCTTGGTGGTCTTTGAACAATCCTCGCTTCGCTGCACGCTTGTGCTGCAAGGTCAGAGGAAGCTATGGAGAGGTGGATAGGCCGTGATTAATCATATTTCAGCCATAAGTAAGTAATTTTTCTTTCTTTTTTGCTGGACATGAATGGCATTGTTGTGCGTATCATGGTGAGGCTTTGTTTAACAGGGGATTTGGTATTGGTGGATTCAGTAAGTTCTAAGGATTTCACAACTGTATAGTACTCCTGTGTAGCTTCATGCTATCAATATAAAATAGCATATTTTAAAAACTCTTTCTTGAGTCACATCTGAGTCACTTTTAGTTATACATATGGTTTATGTTCATATGTATTGTGTAATATTGTTATAAACATGACAAATTAACTTATATTGACTTGTGGGGTCAGGATGTGCCTTTTGTTTTTGCTATATCACAGCAGTGGCTCTGCTAAGGGCTGGTATTGATTGACAGGCTCTGAACCCCAGAGGGTGCAAAAGGTTAATGTTTATCTGGCAGGCATAGGGAGCCAATGAGGGGTTAAAACTAATGTAATATGGTCGCAGTCCCAGGCTCCAAAGATTACAGCGCTCTGAACCAATTGAAGCCTTTTATCAAAAGCATTCACCAGGCCTGAACAAAACGTTACAATAATCAAGTGTAGATGTGATGAAGTTGTGAGTTAAGATCTCTGCTTCAGCCTTGTATAACAAACACTACGTTGTGTTTACTGTGCCGATCAAAGGAAAGTGGATTTAACAGAACACCAACATTCCTGGCTCTAATCACACGGTTGTCTTGAGTTTCCGTAACTCGATCAAACTTTTATTTCAGACTCAGGTTGCAGATAAGACAGAACATTAAATAGAACAAAATAAATACAGAAGCACAATACAAGTACATGGGCCTAGCAATGCCTTACAAAGAGACAGATGACCAACGTCTCCACAGCTGGGACTGATAGCAGGTGGTAACTTTATGTTTGATAAAACCAAGATGATTGCATTTTCAGAGTCATTAAGCCAGCAAATCAGTGTATACATAAGGTTTCTTAAAACAGTTTGTAAAGTATCAACTCCTGCAGCCACAAACATTTCACTTGCACTACTTCAGAAATATTCTCATAGCATCATTATGAGTTACTTGAAGTCTCTGTAAACTAGTTTTTTTGTAGTTTGACTATTTTAGAGAATATTCTTGACATGCCAGTGTTTCACAGCTGACAAACAGTCCTCTAATTTAACAATTTGCGAATAATCAACATTCCTCTTTACAGCCAAATACAGCTGAATCATCAACAGAACAGTTTCAATTAATTTCATACAGTGTAAAATCTGTCCAATAGAAATATAATGAGAAGAGCAGAGGGCCAAGAACAAAGCATTGTGGTACGTTATTTTTTATGACAGAAATTATTTATTGATATTATATAATGATAGATGTAGATGTAGTATTATTCAAGGAACTCGCTGCATCTTTAAGTATAAGAGCCAGGTCACAGAAGCCAAATTAATTTGGTTTTGAGTAGACTGAGCTCCATTAATAGAAGCATTGAGGTAGAATCCAAATCCATAGTATGCTGAATTTAAGTCAGTGGAATTTCAGTTGCAGACCAAGCAAGCAGATTGAAAACCTTTGGACACCAAAATGCCCCATATCCCCCATATGAACCCCTAAAACTGAGCCCTACTCATGTGTTCAGGTGATTATATGAACGCCTATTCAGTATCAGACCCATTCCATGCCAATATACAAAAGATTCAGCAAAGTCTGAACTTCATAGTCAAAAGCATATAATATGTGAATAAAGAAACACAATTACACCATAAACATTAGCATACACCATACATATAACTAAAAGTGACTCAAAGTGACTGAAAAAGTGACTCAAAAAGTGATTCAAAATGCACATCGAGTTTTGAAAAAACGCTGATTAAAAACGGATGCTGTGCGCAGCTGTGAGCTATTCAGTTGCAGCAGAGATGCTTGGATCTTTGATTTGTCTGAACTAAAATAATTATTAAAAATACTTAACTTCAAAGCCAAACTTCGCACAGATAGTATTTACATATATAGCTATGTCATACAAAAAGAACAGCCTTTGTGAATATCATTGAGATAATAAACATTTACGTTGAAATCTTTTTTTTCTTTCTTTTCTGTGTAGTATCATAAACTAATATACCATTAAACATATATGAATGTTCACAAGGGTTTTCTGTATATTATAGCTGTTGAAATTATTGAAATTATTCAAATATACGTTGTACTTACGGAGATAATCACAATTTATCTCACATTGTACTCTTTTATTATAACACCAAAATGATTCAAATAGCCCTAGTGGTTGCAGAGATACACCCTTTTTAGTTTGGGTATGCAATTTTCGAGATAGAGGCCTAAAAATAGGTTGGTTGTTACAGTTTTTTTCAGGTGCTACCAAGCGTTTGTCCAACCAGTGGTCACATTTTCAAAACTCTAAACACAATTAGCACAGCATCGGTCTTTTGTGGCCATACCATTCACACATTTCCTGTCGTTTTCAAACAATATGCAGTCAATGAACACATTTCCACAATGCTTACATTTTCTTAACAGACAAACTATACCTCCCAAATAAATGATGGATTGTTTTTGTATTATTTACGAATGTTAACACACAACATCCCACAATGGCAAAAACAATATTCCAAACCTTAGATACAGTCTAAAAACCTCTTCTGCAATGATATCAGTTCTAAAACAATATATCTCAGCTGATAATAAACAAACAATTGAATAATTGACACACAGCTGATTTATGTTGGGTAAATTGGGCAAACCACAGCTGATTCTTTCACTGTAAGCCATACTGTACAACTTTTTCTGTTCTATCATACTGTAAACAGTATTTATACTGTACCTCCTGTAGTAAAGAGTAAAGGGAAAAAAACTGATTTGGTTTTTACTGGAATGCTTTTGAATGTGAACATTACATGTGGACATACAGTTCCCAACCAAGATATTTAGTGTAAAAACAGTGGATTGCATGTTTTGCATGCAAATACCTGTAAAACTGAAACATAAAAGTCTATGCAGTTTTTGTAATGTCAGCAATAGCCAGTATTTTGAAACCTGGTGTACTTTGAGTGACTGGAAGGCAAAGATCCGGCACATCCTGTCTCGAAGGGATGCAGAAACATTGATCCACGCATTTGTTACCTCAAGACTGGACTACTGTAACTCTGTATTATCAGGCTGCTCTGCTGGGTCTCTCAGGTCTCTACAGTTGATACAGAATGCTGCAGCCCGTGTGCTAGCGAGAGTTAAGAGGAGAGATCACATTACTCCTGTATTGGTTGATCTCCACTGGCTTCCTGTAAGACAGAGAATTGCATTTAAAGTCCTTCTTCTTACATATAAAGCCTTAATTGGTAATGCACCATCATATCTTAGGGAGCTTATAGCACCATATTGTCCCACCAGAGAGCTGCGCTCAATGAATGCGGGGCTACTTGTGGTTCCTAGAGTCTTAAAAAGTAGGATGGGGGCCAGAGCCTTCAGTTATCAAGCTCCCTTTCTGTGGAACCAGCTTCCGCTTTCGGTTCGGGGAGCAGACACAGTCACCTCATTTAAGAGTAGACTTAAGACTTTTCTCTTTGACAATACGTATGGTTAGGGCTGGCTCAGCGGACCTAGGGTCCAGCCCCTAGATATGCTGCCATAGGCTTAGACTGCTGGGGAACATTTTAGGATACAATGAGCTCCTCTCTCCTGGCCTCTCTCTCTCCTCCTCTTCCCTTCCTCAGGTGCTCCTGGGGTGCTCCTATGGACTTGTGTTTCCGGGGAGCGCCTTGGGGAAACACCGAGGGATTTATATCTTCTTCTCGCTCTCATTTTTCTCCTCTCTATACTTCTAGATAAATTAATGAATGTCTCTTTAATGCTCATTACTAACTCTACTTCCTCTCGGGAGCCTCTGTGCTTCCTCTCCCCAAGCGTCCATGGATCGTGGCTGTCTGAAGCGGGTCCTGTTCCCTTCCATGGCGGCCCTGCTGATGCCCTTCATCTTTACCTTCGTCTGCTGTCATGGATCACAGTCATCTGGGTCGTGGCCATGCCTACTACTCATGAATAATTTCTGTGACATCCATTGAATGTGCTGTAACTCTGTTATGCTGATTCTGTACACATGACATCTATTGCATCTGTCCATCCGGGGAGAGGGATCCTCCTCTGTTGCTCTCCCTCAGGTTTCTTCCCCTTGTTTTCTAGAGGGAGTTTTTCCTGATCCGATGTGAGGTTCCGGGACAGGGATGTCGTATGTGTACAGATTGTGAAGCCCTTAGAGGCAAATTTGTATTTGTGATTTTGGGCTATACAAAATAAACTGAATTGAATTGAATTGGAAGGACCTTGTGAAGTGAAAACAAGAGTTATTCTTTGACAGAATAATTTCATTTTGAGTCACATTTCCAGTGTTTTGGTAAAGTTAGTGTGTGCAGAGAAAGATGTGTTCTATTTTGAAATGAAGAGTTAGTATATATTTAACAAAATGTGTTTTTGAGAAGAAAATTATCCATTTGGCCAATTGTGGTTTGTAGGTGTGAGTCTGTGTTAAGAGTTTAGAAAAAGTATCTGAAGTATGGGCTTGTTAGCGATTGAAAAAAACCGTAAAAGGTTTAAACTAGGTGGTTTACATATGTAAGTAATTTTTTAAGGTACTTTGAATTGAGCATTTGAAATAGTATTAGCAGATACATGAAGAAAAAAAAGATTCCCAAATTAGTATATTTAATATTTTGTCTCACCTGAATTCACTGTAAATTGGGCACAATTGGTAATCATCTCTTCAATAATTGAAAATAGACAAGTCATTTGCAAATTCAACAATTCAGTATATACTAGATACCTCCATAATGTCAGTGGAAAGATGTGACTGAATGAATGAGAGGCTGCTGATGGCATTATCGTAAATGTTGGGATCCTACAGTGTGGGATTCCACCCATACAAGCTGCTTTTATTTGGAGCTTTTCTATTTGTTTAATGAGACCCTTAACTTTATGGATGTGCAATACTGAATTGCTTGAGTTATTTACTCCACGGCCTGTTTCTGAAAACCCTGACGATTCATCATTTGAAAGTCATTGAGCCCACTTACTCCAGTGGACACTCCTCTGACTTGATTCTATGAGCTTTCTGCCATGTCTGTCTCTCCTGTTATATCTGTGATGTCATATTACTTAATAATTGAATGTAAAGCGACTCCTTGTCCTTGTATTTACCACGCTCGACACCGGTTCATCCACCTCAGCAGTTATCTCAGGCTCCCGTCCCTCTTTCTCGTCTTCTGAATCAGAATCAGAATAATTTATTGCCATGTTTGTTTTCACATTCAAGGAATTTGTCCTGGCGGAAGGTGCATAACATTTAACATTTAACAATACACATTTAACAGTAAACGCATTGCAATAAATGAGAATGAATGAATGGATGAATGAGTATTTACAATTGAACAGTAGAATATCAAAATATCAAAAATAAGATAAAGTGCATGGAATGTGCATTGAATGTAAGTGTTGTGTGAAAGTGGCAAGTGAGGGTTTAAAGTGTCGAGTGTATTTAAATATAAGGGGTGTGTGCCGGGGAGTGTCCGGTGGGAATTGTCTGGGGGTGACAGTCATTAGAGTCAGTGGGGGACCCGGGCTCTGTTGATGAGCCCGACTGCAGACGGGAAGAAACTGTTTTTGTGGCGTGAGGTCTTGGTCCTGATGGACCGCATCCTCCTGCCAGAGGGGAGGGACACGAACAGTTTGTGTCCAGGGTGAGAGGGATCAGCTACAATCTTCCACGCCCTGGATTAATTTCCAACTCTTACTACTAAAACTAGACAGTCAAAGAAGTCTACGGGTTTCTATCTCATTGTACGATTACAAGCATGCTCTGTCCACAGCCTTTTTTAAGGGAAAAACACGAATGTTCCATGGAGCTTCAGGTCGCTTCATCTGCTCTCTTCTAATTATTCCTGATGCAGTTCTCTGTCATGAACACCAGAGGGCAGACACAAGCTACAGCTTTAACTGAGCCAGCCGAACATCCAAGTTTCAACGTGTTTATTTCACATCCTTGGGCTTTGCTCATCAGATCAGTTTAAATAACTAACCCTCCAAGCTTCCACATCTCTCTCATGAATAAAGCTATGGCCCTTAGTGGTGCCTGCACTGTCTCCTGGCAACGCTAGACTGCTCTCTGAAGCTTAATACACAGTCACTCTGACAGACACACATGTGAAAACCCACAAACACACACACACACACACACACACACACACACACACACACACACACACAGCACGGTTAATAGTTGCGGGTCACAACAGAAACATCATTAGATACCCAGCTGTCAGACACTTTCTTGGATTCTAAATTGGTAGAGTGGGAGAGAGTGATACAGCACAGCCGAATAATGACTCAATTGCATATTGTCTGATCTGTTAAAAAAACCCTGGTGTCTTCTCACCTTTAAGTGTCTGCTGGAAGTGAAGGCAGACATACTTAAAGTACTGCAGGAATCAAGTCGAGTCTGGGCTGAATCGCTTGACTCGAGGGGTGTATGTGTGTGTGTGTGTGTGTGTGTGTGTGTGTGTGTGTGTGTGTGTGTGTGTTTTGGGGGGCTTTCTCACGGAAGTATGAGTTTAAGAGAGTAAGTTTCACATGAAGGCAAGAGAGAGTATTTACTCTGCTGATGAATTTGTGGTTAATTGTGAGTGTTGGTGAGTATAACTATGTGGGGGGAATGTTAATGTGTACCCTTGGGTAGGGCTCACAGAGAGGGAGACATCCCTCATTAAAGTAATTAGACCTGCAGGAGAGGATCCCCCGGCCCAGGAATAGATATGAACTCCTCATACACACACGCACTCGCACTCACTCACACACACACACACACACACACACACACACACACACACACACACACACTGTGAGGACCTCTAACACTCTAGACACTAAGACAAGCATGCTTCAAGAAACAAACCAATACATGCATTCACACACTACACTACACAAGTTTCTTCAAACACACACACTGATCTAGTTCTGATTTTACAACGTAGCTTGGTTGCGGACCTATGCACATTAATCTTAATATATGCCTGAAAACAACGCCAAAGATTTTGGAAAATACATTCTAAACATTGTATGACTACTTCTTCTGCCTCTTCCATATACAGTATAGAACAGATACAGCATAGCAACCAGCACAGAAAGTAAAGCAACTTCCACATAAAGTATAGCAACCACCACTTAAAGTATAGCGACCATCACATAAAGTATTGCAACCACCACAAACAGTTTATCAACATCACATAAAGTATAGTTACGATCACATAAAGGATAGCAAACATCACATTAGGTATATCAACAACACTAACAGTAAAGTATATCAACAACACATAAAGTATAGCAACCACCACAATAAGGATAGCAACCATCAAACAAAGTATATCAACAACACATAAAGTATAGCAACCACCACAAAAAGTATTTCAACAACACATAAAGTATATCAACAACACTAACTGTAAAGTATATCAACAACACTAACAGTAAAGTATATCAACAACACATAAAGTATATCAACAACACATAAAGTATAGCAACCATCACATAAAGTATAGCAAACATCACATAAAGTATAGCAAACATCACATAAAGTATAGCAAACATCACATAAAGTATAGCAACCATCACATAAAGTATATCAACATCACATACAGTAAAGTATATCAACAACACATAAATTATATCAACAACACATAAAGTATAGCAACCATCACATAAAGTATAGCAAACATCACATAAAGTATAGGAAACATCACATAAAGTATAGCAAACATCCCATAAAGTATATCAACAACACTAACAGTAAAGTATATCAACAACACATAAAGTATATCAACAACACATAAAGTATAGCAACCATCACATAAAGTATAGCAAACATCACATAAAGTATAGCAAACATCCCATAAAGTATAGCAACCATCACATAAAGTATATCAACAACACTAACAGTAAAGTATATCAACAACACATAAAGTATAGCAACCACCACATAAAGCATAGCAACCACTACTTAAAGTATAGCAACCATCACATTAAGCATATCAACAACACATAAAGTATATCAACAACACATAAAGTATATCAACAACACTAACAGTAAAGTATAGCAACCACCACATAATGTATAGTAACCATCACATTAAGTATATCAACAACACATAAAGTATAGCAACCATCACATAACGTATAGCAACCACCACTTAAAGTATAGTAACCACCACATAACGTATATGTGGAGGCAGGGGCGCGGTTTAGCGCACCTGCGACAGAAGAGAGAGGAGCGCGCTCATTGGGATCAGCTGCAGTTCGTTAGAGCTGCGGCTGAGACCAATGAGCGCGCTCGAGCAGGGCTATTTTAAGCCCGGCAGGGAGAGCAGTCGGGGGTGGTGTCATGCTGAGAGTGCGACAGTGTTGTGTGGCAGAAATAAAGGCATGTTGGAACCCGTGAGAGATGTGTTGTCCGTGTGGGTGCTTCCCTCAACCGCTACAGTGGAGCCCAACGTGGGGCCTGACAGGACCCCGGAGGCGGTGATGGGGAAGCCGGCGCCGTACCGCACGCGTGACGAGTGGCGAGAGTACTTCGAGCGGCGGGCGGCGGAGCACACGGCAGCCGAACGAGACCGAATGGTGGGCGCCGTGGGGGCGCTTGGGCCGGAGCAGGTCCCGGAGGGGCGGCGGGCGAGAGCCCGGAAAAACCGCGGAAGCGGGGCGGCTGCGACGGCGGAGGACTACGGCGCCGGGGGAGGGGCGGAGGAGCCGCCCTGGGAGCCGGTGATCCGACACCGGCCGGCACCGCGGAAGGCAACGGGGGCGCAGACAGACCGGGTGCTCCGGAAGGAGAAGGGCGCCCAGACTGGCCCGGGAGCGCGGCGTGAGGCGGCGACTCAGACCGACGACGCAGCCGAGCGGCAGGCCCAACCGACGCGGAGGGACGCGGCGGTGGGCGCCGATGAACAGACCCGGGCCGAGGGAGCCACCCAGACCGACGACGCGGCCGAGTGGCCGGCCCCACGGACCCGGAGGGAAGCGGCGGTGAGTACCGAGAAGACCCCCCGGGCCGAGGCGGAGGCGCAACCGGAGCCGTCAGAGCCGCCACCGGCGCGCCGGAAGGCGCCGGCCCAGGCGGACACCAAAGACCCGGACCCGCCGACCAACAAGGCGGGGCCGTGGAGAGCACCAGGGCGGCGACGGCGGAGGCGGCGACCGACACCAGGGCCCGAGAACTGGGGCCCGATGTGGCCGCCGACAAGCGCCTGGGAGCGCCGCGACCCCTGGCCGGAGTCGCCGCGGCGGACCCCGGTACGGGCATGCTGGACGTGCGGCCAGCCGGGGCACGTCCAGCTCGACTGCCCCGTCATGGAGGTGGACCTGGCGGCGCGGGCCGGCGACTATCCGGCTCCGTCCTGGTGGTGGAAGAGGAGACGGAGTCAGCCGCGACCGCAGGAGCCACGGCCGAGATGGCCGGACCGGCGGGGCAGACCGGCCGGACTCCTTCGACGGGAGGAGGAGGAGCGACGAGGATGGCGGGTCGCTTGGAGCGGCCGGACCCTAGACCTGCGCCGGGAGCTAGAGAGGTGGCAGAGCCGGCTCCGCTACGCCAGGGAGGACCGGCGGCGGAACCGGCGGACCATAAGGCAGCTGGGCCGGAGGCTGGAGGAGGAGCGGGTGGCTCGGAGCCGAGCGGAGGCTCAGCTGGCCGGGGAGTGGACCGGGGAGCAGGACTGTAATTCGGGGCTCGCCGGTCTATTCTTTCCCTAACCCTCTCTCTCTTGTGTTGCAGGTGTTGCGGCGGGCGAGGGCTGTTTTGGCCCGGGGAAGGAGACGAGACCTCCCGGGCGCCGGGTCGCACGCCGCCCGGACCGCGTCCCGCTCCACCGACCCACCGGGAGGGATGTCAGCGCCCGGGCCACCCGTTGACATCGGGCCAAGACTTCGGCGACCTCACGGTGGTCCATGGGTCGGGGACGCGGATGGCCGGGGCTGACTTCCTCTCCCGCTCCGAGGGGGGGGGGGGGGAGTTGGCTAGGCCGGCGGCTCCCCGGCCTAGGTCGGGCGGTGGGGGTGTGTGGAGGCAGGGGCGCGGTTTAGCGCACCTGCGACAGAAGAGAGAGGAGCGCGCTCATTGGGATCAGCTGCAGTTCGTTAGAGCTGCGGCTGAGACCAATGAGCGCGCTCGAGCAGGGCTATTTTAAGCCCGGCAGGGAGAGCAGTCGGGGGTGGTGTCATGCTGAGAGTGCGACAGTGTTGTGTGGCAGAAATAAAGGCATGTTGGAACCCGTGAGAGATGTGTTGTCCGTGTGGGTGCTTCCCTCAACCGCTACAGTATAGCAACCACCACTTAAAGTATAGCAACCATCACTTAAAGTATAGCAACCATCACATAAAGTATTGCAACCACCACAAACAGTATATCAACAACACATAAAGTATAGCAACAACACATAAAGTATATCAACAACACATAAAGTATAGCAACCATCACATAAAGTATTGCAACCACCACAAACAGTTTATCAACATCACATAAAGTATAGTTACGATCACATAAAGGATAGCAAACATCACATAACGTATATCAACAACACAAAGTATAGCAACCACCACATAAAGTATATCAACAACACTAACAGTAAAGTATATCAACAACACATAAAGTATAGCAACCACCACAATAAGGATAGCAACACTCACACAAAGTATATTAACAACACATAAAGTATAGCAACCACCACAATAAGGATAGCAACCATCAAACAAAGTATATTAACAACACATAAAGTATTTCAACAACACATAAAGTATATCAACAACACTAACAGTAAAGTATATCAACAACACATAAAGTATAGCAGCCACCACAATAAGGATAGCAACACTCACACAAAGTATATTAACAACACATAAAGTATAGCAACCACCACAATAAGGATAGCAACCATCAAACAAAGTATATTAACAACACATAAAGTATAGCAACCACCACAATAAGGATAGCAACCATCAAACAAAGTATATCAACAACACATAAAGTATAGCAACCACCACAAAAAGGATAGCAACACTCACACAAAGTATATTAACAACACATAAAGTATAGCAACCACCACAATAAGGATAGCAACCATCAATCAAAGTATATTAACAACACATAAAGTATTTCAACAACACATAAAGTATATCAACAACACTAACTGTAAAGTATATCAACAACACTAACAGTAAAGTATATCAACAACACATAAAGTATATCAACAACACTAACTGTAAAGTATATCAACAACACATAAAGTATATCAACAACACATAAAGTATATCAACAACACATAAAGTATATCAACAACACATAAAGTATAGCAACCATCACATAAAGTATAGCAAACATCACATAAAGTATAGCAAACATCCCATAAAGTATATCAACATCACATAAAGTATAGCAACCACCACATAAAGTAAGGCAACCACCATTTAAAGTATATCAACAACACATAAAGTATAGCAACCACCACATAAAGTAAGGCAACCACCATTTAAAGTATATCAACAACACATAAAGTACAACAACCACCATTTAAAGTATAGCAACAACACATAAAGTATAGCAACCACCACCTAAAGCATAGCAACCACCACTTAAAGTATAGCAACACACATATTTGCGGTCTAGGATGACCAGGTGTGTCCCACGGTGCCGGGTCAGAAAGTCTCTGTCCCATCACCTGGTCGGAGTTATTTCTGACCGGGCACTGTGGTGGGACACACCGGGTCCTCGTAGAGGGTAAAGGTGTATCCTACGTTGATGACCTGTCACCACTGTGCCCCGCTTTATCTGACATGGGTTTTGGCAGATTCTGTTGGTCGTAAGCTTTCTAGAAAGGTGCGCTAATCATGTGTGGCTTCAAGCTAGGGTTATAAAACAATATTTCCATAACTTGGGGAGCCTTCTTGAGTCACTTTTGAGTCTTCTCGAGTCATATTTATGGTTTATGTTAATATTTATGGTTGAATTGTGTTATAAACATGTAAAATGGACTTTTATGATCTTGTAAGGCCAGGCTTTGCAGTGTTTTTTGCTATGTCACATCAGTGGCTGTGTTATTGATTAATGGAAGTACGAGGACTTGGAGAGTGAGGAAGAGCTCTTGATGAAGAATTCAGCCCCCAGTTTTGGGGGCGCAGGGGCTCATACAAGTTGGTTTCCTCAGTTTCGACTAAATGCAACAGAACATGTTAAAAGCCAACTCAGATGTCAATGAAAGATCACAGCTGAAGTTTCCCTTGAGTCATAAGGATCAACAGATTTGGGTGGTGTGCAGGGGACTGCATTCAGTCAGACTTAACTCACAGCTGTATGATAGAGGAGCTGGGGAGGTGAACTTAAAAGCCTAGCGCTGTTTGACTACTTGGAAAAGAGAAATCTGGGGAGGAAGAGAACAACAGAGCTAATTAGTCAAGAGAAGCTGACAGGGCACAGGCAAGTGGCTCAGCAGCATTCCGGGAGGAGGAGGCTGTGGTGAGGGCATCGGAGTAACCCCACTTTATTGGTTTGCAGGTGCTTCATTAAATATCACAAATTGTACAAGCTACTCATCAACTACGCTGCAGTTTGCAAAGTTATAGGTATTAACCTGCTTCATTATTATCAATTATTTTAACACGTAGTGGTTTTAATATGATTAAGAGATCCATTATTTAATATTTGTCTGTAGCAATAATAATACTACTTTAATTGTATATAGCGCTTTTCTAAGTACTCAAAGACGCTTGAGCAAGGCACACATCAGCAGCTTCAGCAGCTAATTGGAGGTTAGAGTTACAGCAAAAGAACACCAACAACAAAGAACACAAGTGAAAAAGTATTGTCACCACAACAGAACATACCTGTATTGAAAGTGGAGGGGGGTGACAGATATGCTGCAGCTTTTTGTTAGACAGGTTCCACAAGGGACTTTTACATCTGCCCAGAACGATCCAATCCAGATTGATTTACATTGCTGTTGTGGTGGAAATTTATCTGATTCATTTCCCTGGGAGAAATCAACATGATGAGAAAACTCCCAAATGTCATGAGGTATTTCATTGAACATTGACACAGTTCAGAGTTAAATGATGATAAATAAACTGTACTTGTATTTCTCTCACACATTCATACACTGATGGGAGGAGCTACCATGCAAGGTGTCACCTGTCCATCAGAACTAACTTGTATTACTTTTTGTAACAAGCAATGATTACAACAATAAATTAAACCATTCAAGTGTTTGCATTATCATCACAAACATCAAGAATCAATCGTGAATTTAACTGATTGCTTTATCAAGTGAAAAAAAGAAAGCATTCGCTGTTTTGTGAGAACAGAATTATCAGATAGCAAGCTGTAATAATGAACATAAGTATTACACATGAATGTCACTTTATAATACCTCCTCATCTGATGGAGTAAAACAATCAGACAATGGGAACTAGTCTAGTGTTGCAAGAACACAGGGCTAAAACATCCATAACCATGTGGCTGCTTTTCACAAATGTCTGAAGTGCTGACTGAACCTCACCTGCTGTGGCAGATAAAGGTGCATATAAAAAGATTCATACATATTGAAACCACAGCAGGTCTGATCCTGCCCTCATTCATAATCCATATTCCTTAAGAGCCCCAAGAACACAATACCTCTTATAGTGCTCAATTTTGGCATTCATCACAATACATTCTCCCACTGTTGCTTAGTTTTGACTGAAAGTAGAATAGAGTTTGAGGAAAAAAGCTGTTTGGCCCGATATAATGTGATTATACATGCAACGCATAATGCATTTGGTACCAGGGAGGCTTTTTTCACTTTGCCAATGGATACGGTCAGACAACGAAGGAGAAGGATTGGTTGATGGTGATTAGAGTCACCAAAGCTCTGCTCCAACATGGCTTTGTGTAACAAAGGTTACAATACTGTAACCCTAGTTATATAATCACAGACATAACTCATTACTAAGGATAATACTCTCCTCCAATTGCAATCACAAAGTCACCCCCTGGAAATTTGCATTAGCATGGCTGGCCAATCAGGACGAGCCTACTCAAAAACATGCAAACCTGAAATATAAAAGTCAGCAATCGGCGTGGAAACAGCAGGGTCCTCTTAGCCATCCTCGACTGGACTCTGGATACAGAGTGTGGAGCAGATGAATGCCCAGCCCTGCGGCGACATAAAATCGACCCAACCACTCTGATTCTGCTCGACTAAAGGTCAGGTCGACTAAAGGTGCCACAGCCCACCTTCTTCTTTATAAACTAAGCAACCACAGCAGAGAAGAAGGGGGCTACAGCCAACCCAGGTAGTAAGTAACTGAATTGGGTAGAGCCATGGTGTAACAGGAGTGCAGAAGTTAAGAGATAAGCACCCTGCACATCACATTACCGGTGTCATCAATGAGGACGGGGACATGCTGGTGTTTCAAGCCCAGATGGGGGGTCAGTTGAAATACAACTGACACAGCCCCAGACGTTTCACCAGTCCTGTGTTGTTGGAGCGAGCAAAGACCAATGACTCAGTTGTAAATATTGTATGTCCTCGATACTGAACACAGCCACGGACACTGCTGCGATTCGTATGGAGTGTACATGGACAACAGGAGGAGGGTCTCCTATAGGGTTGGGGCATGCAATTAAAAAGCTATCAGATCAGCTATCAGAACGAGTCACACCATTCTCAGAACGTGTGACTAGCTTTTCTGTTCTTATGATGTGGCCATGTGTTCAACATAGCATCTCACCATGCAGCAAAAAGCCACTGAGTTAGCCTGCTATACCCTCATAACTGAGGGTATTGCAAGCAGCTTGCAAAGCTTTGACAATCCCTTCAGAGAGGGGCCTTCACCAAGAGGCCTTCTCCAAGGCCTCGAGCACTAATGTCAGTTCCCACTGTGGGACGGGGGGGCACACATTTCGGGGCATTACGCCCTGACCCTCTGCAATTGATCTATCGTCAAAACCCTTTTGGCAAGAAGAAATGTCTGATGCACTAAAGTAAGGACTTGAGACATCCCTCTATTCTGCAAAAAGAATGGACACCATCTATCCTTAGACCCTCATATCAGATAAGGGAGAAAGAAAAACGGGAAAAGAAACCTAAAGTGCTATCAAAATGGAGAAGACAGCACTACATTGGAATGGGTTGGAGAACATGTACATGCATGTTACAAATCAGGAACTAGTTAAATGTAAAACACTTTGATTGTTTTTATTATTTTATTTTTCCTTTTGTTTTATTTTAGTAGAGTTTAAGCAGATCAGACAGGGAGGAGGAGGAGTGCCCATTTCCACCCTTTAGTTCATTCAAAGCACCTGGAAGTCTGATCTGACAAATATTTGCTTAACTAGTAGCCTGGGAACTGGAGGGTTACCAGTTCAAGTCCAGCACTGACCAGGTAATTCAGTGTTCACAACCTGGGCCCTGCTGAGTTACCCTTGAGCAAACCAAACCCTCAACTGCTGGGAGCACTGTGATGAAAGACCCATCACTCTGTCATCTCTCCATGTCATGTCAAAATGTATAGTCTTGGGGGGTTGAATCAAATTTAACACCAAGATTATTATCTGTCAGACTTTAAGAGTTCACACAGTTGTCAAAAGTTTATGTAATTATGTAATCAGACTGGTATCTACTCATTGTTGAGCAGAGCCAATTGACTGTTTTATCAGAAGATCGGAGCAACACTTTCAATCTGTATTTTACAAAAAGTCCTTTTAATCAATGTGAGAATAATAAGCATTCCTCTTAATGGAAATATGCAGCTGAGTATCATCAGCATAGCAGTTGAAATGCATTCTATAACTGCATATCATTTGACAAAGATAATTAATAGAAAAGTAAGGGAGGACCAGGGACAAGGTCCTGAAGTCCTCTATGTGGTATTTGTATGAAAAACAGTTTGGTTTATGGCAAGTTACTGTAGAAAAAGAATGGCATTCCCATCAGTCTCAGCTGCAAGGCTAATTAGCAATTGTTAGCATGCGGGCAACTGTGGTTCAGTGGTTAGCAGGTCTGTCTTTCAATCAGAGGATCGGTGGTTAGCAGGTCTGTCTTTCAATCAAGATGATCGGTGGTTCGATCCCCGGCTCTGCTAGTCCATGTCAATGTGTCCTTGAGCAAGACACTTAACCCTAATTGCTCACCGTTGCTGTGTCTATGGTCTACTGTATATCATGTAAGTCACTTTGGATAAAAGCGTCAGCTAAATGAAATGTAATATACACATGGTAAACATTATAGCTGCTAAAAGTTAGCATTTTAGCATTGTCATAGCTGCATGGCTGTAGACTGTTAAACAAGCATAGCATCAGTTTAATGTATTAGCGAAATGTTCCAGTCTTTATCTTCTTCTCCTTACTGTCAGGATGGTGAGTAACAACTATCCCCAACAGCTCCTTATGCAGATGCATGTACAGCATGTGTGTGCATACTGTACTGTATATATGAGACCATACGTGTGTTTGTGTGTGTGTGTTTGTGTGTGTGTGTGTGTGTGTGTGTGTGTGTGTGTGCAAATTTCTTGCCACTGTGAGTGGCGGAGAGCTGATTAACAGAGTGGTGAGCAGCTCGAGAAAAAGCACATCCTGAAAAACACACCGCATGCAAATGTGTTTGTCACTCTGACAGTATGTCTCAATTAAGGCTCGAAAAGCCGAGCAGAGCCGGTCTGAGCTGCCAGCTTCACTGACCCCCCCCCCAACACACACACACACATACACACACATTACGTCCACACACTTCCTTAAAGCATAGCGAAAAACTGAAAAGGACAAAGAAGAAAGAGGGAAAACTGAAGGGAAGGGGAAAGAGGAAGCCTTCAGCAGTGTGACAGCGGGGGAAATTCTTGAGAGGAGTCTGTACCGTAAATTGACAACTGGAAAACCACGGTGAGGCGGGATGGTAATGATAAGACCGGCTGGAGCACACACACCACTGATGCCGGAGCTAGTTGTAATGACAACAATAATGGCAAACTATAAACACTCAGATCCGACATCCCTCTGCAACCCCCCCGCCACGCACACGTCTGACGGTTACTGTGGCACACAACTCTGTTGGAGCGTGGTTTCTCCTGCAGAAGACACACACGAAAAAACATGGGGGAACTGAAACACACACAGAATACACACATAATGTACATATATATGCAGACCATGGATACACACATGGACATCAAACACACAAAGTGAATAAGTACAAATATAATTGGACACAGTCTGCACAGTCTCACACACACACACACACACACACACACACACACACACACACACACACACACACACACGCACACACAAACACACGCACACACACACACACGTACCGTAAAATGCTTTTATTGCTCACAAACACACCTATGCACACATATGTACACTCAATTACACATACAAAAAATGCAACAATGAACACACTTGAAGAATGTTACTGTGTGCAGCTGTGAACTTAAGATACACACTGAATAGGACACACACACAAAATGCAGATGCATTTTAAAAGTGTGTCGCTGCACTCATACTACTAGAATTGCACTCTCTCCAGCGTCACTGTAGCAGGGAGCTGATGGCTGACGTGGTGGTGGTGGCTGGCTGGGTAGCCATTTAATTAATCTCCAGATAGACAGTGGATTCAGAGAGAGAGAGAGAGAGAGAGAGAGAGAGCATAAGGAATATAAAGACTGGGACAAAAGCAGCAACCGCCACACTGTCTGTCAGCCCTCAGGACACACCAGGCACTGACTCTCAGAGGCCCAGTCTCTGTCTCATTGGATCAGTCCCGAGTCTTGGTTTACAGAGTATGGAGTTGAATATGAAGGGTGGCTGGGTGGCTGTGCACTGAGTTTGGGGTTACATGGAGGTGTTTAACCCTATCAACAAACTCCATCTGGTGTATGTAAAGTCAAATGTCTATTGAATATCTATTTTACATTTGTGCATTGACTACAATGGTTATTTTGTATAGCCCAAAATCACAAATACAAATTTGCCTCTGAGGGCTTTACAATCTGTACACATATAACATCCCTGTCGGGACCTCACATCGGATCAGGAAAAACTCCCCCTAAAAATAGTAAAAACACTTTTACAGGGAAAAAAGGGAAGAAACCTTCAGGAGAGCAACAGAGGAGGATCCCTCTCCCCGGATGGACAGAAGACTTAGGTTCCCCAAGTTTAGTAGCTGTTAGGTTTGAGATGGCTTTGTTCCGGTTTGTCTGGGAGAGTCAAGCATCTCCTAAAGCCGATAAATGGTGGTTCAGGGAATATCTGACTGAGCATTCCATCACTCTTAATAATACCCCAATCCTATTTATAACCTGCGTTATGCTTGTAGACTAGTGCATGTTGTGACAAATATCATCCTGCCTTTTGTTTGTTTGGAGCATTGCTTAGTAAAGTTTGTCTGTCCAGATGTTTCTCTTTTGTGTATGCTCTCTGTAGGGTAGGTTTCTTTATCACTTGGGATGGAAGACTCTTCCGGTGTTTCTGTCTGTTGTTTTTCTAAAAATAGATGCATGTATTAAAGATTGTACAGAGATTGTAAAATACCTTTCAGAACACATGAAAAGCTTGCAACTCTGCGTCTGCTTCAACCCAAATTAAATAGACATAAATGTATTGTCCCCAGCCAAAATCACAAATACAAATTTGCCTCTGAGGGCTTCACAATCTGTACACATACGACATCCCTGTCCCAGGACCTCACATTGGATCAGGAAAAACTCCCCCAAAAAATAGATAATGTGCTTAATTAAGAAAGCTAATTTCTTCCATGATTAAACACAAAGTCTTCTTTCCATTTACGAAGTGCTTGAGGTGTGTAAGGAACTTATACATTTTTATATGTTGCGTACTGTGACTAATTGCCAGTCCTTGTTTGTGTTCTGTGTACAATGGTTCCACATCCATAGTGGTGTAAGAAAAGTATGTTTTATAGTGCTCCTAGTGAGCGCTGGAGAGTTTACGTTGGAGGGTCAAGACAAATAAATAACTCTGTATGGATTATCAAACATCAAATGAATGACACTGTATGTATTACACAAATGTATCAATTACAATTATGGAATGTATTAAGTGATTGTGGAAGGAATCCAGAAAACATCAGGAGCCCACAAACAGTTACACAGCCTGAAGATTGGAGCAAATAAGGAGGACGCACTCATGAATGTGCCTGTGAGGGGGTTGATTGAAGTCCTGAGCACTGTTGTTTATTCGAGAGGGAGTTTGAGTTGACAAACACCAACAGGACGAGGTCTTGACCAATCAATGGACTGGAAAAGGTGCTAGCCAGAGGAAGGGGGGCTGACCCTTACTGGCAAAGTTTCTGGGAAGATCAGCAGATCTCTGTGTGCCTTCTGCCGGGCAGGTATGTATCAGTCTGCTGCCCGGTGGGGCAGTGTCCTGAACTTAAGCAGGCAGTGAAGGTCAAGATTGTTAAATAAAATAGTCAGTAATGCTGTCATTGCCTGATATCACATGTCAACCAGGGGATTAACCCACATTCATGTATTGGTAGAAAGAAGCCATTGCTGGATTTTCAGTAACTCTCAACCAGTGCCTCTATGAGCATCTCCAGATGGCAGAATACCTGCTGGCAATCTGTAGGTCCCGTCTTCTAATTACCGTCCTGGTAATCAAGAAGATGTCCAAAGGGAGTCCAATTAGGTCCACAATCAGACGTGAAGACGGGCTTGCTTCTGGAGATGTGTCATTTACAGCAGGAAATTCTCTCTCTGACACTCACTATTCATATTTTTGAATACGTGTTTTGCCATTTTAATACTGAAAAATGCTGGACATTAGGATGTGTGTCTGAAGTTGGCATCACTCAGTGTTATTTAGTTGACATGCAGCCTGACTTTTAATTTAATTGCCCAGCCTTATGTGACTCATGTGAATCATGAGCACATTTGCAAGGAGCATGTGTTGGCTAGCTATGTTGATGTGTTTTTGCAACAGGGTCATGAAGAAGAACTTACCTCATAGCCTCCCACCTTCCAGAGTCCACTCTCCCCATCAGTCCCCACAGCAATTACACTGTAATGGTTACACTGTAAAGTCCTACTGTAAAGTCCTGCTGACCCAGACAGAGGATATCGTCGGGCGGTGGAAAGAGCACTTTGAGGAACTCCTAAACCCGGTCAACATGTCCCCTGAACAGGGGGCAGCGCCTGAAGACTTGGGGGTGGATGAACCCATCTCCCTGGCAGAGGCCACTAAGGTAGTCAAAAAGCTCCTTGGTGGCAAGGCGCCGGGGGTGAAATGGATGAAATCCGCCCTGAGATGCTGAAGGCGCTGGACTTTGTTGGGCTGTCTTGGCTGACACGCCTCTTCAATGTCGCATGGGGGTCGGGCACAGTGCCCATGGACTGGCAGACCGGGGTGGTGGTTCCCATCTTCAAGAAGGGGGACCGGAGAGTGTGCTCGAACTATCGGGGTATCACACTACTCAGCCTCCTGGGAAAAGCTTATGCCAGGGTGCTGGAACGGAGGCTCCGACAGTTTGTCGAACCTCGGATTCAAGAAGAACAGTGCGGGTTTTGTCCTGGTCGTGGAACAGTGGACCAGCTCTTTACCCTTGCAAGGATACTGGAGGGGTCCTGGGAGTTTGCCCAACCAGTCTACATGTGCTTTGTGGACTTGGAGAAGGCTTTCGACCGGGTCCCTCAGGGCTTTTTGTGGGGGGTGCTGCGGGAGTATGGTGTGCCGGACCCGTTGCAACGGGCCATCTGGTCTCTGTACGCCTGCAGTAGGAGCTGTGTTCGTATCCTCGGCAGTAAGTCAGATATGTTCCCGGTGGGTGTTGGCCTCCGCCAGGGCTGCCCTTTATCACCGGTCCTGTTCGTGACTTTCATGGACAGGATATCAAGGCGCAGCCGTGGGGCGGAGAATGTCAGGTTCTGGGATCTCAGGATAGTCCTGTTTGCCTCCTCGGACCATGACCTCCAGCATTCACTGGGGCGTTTTGCAGCCAAGTGTGAAGCGGCGGGGATGAGAGTCAGCACCACGAAATCTGAGGCCATGGTGCTCTGCCGGAAACCGGTGGATTGCTCCCTCCGGGTGGGGACAGAGTGCCTACCACAAGCGAAGGAGTTCAAGTATCTCGGGGTGTTGTTCACGAGTGAGGGTAAAATGGAGCGGGAGATCGACAGGCGTATCGGTGCGGCTGCAGCAGTAAAGCAGGCGTTGCACCGGGCCGTCTTGGTCTACGTCCCAACCCTCACCTATGGTCACGAGCTTTGGATCGTGTCCGAAAGAACGAGGTCGCGGATACAAGCGGCCGAAATGAGTTTCCTCCGTAGAGTGCCCGGGCTCAGCCTTAGAGATAGGGTAAGGAGCTCGGACATCAGGAGGGAGCTTGGAGTTGAGCCGCTACTCCTTCGTGTCGAAAGGAGTCAGCTGAGGTGGTTCGGGCATCTAATTAGGATGCCTCCAGGACGCCTCCCTTTAGAGGTTTTCCAGGCACGTCCAACTGGTAGGAGGCCCCGGGGAAGACCCAGGACACGCTGGAGGGATTATATCTCCCAGCTGGCCTGGGAACGCCTCGGGATCCCCCAGAATGAGCTGGTAGATGTTGCGGGTGAGAGGGAAGTCTGGGTCAGCCTGCTTGACCTGCTGCCTCCGCGACCCGACCCCGGATAAGCGGTGGAAAATGGATGGATGGATGGATGGTTAAAAGTCTTGGTTGGAAGCCAACTACTGTACATAGGTCTTTGTTGGTGGTGTTGCCTAATTAAACAATTAAAAGCAAAACCTTGTTTGGGCCCTTCATGTGTGTGACAACAAACAAAAACACATGTTGATGGTTTCGTACTAATAAAACACATGTGTCACTTTGATCAATCAATCTGTAGTTTCATCGTGAATCACTCAAAACATGTCGCATGTAAATTCTTTGAGACCTCATGGCTCTTCACATTCACTAAGTCCTCGTCCTTTAATCATAGAGCTTTTCTTCATCATGACTCATTGAAGTTTGAAACCTGAACAATCTCTATCACATAATTTTGGTCATGGCAGCCACTCATACTTGTGAGAGATTATAATGAATAATGAGCTCCAGACAACCTTTTGGCCAGCTTGATGCACGTGTGTGTGTGTGTGTGTGTGTGTGTGTGTGTGTGTGTGTGTGTGTGTGTGTGTGCGCGCGTGTGTGTGTGTGTGTGTGTGTGTCTGTGTGTGAAATACTAAAGTAGTTAATACGTTAAGCAACCATATTCATTCTAATTACAAGAAATGTCAAAATATTTTTTTATTCCAAATATTACATTACATTACATTTCATTTAGCTGACGCTTTTATCCAAAGTGACTTACAATAAGTGCATTCCACCATGAGTACAAACAATAATCAGAACAACAAGAATCAAGAAAGTACAAGTTTATCAATAAAGTTCAACTACAAAGTGCTATCAGTAAGAGCCATTCCAGTGCTACTAAAGTGCTACTTTATTTATTCAAGGTATAGTCGGAAAAGATGTGTTTTTAGTTTGCGACAGAAGATGTAGAGACTTTCTGCTGTTCTGATGTCAATGGGGAGCTCATTCCACCATCGAGGAGCCAGGACAGTGAACAGTCGAGACTTTGTTGAGTGTTTAGCTCTCAGCGACGGAGCTACAAGGCGATTGGCAGAAGCCGAGCGGAGCGCACGAGCTGGGGTGTAAGGTTTTACCATGTCCTGGATGTAGACTGGACCAGATCTGTTCGCAGCACGGTACGCCAGTACCAATGTTTTGAAGCGGATGCGGGCGGCCACCGGTAACCAGTGAAGGGCGTGGAGGAGTGGAGTAGTGTGGGTGAATTTCGGGAGGTTAAAGACCAGTCGAGCTGCTGCATTCTGGATGAGCTGCAAAGGTCGGATGGCACCAGCAGGTAGACCCGCCAGGAGGGAGTTACAATAGTCTAGGAGCGAGATGATCAGAGCCTGGATGAGAACCTGTGCCACCTTCTGGGTGAGAAGGGGACGTATTCTGGTGGTGGACTTCCGCCGGGGCAAACGCTCTCCTCCGCTACCATTGAGCATCCAGGGACTGGACATTGAGATGGTGACGTCTTATAAGTACCTGGGTGTTCACTTGAACAATAAACTGGACTGGTCCGACCACGCACACGCACTTTATAAAAAGGGACAGAGCAAACTCTTTCTGCTGAGGAGACTAAGGTCTTTTGGGGTGCAGGGAGCACTCCTGAAGACCTTCTTTGACTCTGTGGTGGCATCAGCCATCTTCTATGGAGTGGTCTTCTGGTGCAGCAGCATCACGGCAGCTGACAGGAGGAGACTGGACAAACTGATAAAGAAGGCCAGCAGCGTGCTGGGGTGTCCTCTGGATACTGTGAAGGTGGTGGGAGACAGGAGGATGATGGCCAAGCTCTCATCCCTGATGAACCACGCCTCCCACCCCATGCAGGACACCCTGGCAGCTCTGCACAGCTCCTTCAGCCACCGGCTGATTCACCCCCGGTGTGTGAAGGAGAGGTACCGCAAGTCCTTCCTCCCTGCTGCTGTCAGGCTGCACAACAAGCTGACCTCCCAGTAGCCCACAAACATTCTGGACTCTCAATACTTGAACACTTTTTATCACTCTGGTCACTTTAATCCATTCTGGTGCAATATTTTTGTAATATTTGTAATTTTGTATATTCAATATTCTACTGTACATTACATTTTCTTCTTTACTGTTTTATTATGTTTATTACTGTTTATTTATATTACTTGATTTTTTTTATCTTTTACGTACTGAGCAATGCTGCTGTAATCCTGTAATTTCCCCACTGCGGGACTAATAAAGGATTATCTTATCTTATCTTATCTTATTCTCCTGATGTTGTGCAGCATGAACCTACAGGAACGTGTTGTTGTGGTAATGTTGGCAGTCAGGGAGAGTTGACTGTCAAGGGTCACACCGAGGTTCCTGGCAGTCGGGGTCGGGCCAAGACTGAGTTGTTGAAAGTAATCGTCAGGTCGTGAGTGGGAGAGACTTTTCCTGGAAGGAAAAGTAGTTCAGTCTTGTCAGGGTTAATTTTCAGGTGGCGTGTGGACATCCACTGAGAAATGTCAGTCAGACAGGCAGAGATTCGTGCTGCTACCTGTGTTTCCGATTGGGAAAACGAGAGGATCAGTTGGGTGTCGTCAGCATAGCTATGGTAGGAAAAGCCATGCGAGCAAATGACAGAGCCAAGAGAGTTGGTGTACAGAGAGAAGAGGAGAGGACTCAGGACGAAGCCTTGAGGGACCCCAGTAGTGAAAGGACAAGACTCAGACACAGATCCTCTCCAGGTTACCCGGTAGGTCCGATCGCTGGGGTAGGATGAGAGGAGGGAGAGCGCAGTGCCTGAGATACCCAGGTCCTGGAGGGAGGAGATGAGGATCTGGTGGTTCACTGTGTCAAAGGCAGCAGAAAGGTCCAGAAGGATAAGGACAGAGGAGAGAGAGGCTTCTCTAGTAGTGTGAAGCTGCTCTGAGACAGCAAGGAGGGCAGTCTCTGTTGAGTGGCCTGCCTTGAATCCAGACTGGTGAGGGTCCAGAAGGTTGTTCTGATGGAGGAAGGAGGAGACTTGGTTAAAGATAGCTCGCTCCAGAGTTTTGGAAAGAAAGGGAAGGAGAGAGACAGGTCTGTAGTTGTTAATATCTGACAGGTTGAGAGTGGGTTTCTTCAGGAGAGGGTTAACTCTTGCCTCCTTCAGAGAGTTAGGGAAACAGCCAGTTGAGACTGACAACCATGGAGCCGGAGAGGAGTTGCGGACCTTACGTGTCGTAAGAGGACAGAGAGAATCAAGAGAGGAGGAGAGAATAAAGAGTAGAGTGTCTGTGGCAGAGTGAGATGTATGTATTAGTACTTAATAAGTAATTCAATAGAGAATTATTTTTTTCTTGGAGCCTAAGAGAGCGCATGGAGGGAAACCACTAAAAATATGTTACCATTGTATGATTCTGCAAACCACGCACACCTTGATTGTCAACGTTTATGAACAAAAGTAAACAAAAATATTCCTGACTACATGTCATACAGGCGGCAACTCCATGTTCTGAAAAGTGAAGCTAATGCTTCATGACTTAAGGCTGCATTCTCTCTCCTGACCACCATGGGCCGACTCCTCTGGTTGTATAGAAGTCTATGCTTCATTTGTTAAAGCTGCATTATCTCTCCTGACCACCATGGGCCGACTCCTCTGGTTGTATAGAAGTCTATATAAATTACTTTACTTCTCTCTTCACGTATTCCCTCAGTAAACATTGTAAACATGAGTTTATGTCTCAATCTCTAGTTTCAAGTTCTCTTCAATACAGCATGATGTTCATTTAAATTATGGTCCATTTAGAGTCAAACAGACCATAAGCAGGGGATGCTTTAGGGCGGGGCTACAAGGTGATTGACAGGTCACTTTCACGGTGTAGTTGGTTCTGGGACTTGTCCTTGTTTTCTTCTTACAGCTTTAACCCTTCTACAGTATGTTTTCACTTCATTTGAAACATTCTGTTCGCCTCAACATGTTTTAGTCAGAAAATAATCAGCCAAAGATATCAAAGCTTAGTTCACAAACGGTAGTTCACAAACCAGTGGGTGACATCATGGTGACTACGTCTACTTCTTATATGCAGACTATATGTGTATGTTCCTATTCACAGGACCCTTGTATAGGACATGTAGAAAACGCACAAGGGTTACATTGAGAATCATGACTGACCACTTTTCACTGGCCTCCTGGGTGAAAGTCCTGTGTTTGTTTGTTTGACTCATCCACCCCTCCCAAACAACCTTAGGGGGCTTTCCTTCTTCTTATACCTGTTATAGGTAACTTTTAGCAATGGTTGCCTCATATACTTTGTCTCTTGCTCTGTCTGAAGCTAGCTGCCCACATGTGTGTTGTGCAGTAATGTACATGCAATGATGCCTGATAATACATTGGCCTACATAATACATAATAATAATACATATGCATAATACCTCTTGTTTGTGTCATTCAAATCAGGTGTGTTTAAGGGCCTATCAGTCACAAGAAAGTTTAGTATTGATCAGTTCTACTCTATATAGTTAATAATCTATCTCATCAATCATATCACAGTTTTACCATTGACTGGAGGACTTGGTTGAAGTTTAGATTGTGACCGTTTTGTGATTTCCCTGTGCAGAGTGTGTCTCTCTCTGTGTGTGTGTGTGTGTGTGTGTGTGTGTGTGTGTGTGTGTGTGTGTGTGTGTGTGTGTGTGCATGGACTATTATGCTACATGTATGGGCCTGCACATGAGTGTGACTGTGCTTACCTGTATGTGTCTTTGGTCCCTAGGCATGGAGGGCAGGGTGACGGGGCTAATTGGGTGTAAAGGGAAGGGTTGGTTTAGTGTGTGTGTGTGTGTGTGTGTGTGTGTGTGTGTGTGTGCGTGTGTGTGTGTGTGTGTGCGTGTGTGTATGTGTATATTGAGACTCTACAGCATCAGCTGCACCTGATCTGGCTGCCTGATTAAGCTGTGTAATCTCCTGCATGAAACAACAGCTGACCAGCTCCCCTGGGTGCTGGCCACAAAAACACACACAAACACACACACACACACACACACACACACACACACACACACACACACCTGTGCTGGTGGCCATGACAGCAGGCCCCTTACGTTCCCAGAAGACGGTACTCTCTCTCACACACCTGGTATCTACATCTCCCATGTCTCAAAGGTGAAGCCTCACAACAGGAAACCAGTCGCACACACCAGCAGTGTTTTTTCTGTAAAGGTTTTGGAATCACATCTGTGATTGTGGGAAAATGAAAGCTGATCCCTGAGTAGATGTGGACATAGTTCACTTTTTGACTAATCATTAATCCTTAGGAATACGTCTGTGTTTTTACTCTGCAAAAATAATGGAGCAGGACATCAGCTGTTACAACACAGTGTTTGGACGTGTATAAACAGAATATACACACTGAGACGTCCTTCTGTTGAAACATGACCTCCTGCATGCTGCTGACACAGCTTATATATGTCAAACCTGCAATGTAGTGCAGCTACTTAAAATGAGTAAGACATTGCTTAGTTGTACATCTGAACATGTGCTTAGAGGTAATACTTTGTCTTATAATGTTGTTTTCTAACATTGCAGTATTAATACTATTACTGAAGTAAATAATCTGACTACTTGTTCCACCACAGTACCCTATTAAATCCTTGATCTCCGCGTTGATGCATTTTCATCTGTTTCTTCTTTTGCATAAATTGTAAGTGATTGTTTACAACTTGTTCACGGTCATATCAGAGCGTGTTTCTGGATTAATGCTCCATATTCAAGACATTTCATTTGAGCATTTGATTTTAGCAATATCTTGTTGATTTGATGTGGATGTATATTTGATTTGTTTGTGCTGATTAGTTTTGTTTCTTAAGATATTTATTTTTCACTTGAAGTGTTTGTCCTTCAACATTTTGGAACCCACTTTATTTTGACATCCTTATTCTTAGACATCAGTGTGTTTTCATTAAAGTTATAATTTTCAACTTTAGAATTTTAGGACGCAGTTATTTAAAACAATTCTTGAAGCTAACAAACCTGAAAAAAAATATTTAGCAACACGTATCACCTTTATGTACAAATAAAATGTAGTTCAATTATAATGTAATAATTCATAAATAGTGAATACAGGGGGATAATCTCTTGTATGAGATAGTTTCAAAACCACTGTGCTGTGAACCCTGCCTGTGCTTAATATATAATAAGACAGGAAAAAATAATATTTCAGCTATATCTTTAGAAATACATATTTGGAAACCAACCCACAGCTGCCTGCCTCTGTGGAGAGGCAGGTGGATCCGCTATGTTCCTGTCTGCTTTACATTTTGGCTGATCTTTCAAACATTACAGCATGGACAAACCCACTGGAGGTATCTGATGCACACACACATGCACACACACACCCACACGACTCCAATATCTTCCATCCCCCGGCAGCGTGCTGTGGGAGCTGGTCAGCGGCGTCAGTCAATTGATTGAGCGCAGAGGAGAAGGAGGAGAAGTAGGAAGGAGCCGCAGGCCATGAGCAGCAGAGGAGGTGAAGACCTATCGGAAATCAGTGCACCATGAGCATTTCTGCCCCATATGGGCAAAACACGCGCTCAGACAGCTGCCACAGCCCTCTGCAGCCGGCCCCGCCGCACACTGAGAGGGAGAATGTTAACTGTGCAACGTCCACACTGTCAGAAGTCTAATTCTGTTCACTTCTCATTGATTTATGGAATAAGACGTCTTGAGATCGAGGCCCATACTGAGAAAGAAATATGATATAACGATTAAATTTAGGATGGCAGAGTTTTTGTATGTTTGGGCCCATTTACAACACATTGTTAATTTAATGCAGAGTATTTCCAAAACCAAATCTTGTTAGATGTTTGAATGCTTTCCTTAAAATCCCAGTCGTGTCGCTAGATGAGTTGTTATTTTATGATGCAATGAAAATCAACTTCCAGATACTTAAAAGCAATAATCCATTACAGAGTTGTTATTCTCGTTAAAGTTCTGAAGTTACTGCAGACTTTTCAAGTCAATCCTCACAGTCTGCTGCATTTTAGCAAAATAGTAACTTAGATTTAAGTTTCATTATTGTCCAAATTTTAAATGTATATACATATATATATATATATATATATATATATATATATATATATATATATGACCTGTCCTAATAAGGGGTCTTGCTATTAGCTTTTTTGGATTTGCTGATATGTAAGTGGATTAGTGAATATTAAGGTTCATGTATCTGTAAGTAGCATAAATGACTGTAGCATAGTGGGCCTTTGTCTTCTCTAAATACTTTTTATGATTTAACATTATCAACAGCAAATATATTTTAAAACTGGAGTCTTGTTTCAGTGTAATGTAAATGTTGATGGTACATGAATATATACATGATATGTAGAAAATTATATTACAAATGAGAAACCATTTAAGAGAAACCAATCCTGTCGGCTTCTGCCATATTCGGATGGAAGGTGACCGTAATGATACTAATAACAACAATAATAACAATAATAATAACAACAATAATAATAATAATAATAATAATAATAATAATGAAAGAATAAAAACAAACCTGGCTTGAGAATAACTAATATTATAATCATATTTATCTCGGTTAAAAATCATCAGAAAAGCCAACATGGGATACTCACAGTTTACACAAAAATCTGGACTCATGAGATTGTTTATGTCAGTTTATCATTATTATTACTTGACAGAATCCGGCTGGTCACGTGCAGGGTTTTAGGACCTCATCCTCAAACTCAAACACTTAGGAATAATAAACAACTGTTGTGGTCAGAAAGCAACTTTCATCAGAATCATGCATCAGCCGGCCCTTGTTTCCTTTATGCCTTCACTCATGTGCTTCACCTGCATGTCATGTCCACACGCTGGCTGAACACCAGCTTACGTCTGCTTGTTATTATCAAAATGCAAAGAGACCTTCAACCCTCTTCAGTCCCAGAGAGGAGCGACTTCTATAGATACAAGACAACAAACACTCTCCCACTCCAAACAACATCTCCAAAGTTTTAGTGCTGTGGTTAATTACAGCCTATTTATAGGCTTGGAGGTGCTGAGGGGGTTTGTAACGCAGAGGCTGCAGTACCTGCCGCGGCCTCTGGGTGCCAGTGTGGTGTCAGTAACAACGCGCCTGGAGAGGAGAGTGGAGACAAGGGATTGGTGATGAAAGCAATGGCCAGGCCGCTTGAAGGCGAGGAGGAGCCGATGTTCATAGGCAAAAAAGCGACTGGAATCTTTTCTTTTCTTCATCTCACTGGTCCGGCTGCACCTCCCAGTTCCTCCCCGTTCTGCAGCGGGTGTGTGGAATTTTCGTCCTCTCTGCCTGTTTTCCAGCATGTGATGGAGGTATACCATGGTGTGGCAGACTCGTAGGCTGCCTAATTAATGCTCCAGAGTCTAGGAGGTGTGTGTGTGTGTGTGTGTGAGAGAGAGAGAGAGAGAGAGAGAGAGAGAGAGAGAGAGAGAGAGAGAGAGAGAGAGAGAGAGATAGAGAGAGAGAGTATTTGCACTTCCAGTCGTATGAGCTCTATGTGACTGTGCGTGCATTTGTGGAGTGTATGTGTTTATGCGTGTGTATTACCACCCTCCCTCCCACCCCTCCCCCAGGGCGTGAAGCAGACTGCAGGGGCTGGTACAGGAACAGAGCTGGGATCATGGAGGCAGCACTGCAGGCATCTGCCCCCAGGAAGCAGCACCAGCCCCACACAGCTGGCACCGAGGCCTTCATGAGCCAGGAAATGGCACACCTCCCCGACTATCCCCCCGCACCCTCCCTCCCCCCACAAACACACACACAACTCACACACTCTGTGCTCGCTGTTCATCAAACGAGCTAACATCATTGATTCCTTTTGGATAAAGTCTGTTGGAGAAAACAAACGCACGATTAGGAGGGGTTTCATTGTCTGTCATACGTGTCAAATGTTTTTTAAGTATTCAGGGAGACAACTGAAGGACAAAAGTGTATTGTGTGAGGATTGTTTTGTGACATTAATTCTTTCCCATTTATCACGTGTAGTAGCTGGGAAACAATTGCTTAAGAATTGTGTTCAACATATTTACATACAAAGTTCTTTGGGGAATTCAAAGATGGACAATTACAGCCTCCCCCTCTCCCTCCCTCCCGAGAATGAAAGCACGGGTTCCCTAAAGAATTGAGCATGCATGACATACATGCATGTGTATCTATCTACCTCTCCATGGGTTTCATGTAAATGTAGTTTGATTTATTGTTTGCATGTGTTGTGAGTGTGTGTTTATGGATGTTTTTGCATGAGCATGCTTGCTGTGCACGCCACCATGTGCAGAAGGCAGGCTCCCAATACATATGTGTGTGTTGTGCAGGGCGGCGTGTCCATCATTCTCTGCAGACGGTAGACAACCAGCTGACAGAGCGACAGGCCCTCACCTTGGATTACTCCCATGCTGAGGAGGCTGCTCTGGGCCTGGCCGCCAGGTCGAGCAGGGCGCTAACAGGCCCGGGCCTCAACCATCCTCTGCACCCACACACAGGCAGGACTGCGGGGTACAATTAGGCGGACAGGACGCCATACCACCGTTCACCTGTCAGCTAGACTGGCGACGTGCGTGGGGTGCAAATTGACACGAGTGCCACAACCGGGCCGACAGGAGATCCGCGGCAGGGACAAATCTCGCTAACAAACCCCGGTGTCCTGTCAGTCAGTGCAGGGGCCACCTCACATTGACCCCCCGGACCAGGCGTTGGGCTCTGCCTCTTCCTTGGCGCTCCCCTGGCAGTCGCCGGCCACCGCAGGCCCTGTCACTGAGCTGAGATGACATGGTCACATGCAGGCACAGCCAGCACCACCATCAGCCGCTCAGTCATTACCTTCCATCAGCCGACCAGAAAATAGACTGGTAGAATCTGTAGGGGAAAATGACCTAAAGGCCTGACCTGAAAATGGCACAAAAAGCTGAGAGATGGTTCTACTCGCTCCTAAAATAATAGTCTGTGTCAGCGCACCTGGCCACTAGCCACTGGCCATATCAGTGCCTCCCAAACGAGACAGAGGAGCACACACTAGAGATCCGGTCTAAAAATGCATCTACCATCAGCTTAAAGGAACACAACACCCAAAGTAATGTTGTTCAGCTTTACAAACAAAGTTGATCATTAGAAATGGAAATAAAATCAAACTTCTTCCGTGCGGGGTCGGCGGAAGAACAGAAATAGATAAAAAAAAAACATTCCAAACAAAAGATTACAGCAGGCAGGGAGCAGGAACTCAGCTAATCCTGTTGTCTGACTGAGATCTGCCATTTGGAATGTTGCAAGGGTAATGCACCGCTAAATTTACTGACGTTTGAGCTAATCCATTTAATTCCCTTTTAAGGGGGAAAGTGTTCACATGAGTGAGCTGCGTGTTTTAATGTTGATGATTTAAAGATGGACGGAGTTATGGAAGCGGACAGACCCATGCACGCAGCCGGCCGGCCGGGCGAGGGGATGGAGGATGCTGTGGGTTAGAAGACAGTGGGGATGGGTGGGGAGGGGGTGTAGTTGGTGGGGAGGTATGTGTGTGTGTGTGTGTGTGTGTGTGTGTGTGTGTGTTTAGAGGGGGGGGGGGGTTCGGGTTGCCAGGATGGACAGTTTTCCTATCTTTCTATCTTTCTTTCTGTTCCTGTCTCAAAATAGCGTTGGGAGCTGAGGAGGAAGGTAGCACTCAATTAGGCTTTCCATACCCTTTAACACAAGTAATGGTTCTCCATACTGGGGACTATATGAGCCAAATGCTGGGACTGTATGCAGGGCCGGTCCCCCTGGCGAGGCGGGCTCATCCCAGCCCATTGTTCTCTATCAGTGGACAAGGCTGATTCCTGTAATTAGCTGTCAGCGCAGAGCCCTCAGCAGCTTAGTGCTGTCCGCTCAAATCAAACTAATGAAATGCAATCCGCTCAAATGTCCTGGATGCATATCTGTAACAGGCCTGCGCACACGAGAGGGGAGGCAGGGGGAGCCTGCGCCACGGCAGGGAAACATCCCCCCTTCGCCAAACTTGGGATTCAAATCCATGCTCATTAATCCGTTAATTCAGCACATTTTTGACAGCCAATTAATGCGGATGAGGAGTGGGTGATCTGGGCAGGACAGGAGGTGCCTGAGCACGGTAAGAGGACCAGGCGTGAGGGGTGAAGGGCTAGAGGACCCCAGCATCACTCAACCATTTCATTCTCCATAGTGATGCTGGCAACCTACAAGCATCATAATTCCCTGCACAACGTAGCACACATATTTATTCTCTTTATCTGTCTACGAGTCGATGAGACGGCACTCAGATGAAGCAGACTGCTGCGCTGCCAAGATCTTTCATGCTAAATTTGACAATTTAACACGAGACTTGTCTTACAGTAAAAACTTCCAGAGAGCAGGGAGGTAATATATCCATCGTGTGTACATTCTCACATTGGATGAACAGTTTTTCCTGCTCTCAGGTTGTATTTACATGCACATGACAATGCTCTAAAATACGCTTCACCTCATAATAAAAATGTTATTGCAAGTAATCATGGAGAAAATGACAAAAAAGAAAGAAAGTAAGACACAAACCTCTTTCAGAAATAATTCATTTAGACAAGATGATATATTTGGGCCATTACATATCTGATATCACTACATCTACTTTTATATATATGTATGAAAATGTAAACCACTAGTAAATATTGTATTTTTGAATGTGGATTTATGTACTTTTCAGCTGTGTGGATTCAAGATTTGAATCATCTGTCAATTGTTTTGGAACAAGACCATTTTGCCTATTTATTTTAATTATGTGCTGACATAATTGTATTCTATATGTTATACTTTCTGAAATGAAGGTGTAATGTGTTAAATGATATATACATATAGTGTTTCACCTTTCATACAGGCTGCCCAGAACCTCAGACAGAAGTTTAATGGAGCAACTGATGGATTCATTTATTTTTTAATAATTATTAAGACATGCACATCAGCCACAGGTAAGGCATCAAAAGACAGAGTTCCTGGAACAAATTACAGTTTTTTAATTACTGTCTTGGCCAGGCTTTATATGTTTAAATGCTGTTGTTATTCTTTTGTATACATATCTTTTTTCTTTGCTATATTATTTGTGTGTCTGTGTGTGTATTCTAGTTGGAAGATATAAAAAAGTAAGAGTCTAATGTCAATCTAAATATATTTTCAGGAAGGTTGTGCATTAATAATACAAAAATGTAGGGTGAATTTATATTTTTAAAATAAAATAAATATCGCTGTATTACAGAAGTTGTTACACTATTGAAACAGAGCATTTTGAAAATGTAATTAAATAATTTCATACTGTACAGTAAAACCGTATGTGTGGATGCGCTGGTCTACGCGTGCTGATTCATGTTATGAGGGAGAGGACAGAACTCGTTGTGTTTGCATGTCTCACTGCGTGTGCATGTTAACGTGGATGCTTCACATGATGCTGTCCCTCACTTCATCCATCGCTTCTCTTTACCTCTCCTGTTTCCTCTCTCCTCCTGTCCTTCCTTCCTCCCTCTCTTCTCCTGTGCTGTGCAGGTGTGTGTGCAGTGTGATGTGGCTGCTATGGAAGCCTGAAGGCATCAAAAGCAGCCAGGGTTTTGTCGTAGTGTAGGTGGGCTCGGCGTCTCCACTGAGCCGTGATCAGATGGGTCCGGGCCGCTCGGGAACTCGGCCTCAGGCGTTCGACAACACCGCCAGGCCCGCCATGTGTGAACACTTGTTCTCTTCAATTAAAACAGTCATCTGAATATTCCAATCACATTGCTTAATGACAGCTCTCCGCCATGCATGCATGAAATCAAACTAGAGGTCAATCAGCCCCAATGAGGAGCTGAATGGGTGGACAGGCCGAGCCAGGAGCCGAGCCAGCATTCAGAGGTGCATCAGATGTCTACTTATTCTTAAAACTGCTAAACATCAAAATATAGTTGTAGTACAATAGTTGTAATTTGTCTGGCATATATGTATAACCAAGAACTTCACATACTGTCTGTCTAAATAAAATAAGAATTAAAGTAAGTAAAAATTTAAGTTAAAGAGTTAAGTATGTATATATATATATATATATATATGCCCTGTAGTGACCGCATGTGTTAGATATACCTAATTATTTATGAATATATATATATAGCAGGCAAAGAAGATTGTCTTTATTCTAGGCTCATCATTTTCAGAAGTTTGTGTTAATATTCACCAAAAAATACATATTATAAAAAATCAATATGCTTTGATTATACAAAGTTATCCAGATATTTAAATAAAATGTATTTTAGTATTTAGAAATCAGAAAATAAATAATCAAGTAATATTTATAATAATTGATGTTGAAATAGAATGCTTGTGTGAAAATAAATGTATGATGTCCAAAACCATTGCAATATATAACTAAAGATATCTTGAATCATAATTCACTAAATATACTGAATAGCTACAGCAGAGAGCTTTAGAATTATAAATTATTATCAACCAACAGTTTAATTAACTTACACACTTTGAACAGTTTGAAATGGTGATCAATTTGAAAACTGCACAGATCATAATAATGTGCGTCACAACTGTATGCAGCGGCTGTTTGAAAAGAACAAGAGACATATGAATTAAGAGAAATATCCAAATGAGTAAAGAAAAATAGACCATATGTATGTATATATATATATATATATATATATATATATATATATATATATATATATATATATATATATACATATCAGTGGTGGGCGGTCAGGGCCAGCTAAGCCTTCTCTGCTTACCTAAACATAATCCCAAAGTTATAGCTATTTTATAATGTAATTATTTTTCACAAATACACTACATGTATTATAATTATTTTTCCATATTAGTTTATTTTCTCATTGCACAGCTCCTGTCTTCGTCTGTTGCTCTGCTTGCCGTTGCGCTGCTTCCAGTTTCTATTAAGGAGAGCTCTCATCCAATCAGATTTCACCTCTATGTCTCTATGGAAGAAGACGGTATCGTTGATTGTCATAGATTTCAACAAATCAGATCTTTAGTTTGACATGCTGGGTGTATTCTTTGACACGTCCAGGGCCGTCACCGAGGTGGCCCATGGACGTGTGATTGGTCACATGGACAGCGTGACCATTAATATGCGCTGTGGTTGGTCAGTGGACCAGCTGCAGAACTCAGGAGGAGTAAGAACAGTTCAGGCTGAAACATAAGAGAAGTTATGACATTTTTTATGTTTTACTTGTAGTTTCTTTTAACACGCAATGGCTGAAGGAGGAGGAGAAACGGACTTGGTGGTGGATTTACTGACAACAGATATTTTCAGTCCCTGAAACGCATGGAGACTTGGGCTGTCCTCACTGGCGTTCAAAGTCAAGAGAAGGACCTGGTACTGGTGTGTTTGTTAACAAAGAGGAGGATGGACTTTTTCTTTATCAAGTAAACAGCATCTGGTGAGTGAACTGCTGTTTGTGTTTTTACATCTGAAGTGTATTTAATCATAAACAAGCCACGGCGGGTTATAAACCGATGCTGCTGCTACTGCTGCACCTGCGCCGCTGTAGCCTCTGCACTGCTGTAGCCTCTGTGCCGGTAGCCGCCGTGCCCGTACGTTTGTATTTTTACATCTGCAGTCATATTTAATCATAAACATGCCTCGGCGGTTTATAAGCCACTGTTGCTGCTGCTGCTGCTGCTGCTGCTGCTACTGCTGCTACTGCGCCTGCCCGCGACGAGCCGGGGACTGGTCCGCTAGCTAGTGCTAACCAAAGTAAAGGTTTGGATGCTTCTCTTCACTTAGCAGTGTTTGTTCTGGAGGACAGTTTGATCCTAAATACCTCAGATTCAACACATTGTGTCACAAACACGTTGCCAGATTTGATGTTGTATTGTTTTTTACTGAGGTTACTACACAACCTTACAAGTATCTCTCTCCCTCGTTGTCCGGCTGCTTTCCTTCAGCGTTTGTGTTGTCGTTTGATTTTTTCTTTTTTTACGTCGCAATGCTTCCTAAAAAAACGAAGCATTTTTATTATTTTTTTTTTTTTTTCGCTTATTTTTTTTTACTATTATTTAGTTTTTTTTTAAATATATTATTTTTTTTTTTTTTTTTTTTTTTTTTACGTCGCAATGCTTTAAAAGTCCCTCCCGGAGCCAGACCCGGGAGGCGAGCTCGTCGGCGAGCGTCTGGTGGCCGGGCTTTCGCCCATGGGGCCCGGTCGGGCTCAGCCCGAAGAAACATCATGGTGCAGCCACCCTGTGGACCCACCACCCGCAGGGACAGACATCGGGGTCGGGTGCTATGTAGACCGGGCGGCGGGCCGGGCAGGGGGCCTGGGCGAGCCGATCGCCGGCGACATAGACTAGCTCTAGGGACGTGGAACGTCACCTCGCTAGCGGGGAAGGAGCCGGAGCTGGTGAGGGAGGTGGAGCGGTACCAGCTAGATATAGTTGGGCTCACCTCCACGCACAGCGCTGGCTCTGGAACCAAACTCCTGGAGAAGGGTTGGACTTTGTTCTTTTCTGGAGTCGCCCAGGGTGTGAGGCGCCGTGCGGGAGTGGGGATACTCACGAGTCCCCGGCTGAGCGCCGCCGTGTTGGAGTTTTCCCCGGAGAACGAGAGGGTCGCCTCCCTGCGCCTACGGGTTGCGGGGAGTAAGGCTCTGACTGTTGTTTGTGCTTATGCACCGAACAGCATTTCGGAGTATCCGGCCTTCTTGGAGTTGGTGGGAGGGGTCCTGGAAAGGGCGCCGCCTGCCGACTCCATAGTTCTCCTGGGAGACTTCAACGCTCACGTGGGCGACGACAGAGAAACCTGGCGGGGAGTGATTGGGAGGAACGGCTTGCCTGATCTGAACCCGAGCGGTGTTTCGTTGTTGGACTTCTGTGCTAGCCACAGTTTGTCCATAACAAACACCATGTTTGAACATAAGGTGGCTCATAAGTGTACCTGGTACCAGAGCACCTTAGGCCGGAGATCAATGATCGACTTCGTAATCGTATCATCTGATCTGCGGCCGTATGTTTTGGACACTCGGGTGAAGAGAGGAGCAGAGCTGTCAACTGATCACCACCTGGTGGTGAGTTGGATCAGATGGCGGGGGAGTCGGCCGGAAAGACCTGGCAAGCCCAAACGTGTAGTGAGGGTGAACTGGGAACGTCTGGCGGAGGATCCTGTCCGGGAGGTCTTCAACTCCCACCTCCGGAAGGACTTCTCACACATCCCGAGGGAGGTTGGGGACATGGAATCCGAGTGGATCATGTTCAAAGCCTCTATTGTGGACGCGGCCGCTAGGAGCTGTGGTCGGAAGGTCATCGGTGCCTGTCGTGGCGGCAACCCGAGAACCCGGTGGTGGACACCGGGGGTGAGGGAAGCCGTCAAGCTGAAGAAGGAGGCCTTTCGGGCTTGGTTGGCCCAGGGGTCTCCTGAAGCAGCTGACAGGTACAGGCAGGCCAGAAGGACTGCAGCTGCGGTGGTCACGGATGCTAAAACTCGGGCATGGGAGGAGTTCGGGGAGGCCATGGAGAAGGACTTTCGGTTGGCCTCAAGGAGGTTCTGGCAAACCATCCGACGACTCAGGAAGGGAAAGCAGGGCCTTCCCCAGGCTGTTATCAGCGGGGGAGGGTTGCTGCTGACCCAGACAGAGGATATCGTCGGGCGGTGGAAGGAGCACTTTGAGGAACTCCTAAACCCGGTCAACATGTCCCCTGAACAGGGGGCAGCGCCTGAAGACTTGGGGTTGGATGAACCCATATCCCTGGCAGAGGCCACTAAGGTAGTCAAAAAGCTCCTTGGTGGCAAGGCGCCGGGGGTGGATGAAATCCGCCCTGAGATGCTGAAGGCGCTGGACTTTGTTGGGCTGTCTTGGCTGACACGCCTCTTCAATGTCGCATGGGGGTCGGGCACAGTGCCCATGGACTGGCAGACCGGGGTGGTGGTTCCCATCTTCAAGAAGGGGGACCGGAGAGTGTGCTCGAATTATCGGGGTATCACACTACTCAGCCTCCCGGGAAAAGCTTATGCCAGGGTGCTGGAACGGAGGCTCCGACCGTTTGTCGAACCTCGGATTCAAGAAGAACAGTGCGGGTTTCGTCCTGGTCGTGGAACAGTGGACCAGCTCTTTACCCTTGCAAGGATACTGGAGGGGTCCTGGGAGTTTGCCCAACCAGTCTACATGTGCTTTGTGGACTTGGAGAAGGCTTTCGACCGGGTCCCTCGGGGCTTTTTGTGGGGGGTGCTGCGGGAGTATGGTGTGCCGGACCCGTTGCAACGGGCCATCCGGTCTCTGTACGCCTGCAGTAGGAGCTGTGTTCGTATCCTCGGCAGTAAGTCAGATACGTTCCCGGTGGGTGTTGGCCTCCGCCAGGGCTGCCCTTTATCACCGGTCCTGTTCGTGACTTTCATGGACAGGATATCTAGGCGCAGCCGTGGGGCGGAGAATGTCAGGTTCGGGGATCTCAGGATAGCCTCTCTGCTGTTTGCAGATGATGTGGTCCTGTTTGCCTCCTCGGACCATGACCTCCAGCATTCACTGGGGCGTTTTGCAGCCGAGTGTGAAGCGGCGGGGATGAGAGTCAGCACCACGAAATCTGAGGCCATGGTGCTCTGCCGGAAACCGGTGGATTGCTCCCTCCGGGTGGGGACAGAGTGCCTACCACAAGCGAAGGAGTTCAAGTATCTCGGGGTCTTGTTCACGAGTGAGGGTAAAATGGAGCGGGAGATCGACAGGCGTATCGGTGCGGCTGCAGCAGTAAAACAGGCGTTGCACCGGGCCGTCTTGGTGAAGAAGGAGCTGAGCCGGAAGGCGAAGCTCTCAATTTACTGGTCGGTCTACGTCCCAACCCTCACCTATGGTCACGAGCTTTGGATCGTGTCCGAAAGAACGAGGTCGCGGATACAAGCGGCCGAAATGAGTTTCCTCCGTAGAGTGGCCGGGCTCAGCCTTAGAGATAGGGTAAGGAGCTCGGACATCAGGAGGGAGCTTGAAGTCGAGCCGCTACTCCTTCGTGTCGAAAGGAGTCAGCTGAGGTGGTTCGGGCATCTAATTAGGATGCCTCCAGGACGCCTCCCTTTAGAGGTTTTCCAGGCACGTCCATCTGGTAGGAGGCCCCGGGGAAGACCCAGGACACGCTGGAGGGATTATATCTCCCAGCTGGCCTGGGAACGCCTCGGGATCCCCCAGAATGAGCTGGTAGATGTTGCGGGTGAGAGAGAAGTCTGGGTCAGCCTGCTTGACCTGCTGCCTCCGCGACCCGACCCCGGATAAGCGGTGGAAAATGGATGGATGGATGGATGCTTTAAAAGTGTTGTGCAGACACGAACAACACATACTTTTATTGTGGCTCGTGCTCTTGAGTGTGCGGTGTTTTACAGTTTTGTTGGATTGTTTGTGACTGGTTCTTGTTGATGTGGACTGCATGCATTGTCCGTTACAAAAGTGTTAATGACGCAGCGTCCTGTTATGCGCTTATTTATGTAAACAATATCAGACGGCACAGAAGGCCAGGTACAAAATGCACGGCCTGCCACTGATATATATGTATAGTATATCTGAGGTAAAAGTATTATGTTTATTGTTCTGTACATCCTCAACTGAGTAGTATATGTAAAGTTAAAGGGTGGCTATAACAACCAGCTTCAGCTTAAATCTTTGATTCAAAAAAATTAGATAGAGTAAAAGTAATAGAGTAAAAGTATTTTTGTGTGAAATATCACAATTTTAGCTTAATTTTGGAAAGCTTCCAACGCACCTGATGTGTTCAAGAACCATCGGAAAGATGAAGATTCAACAGTAACGATTCTGGCAGCTTCAGGCTACGATGAACAGTGTAGTTTTGGCGATTGCTTAAAGGCAACATGCTTTTCAATCTCTCTCTTGGGGTTCAGAGGGGCATACTGCTCGGCCCACTGTATTTAAGACATCAGCTAAATAAGGTCACACGGGTCGCATACCAGGCAGGTATTGTTCTTTAATATCATTTGGGCTCTTCGCAGGCTCCTCTTCTCACCAATATGGTACCAATATTGTTCTGGGTGGTTTAGTGACCCGCTGTAGAGCCCTCCTGCCCATGCCATGTTGTGTTTGAGTCAGGATGCTTTCCATTGCTCCTCTGTAAAGGTTTACATAACTTGGCACAGGCATTTTTACTTTGTTCTACAGTTTAAGATCTTTCGTCTCCAGGATGGAGAAGTGAGGACCATGTCAGGATGTTTGTGATGCTGAATCCCAGGAGCGTAAAGCTCCTCCATTGATGTAGACAGGGTGTGTGTCTTTGCCCCCTTCTAATAAAGATCATCAATCAGCTCCTTGGTTTTACTGAGCAGGTTGTTCTCTGAGCTCCACTCTGAAGGTTGTGGGTTTGTTCTCTATACAAAGTCCCTTTGTGTTTGTAATCCGACCGATGAAGGCGGTGTCATCAGGAGGTAGCACACGGCCCTGGGGGCTCTGGTGGTCAACACTAGAGTGGAGGAGGTTCTGGGGTCTGTTTGTGAGGTACTCACTTCTCCATCCTGGAGACGAAAGATCTTAAACTGTAGAACAAAGTAAAAACTGACTTTATCATCAGTTCCATGGGGGAGACTGTGTTGAATTTGGGTGTAGATGTTATTTTCAAGATGAGTGAGGGCTGAGAGGAGAGCAGTGGAGACGGTACCCTGTTGATCTGTTGGCTCAGTATGCAAACCGTCGGTAGCATCTCCAATGGACAAAAGAAGGCAAATTAATTTTAATAAACCACAAAGAAACCACGAGTCAGTTTTAAGTTAGAGATTCTTTCCATGCCAGATCAATCTCTAGAAATGATGAGAGCCGTCTCTCCATGTGGCCGTTCAGTAGCTGTTGGAGCGTTCAGTCCATAATGGTATCTTCATCTGCTGCCCATTCTTGAAGTGCTCAGAAATCTACAGTTTGGATTGTCCACTGGAACATTTGAATTCATGATTTTCCTGCATCCAACCAGTCAATCTGGATCAAGGTCAGGTTTCATTTCTTTTCTTACATTTCCTTCATTGAATAGCAAAATAGAATTAGATGGATACAAAAGCATGTGGGATGTTGACTAACGTCTGACTGGAGGTGTGTGTGAGCATTTTTTTTATCAGGTGTGTGTAGCTACAGAGTGCACAGTATAGTCTCAGCTCATCTGAGCATCTGGGGAATTGAAAAAGCAGTCAAGTTGTTCATTTAAACCTGGCCATATTGAGGCCTGGCCGAGCGAGCTCAGGTATGGCAGCTTTTAAATGCAGCTCATTACTCATTACTGCCGAGCCCGGGCCCTTTAATTTGTGGAGCTTGGCAGCTGGACCACCTGGCCACACATTAAACACTAAAGGCTGCTCTCCCTAATGGCCGCAGATTAGATCATTACCTTAACAAATCAGAGAGGAGTCTGCCCGGGCCGAGCTGGCAGCCAGGAGGGACCCAGAGAGAGGAAGAGGAAGAGACCTCCGCCGTTCACACGCAGGCACACGCACACCAAATCTGCTTTTGGGGGGTACACGTATGTTTTTATTATTTATACTGATATCTTTATAATTTTCAGAAATCATCAAATCGAACCCCTGGTATTGAATTGAATTTGATGCTATAATATTCTGCATAAAATTGGGCAGTGGACATTAACTTCAAGCTGGATGCATTAACAAGAAGACACTGTCATCCAAGGTCTCTGTTCAATGGAGGGAGAAGCGGGTCGGGCCTTTAGAGCTCTACAGCTAGCGGAGGTGAGCGTGCCTCCATCATGGCGGCTGCTGGAACATTTTCTTCGAGGGCGTGTGCCCCATCCAGTCAATTTCAGAAAGCAGTACACCATGATTTAATGCAAAATGTGATGGTATCAAGAGGCATATTGTAGTATGAAATATGATAAATAAAAAGAATGCATTATCTGATTTTGGGCTATACAAACTAAATTGAATTGGATTGAACTGCATTTAAATACATTTCAAATCAACATTTTGAAAAGTGAATAAAATGTATTATTCTCAACAAATAAATTGTGTCCTTGAAAACCAATACAACACAGTGTACACAAAGAAATACTCAAAGTAATGAACATGAACAATCTTGTAAAAATGTATTTACCTGTCCTCCATGGAACTATTTGAGATCTACTCTCAGCCATCACACTTGTCAGTAAAAGTCCATAAAGGTGCAGCTGGGCTTCCACCAGGCCAAACCTAGCAGGGCAGCAGCAGTGGAGGCGGTCCTCGTCCAGCCAGCACCTCAGATCCAGACTTCTTTTACCTCATTACCACATAAGGGAAAATCAACCAGGATCCAAACAATGTAATTGTGGCTTAAAGCAAGATAAATTGTCAAATGTATAACAGATTCTGGTGGGGAAAAAGGATCACACAATATTCATTCCAACATTGAAGTATGATTAGATCTGTGAACAAATTGATGTCACTAAAAATAATTCCCATTGGACAAGAAACACGAGCAGTCCAGATGGTCAGACAGCTTAGTTACAAACGTCCAGGTTGGTCAAACTTATTCGAAAGAAATTACAGATACAAAATAAAATCATGACCCCGCCCACCATGGCTCATGCCTCACAGTTAAAAGACATGTTTGTTGCTTCCACTTGACTTGTTGTAGTCCTGCAGTGAGAAATCATAAGTAACTTTTCAGGTGCACCCATTTTCAGTTTGACCTCCACATAAGGTGATTCAAATAATAGGAAATAATCATTTGATGTTTTGCCTTTTTCCTGATGCGTCGTCTTGAATGTAGTGATGCCGCTATGTTCCCAGATCTCATTATTTACTCTGTGTACAATGTTATAATAACTACATGTTATAATCTTCAGCACCCTCTCAGGGGCTAATGTCAGGAGAAAATGTGCCCAACATGTTGTGCATGGCTGTGGAGTAAACAGCAACAGAAACATTTTGATTGGATCAAACTTAAAAATAAAAAAGTCTGTAAAGTCTCTTTATTTAGAATCAAGACTTCTCTATTCTTTGTTTAACCTTATGACTTTATTACTTTAGATGTTGTGTATTGTTAAATGTTAAATGTATGCACCTTCCGCCAGGACAAATTCCTTGAATGTGAAAACAAACATGGCAATAAATGGTTCTGATTCTGATTCTGATTCTGGTGGTGACCATGACATTACTCACTACCTTAAATGTGAAAAGATCCTTACTCCAGTACATATCTAAGGCCCAACCATGGCTCTGGAGGAGCCGACTGATTTGTACTTTTTGTCTTTCTATCTGTCTTTTTGGACAAGCGGGTCCGTCCTCCCTGTTAAAAACACCTACCATATATTTTGTATTTTTACACAATGCCAATGACATGAAAAACTCAAGGATCCTAGAATGTTGCAATAGCTTTTCATCTGAGGTTGATGATTCTGTAAGAAATGATGTTCTAGTGTCTGTGAAAGGCCTCCAATCAGCTTGCTCCCCCAGATTGATATGCAAGACACGCCCTGTCTGTCAGGAAGCACCTGAGCTGGAAACGTCTGTGTTCAGATGGAAATGACAAAAAAAAAGACAAAACACTTCATGGGACAAGAGAGGGAGAGAAGTACACTCCTGTAGTACGGATAGAAGTGATGGTAGTCAGAGTGTGTGTGTGTGTGTGTGTGTTTGTGCGTGCGTGTGTGTGTGTGCTTGTGTGTGTGTGTGTGTGGGTGTGTGTGTGTGTGTGTGTGTGTGTTTGTGTGTGCGTGTGCGTGTGCGTGTGCGTGCGTATCTGGGTGCTTGTGTATGGATGTGTTTGTGTGTGTGTGCGTGCGTGTGTGTGTGTGTGTGTGCAAGTGCGTGTGTGTATGGATGTGTGTGTATAGATGTGTGTGTGTGTGTGTGTGTGTGTGTGTGTGCGAGTGCGTGTGTGTGCGTGCGTGCAAGTGTGTGTGTGTGTGTGTTGCGTGCGAGTGCGTGTGCGTGTGTGTGTGTGGGGGCCTCCATCTCAATCTTCTGTGGATGGAGCGATGCCTGTCCCCAGTCTACACACTATTCCTTCTGGGTCAAAACTAATTGGTGCGGCAACGTTGAGACTTTGCTCTGATAATGACCACAAGCACATCGGCTGCTCTCGCATGACCGACCCAGCGCTGCCGACCCACTCCCTCCTGCCCCTCCCTCTGCAACCCCCTCGCCCCTGAGCGCACTTGCACAGGCCAGTGCAAGAAATATAGAGGGGGGGGGGGAGTTAGACAGGAAGAAACACAGAGAAATTAAGCTTATTACATTTCATTACATTTATCTGAGGCTTTTATCCAAAGTGACTTACATGCTATACAGTAGACAGTAGACACAGCAACGGTGAGCAATGAGGGTTAAGTGTCTTGCTCAAGGACACAACGACATGGACTGGCTGAGCCGGGGTTTGAACCACCGATCCTCTGATTGAAAATCAGACCTGCTAACCACAGTCGCCGCTTATCTTGTGTGGTACAGCATTGTGCACACACCGCAATAATAATTCTGACTAATTGAGTAATTTAAAATATAAGAAATGGTTTCTTTATAGTTTAACCTTCCCATGGAACTGGTAGAAGTGTCGATAATAATAGTCTGGTTTAAAATTGTATTTTCTTATTTTGAAGTTTATTAAGCGACAGACAAAACATTGCTTACTAAACTGAAATAAACTTCATCTAAAATGATTTTTCAATACCATAATCCGGTTTATGCAACTGGGGATGACTTTCTAGCACACTACTTTACTGGATTGAATCTTTAAGGACTACTTTGTGTCTGAGTGGACAGACATGACGTGGAGTTGTCCTAAGCTCCTTTCTGGGGCCTCTTCTGTTCAACATACATGCATTCATGGTTCACATGCTGTAACAGCGTCTTTGCAGTTTTCTAAATAAATATAGACAGATGCTAGGGTTGCTTTATAAAGCCATGAATGGTTTACTTCTGATCTTCTGCAGCATTATGAACCATCCTGATCTCTCAGCTGTTCCGGAACATGTTTTGCTTTCTGTTCACAAAGTCAAAACTAAACACAAAGGAGCAGTGTTCAGTGCTCATTCTAAGCTGCAACAAAGGATGAAGACATATACATATTACACAATTTCATACACTGCACTGTAACTTTTATTTTGTATTTTATAGTTTGTTTTAATTTGATTTTCTCTGTAAACAAGAAAATTCATTCAGTTCATAGATAGATTAATTGTGCTGGCCAGTAAGTAGACTACATGAGCGCAATATATGACAAACATGCAGTAATGCGTAAAAAGCCCAAAAAGTCAAAGTGTTGCCAGAACTAAAGCAACGTAACCAACAATCCCTTGTGCGTTAGGAGTTGCAGCTAACAGTTACAGGTGCACAATATCTACATCCGGTCTTGGTCTTCCACATGACGTTAGCTTTGGTCTTATCAACTTCAGTCCCTTACTGCTGACAGCTAGACGTTAAGGAGGGTGTCTCAAGCTTATGTGACAATATTATTCATACAGCTAACTTTTTGCACACCATTGTTTTTGGCGAAAATTGCGAATGTTTAGCCAAATCTAAATAGTGATCATCTTGTCAAGTACAAGGTCTATTTGAATCATTTCAAAAGGTAAAATATACAAATAACCATTGTGAACATAGATAATGCGTTCATATATGTGTTAGTGGTATATTGGTTTATGATAGTACACAGAAGAAAAAAAAAGATTAAAAGTTAATTTTTATTCTAACGCCTTCTTTACGTCTAACTATATTACCAAATGCTTTTTAATGTATAAACTAGCTCTATACGTAAGGATTATCTGTGCAAAGTTTGGCTTTGATTGAGTGTTTGATTAAGTTAAGTATTTTTAATCATTTTAGTCATCATCATTTCGAGAAATTGCGTCAACTCCGCTGAGGCTAAAAGTTCCTACAGTCCTAGTTGGTCTTTGAACGGTGCTTGCTTCACTGCAGCCGTGTGCTACGTGACAAGATCTATCTATAGAGATCAAGAAGGCCCAGATTATTCGTATTTCAGCCAATAGAAAGTCGATTTTCAATTCAATGTATTTTTTGCTGAACATATATGCCGTTGTTATGCATATCTTTGTGAGGCTGTTATTTTCGCGTGTAGCTTCTTGCTTCTTTTCAAACTCGGGGTGCGTTCTCGAGCCACTTTCGCATCACTTTGAGTTATACTTTACGTACTTTTATGTTCATATTTATTTTTAATATGAAGTTCAGAAATTGCTGAATGTTTTGAATACTGACATCAATGGGTCTGCTATTGATTCTGGGTTCACATGACACATGACTAGAGCTGGGGGGGCTCGGTGCTTTAAGGTAAAGCACTTAAATTGGGTCAGGTGTTGTGAATGCAGGCCAGTCTTTAGCAGTCAACTTGACCTTGTAAAACCTTCAGCCTTTTCCTTCTCATCCTTATGCCTGCCAACAAGCAACTAGGTTCGGGGGTTCGACCCCCTACTGTCCACATGTTGAAGTGTCCCCAGGTGAGTCTTATAAATGCTTATGAGGAGGTCACATTTTATAATGTATGTTACTGTATGTATTTGACGATTGTAAAAAAGTTTAAGTTTGACTTTCGTCTTTGCATCTGCCATCCCTCCATCTCTCCATCCCCCACCCTCACAACTGATACAGACATCCCGTAACTCAGCAGCGCCTCCCACCCCTCCACTCACCCAACAGCACAGCACAACCAGCCCGGCCTGGCTCGCTGCTGTTTAACACGACAACAGCCCAGGAAATAAACAGGACATTATTCCAGGCCACTGCCCTGAGCACGGTTTCTCTTTAGCCAAACAGCCTTCACCTCCTTTTTCCTCCACCCCCCTTGTTGTTTTCTCCGTCTCCTTTCACTCATGCATGTTCTCCTGTGGCTGAGCAGTGCGAGCAGGGCTCAGGGTGTAATCCAGTCAGATTCTACGAATGCCTGCCGGGGGGGAGATCGCAGTAGCTGTGCTCCCATGAGGAAGGGGAACACATATGCACGCGTATACATTCTCTCTCTCTCTTTCACCACATGTCCTCTTTTCCTCAACACCAGTCAGGCAGCGCTGGCTATGTGTATGCACCTGGCAGAGGATGTATTTCCAGACCTGCTGATTTACATGGGAGTTAAGCTGCTGTGATGCATCGGGCTGAAATGTGTGGAAGCGAGGAGGCATGTGAGATATGCTGGAGTTCAAAGCTGCTCCACAAGACGGGGAGCAGGAGGGAGGGGCTGGAGAAGAAACAGGAAGTGGAAATCCACCTGAAGATTGGGAGAATAGATGGCTGGATGGACTGAATCCAATTGTTTGGACCTCCCAGAACTGGCAGGATTTTAGACTTTACAGGAGCGTGCTTACCTGTGAGGTCAGGTGTGCCTTCCACTATCAGAATCCATGATTCATGAAGTCTTCAAGGGGTCTCATGGACCTCCAGAGAGTCTGCTTGCTTAAAGTGAGGCAATCTTTCACATGTGTGGTCACTTGTGCTTCAGTAGGAATCCAGCATCTGGTGAGTTTAGACTCGGCTGGAACAAAAAAGGACTTTGACCAATGGCTTTTCGACTTACAATAACTTACACTACTTCATATTAAATTATTCGGCTGAAGTCTGCAGAAAATCATCTTTTAATTATCTTGATAATGGAAATTCTTTAAGTCGACAGTAGCAAACTCACATTACATCAGGTAGAGTAAGAGGAGAAATTGGCAGGGCGCGCCAGAGGAAAAACAAATAAAGACTTATTTGACTTTTTTAATGACGTTGTAGTCAGACTTGAGTTTGCACTGAAAATGCCACAGTAACACAGTAAATGGAGCTGGAATACAAGGTAAGGATGTCATCTTTGGTCTTGACTGAGGTGTTGAATACTGGCTCACATTCCAGTGGATGATCATTGGGATTCAGTCATAGACAAATGGATTGATGGATACAAGCAGAATGGCAGAGATAGAGTGTGTCGAGATCACTTTTGTGGCAACTTTACACCAGCAGGTCTCTGAAGTGTCAACATCACAGTTGACCACAGAAACACTCCCTTTATCTGTTCCATATGTGACCGTTGCCTTTCCAGATTTCCATATGTCGAGGTCTATTACAGCTATCACATTCACTTCTCTTATCAAATAGCTTTGACTGCTTTTGACCCGGGAACATCTTTCACTTCATCTGCCTAATAATCACTTCCAGATGTCTTCTAATCCTGTGGCACCCCAGCGAAGTGAAGGCGACACCTCAGCAGCCACCTGAAAACATGACAACAGATGGAAACCAATTAATCAGTGGATGGGACAGCGGAAGTGGAAGGGGAGGTGGAAGTGGATAATGAAAGGTAGGGGGTCTTTAAAGCTTTATGACATTCCTGTAGATGGAGGTGGGGGTCTGGTGGGATTGAGTGGCCTCTGATGTTCCACAGTGGTCCCAGAACCCCACTTTCATTAGTGGACTGGCCCATAAAAGGGCACCCACATCACCTGACTGCCGACTGCCAGCCAGCGCCGGCCCCCCTCGGTCTCCTTGCTTACTGCCTGCCTCCTCCATGCCGCTTTCCCTATAAAACATCTGGTGACACAAGACCTCGACTGTTTCGGCTAAGTCTGCCCGCCGCACTCGTAAACAGTCTCACGTCTAATGCAAGACAGAAGTGGCGTGACAGACCAGACCTGATCCAGCGCTCACGTACAGGAGACGGCGTTCAGCGTCTGCTGCCCAGGATGCATGAGGTCTGGTGTTTACCTTAACATCAGATAAATCAGCTCACAAATAATACATGAAACATACTGGGGAAACACATACACGGTCTTATTATAGGAGACACTTAACAGCCTGTTTGATTGGTCCAGAGAGAGCCGAACCTTTCCAGGTAACGCAGCGGGAGGCTCCGGCCCTCGATTAGCCAGCCACCCCTCCTTAAGCACACTGCCTGCCATTGTCAGGCTAAGCAGTCACTCACATCAAACAGAATGCAATGCAAAAAAAAAATGCAACAGCTTGTGAGGGAAAAGGGCTGAACTCAAAGAGAGATGTCTGTCCATATTTAATTTAAGGCAGGCTGCTGTCGGGGAGGCTGGGACCGAGCGGATCAAAGGCCAGTAGCGTGCTGCTGCAGCTCCTAACCACTTAGCACCTTTTCACTGCCTTTGATCTGATAATTAAGAGGCTACTCCAAGAGCAGGTGGCACTGATAAGTGTACCGCTAAACCAACAGCAGAGTGCATACCCTGCCAAAGTCCTGTTGTCGAACCACAGATACACAACAGCACTCAGATACATAAAGAGTCCAGCTCGTCCATTGGAAGTAAAGCTAAAACACTAGCTAGCTACGCGTAAATAGCACAAGCCACTCCAGTAAATGACGAGGCAAAGATGAAAGTCATAATAGTCTGAGCCTGATGGAGGATGTTGACTGCTGAGAGCATGGAGAGGAAACAGAAAACAGGGCGAGATAGAGGGGATCGTGCGAGATTAGGGGGGTGGCGGGGGGTATGTGGCATATTGAGGTGCCCTGTCCATTACTGGATGTGCTGGCCAATGAGGGCTCTGTAGGCGGATGTGAAGAGAGAGATCCCTGTTGTTTTGTTGGCCATGGAGGTACAGGAAACAGAGATGTGCACACTGTTTCATGACACCGGCTTTGAAGTTGTCCCTGATAGAGATACGAGGCTGCACATTAAAACACAGCTCAGGGGAACGCTCCAGACAACCTACAGTAAGCCTTGAATACTACCAAACACCAGACTATGTTCGCTTTCCACCATATCTGTGCATGACAACAACAGGTCGATCGGGTCAGAAAAGAGGTGAACGCTAGTTGCAGGTCGTTGAGAGGACACTAACTCCAGGCTTCACTCCATGCCCATCCATCAGCCCAACCCCAACCCTGCCTTTCCACCTTGCATAGAAAGGGCTCACTACTCCCTGCATTGACTCTGAACATTAAACATGCCATTGGACCTATTGTGAGGTGTGCAATTGCCTGGATTTAAATATAAGAAAAATACAAAATATGATGAAATGTACCTTCTGGTGACATTTTGATCATATCCTTTAATTCCAGTAATTGAATACTTTTTTAATCTATATTATTTAAAAAAAATTATAAAATTGAAGAACTTATTCAAACAATTAATAACATTTTACAAATTGAATTTACACCCAATCAGCTGTTTTTGTATATTCTTGCTATTTTAATTATTTCATGTTTAGTGATTTGATTTTTAACGTCATACATACAAATTTGTTATACACTTTATCTTGCTGGTTTCTACCAAGTTCCCACTACAACTAATCCAGTACATCTGTAACTTCTTTCATTTCCTCACATGCCGACTGTATTAATATTATAAATTTCTGAGTATAGCTTCTTTCAGGGTACCTTTTAACATCAACAGACACACACTTCCTTTCTTGTGTAGCTGAGTCATTCTTCTGTTAACTCGTTCGGGGTATTCAATTATAATTCAGCGGGGTCCAGTTCGAGAGAATATCTTTCTGAAAAAGTTCCAGAACATTACAATAATAACTAACTTAGATTTTGTTGCATATTTGTTGACATCGCCAACAGTTGTATCAACGTATGTATGTAGTCAACAACTAAAATATTTAAAAGTTCAATTGAATAATTATATCTCAACACTATTCATTATCAGTTTTCAAATTGAACTGGATAATTTATCAATATTATTCTAATACATATTCTAATGATGAAATATTAAGTAAAATAAGGGGTGCATTTCAAAATATAATGCTTCACTTAATTTGAGAAGAAATATTAAATTGAATTGTCTTTGCTCTACAGCTTTAAATGTATTTAATTCAGGTGTGAAGTTATGGGATTTTATCTATGGTTATTAACCCACTTGTTTCAGCTCTAATCTTTCTGTTTACATAATTGATCAACGGGTAAGAACGTTCCGTCAGGATTCTGATCATATTGGACTCTGAGTTTATTATTTATTGGATAGTGATTGGGTAGTTTACTCATAAGAGTCATGCTTCATCTCGTAGGGAGCTTCACAGCGTCGCGTTTAAAACCCCATGGTCTCTGGACATGAGACTGGTTTTGAACTGTCAGTGGGAAGTCAGTCCATTCTTGGTTCAAGGTTCTGGCTTCGCTGACCACTTTTCTGTAACATAACTTCTCTGACTCTTGTGCTATTCCGACTGCTCAGCCTCTCGTATCTCTCTCAGAATACACATACTTGATTGGCTGAGTAGCATCACGTTATGTGGCTGAGAACGCATGTAATTGGTCGCTGTGTTTCCTGGACCACTTGAGAGTGCTGTAACGGCTGGAAAACAGAAGCAGACAAATAAGTAATAATTCTCAATTATCTATGGATTGTAGGTCCATGTCTGGATTCAACGGCGTCTGGGTCCGGACCTGGACAGCAGTGACCCCTGCTTTAGTGTGTCGATTTTTACACGCAAAATACATGGTCCTGTGTCGCCAGTCAGCCAGTCCTGTTGCAATCAGCGGGTCAGTGTCATTATAGAATAGGACAGGGAGGAACTCGATCCACCCAGCACCCTTTTGAAGTGGGTATATGGGGGACGCCGTTGCGATGAGCACATCATGACAAATGAGGTAATGAGAGGCGAGACAGAGGAGAAGATATCAGCCACAGGTAGTGGACCTGCATCCTCAGACGGCTTCCATAAATCACTGCTTTGTCCTTTACCCTCTCGACAGCAAACTGGGGAGAGGTGCCAACGCTCTTTCTTCTCTGTGGTCAACAAAACTGTCCTGGGAATAGCATATAGAGAGTAGCATACAGCCTACAGACTCTTCTGGTGCAATACACCAGTCATGGCAAGCCTAAAAAGCTGCAAAGTTGAACAGAGCTTCCCATGCATAAGAATGGGAAATGGAAAGAAATGACCAAAGCTTATATTGAACTGTAGGCATGGAGCTGATGGTATAGTCACACAGATAATTATCAGGGGATTCCACTTGTGTTGGCATAACAATGATGAACACATATACACACATGTTCTAGAAATATTTACCTCTACTTCCTTTTTAAAATATGTTCCTTAAGATTATATATAATATCTATGGTTAGCATTGTATTAGGTATCGTGGTTTAATTCTACAGCAACTTTGTCAGAAATACAACAGAAGCATCTTGCAGTCTGCAAATAGTTTTCCAAACAACAGAGGGCCAGACTTAAAGGCAGAAACTGTCACTGACAAGCCCCTCCCCCCTAAATTACCATTATGAACTTAAACAACCAGCATGGCTACTGTTACAACTCACAGCTGTTAATGTAGCAGCTTGTGGAAGACTCTAGTTTCGACCAATGAGAGCGCAGGTAGCTCGTACAAACATTACAGCGGAAACAAACAGGAGTACAGCCACCGGCTTGTTCCTTTAGTTTTGTCAGAGCATTTGATTTATTGATTACAATGATAATTAAAAAAACAATTCAAACAATGCTGACCAAAAATACTATCAAAAATAGGATTTTCAGATTTTTCTTTTACATACAAAAAATATATCTTTAAAGGTGCAATGTTTACCTTTCCACATGCCCCAAACAAACAGGGGGCAACATTTCCCCTCTGCCACTGGGTCCATGCAATAATTATTTTATAGTCATCATCAGTTACATAAAAGAGACTAACAGCAGGGAAGAAATTTGCAAACTGTTAATAATCTTCATGTATGAGTCAAGCCTATATTTTTGGTTCACCATCTGTGTTTACTATGCCTCTAACCGAGTGCTGTGTATGGGGCACTGATTGGCCTCCATACCTGCGCATGGGTATTTGCCAACTGCCAGGAAATCGAGCAATTTAATTACAACAAATTCAAATGTGGCCACCCTCTTTTTAAGGGACCAAAAGTAATTGGACAAATTAATATAATCATAAATCTAATTGTCACTTTTAATACTTTGTTGAAAATCCTTTGCAGTCAATGACAGCCTGAAGTCTGGATTCCATAGACATCACCAGACGCTGGGTTTCGTCCCTGGTGATGCTCTGCCAGGCCTCTACTGCAACCGTCTTCAGTTCCTGCTGGTTCTTGGGGCATTTTCCCTTCAGTTTTGTCTTCAGCAAGTGAAATGCATGCTCAATTGGATTCAGGTCAGGTGATTGACTTGGCCATTGCAGAACATTCCACTTCTTTGCCTTAAAAAACTCCTTGGTTGCTTTCGCAGTATACTTCAGGTCATTGTCCATCTGCACTGTGAAGCGCCGTCCAATGAGTTCTGAAGCATTTGGCTGAATATGAGCAGATAATATTGCCCGAAACACTTCCGAATTCATCCTGCTGCTTTTGTCAGCAGTCACATCATCAATAAATACGAGGGAACCAGTTCCATTGGCAGCCATACATGCCCACGCCATAACACTACCTCCACCATGCTTCACTGGTGAGGTGGTATGCTTTGGATCATGAGCAGTTCCTTTCCTTCTCCATACTCTTCTCTTCCCATCATTCTGGTACAAGTTTATCTTCGTCTCATCTGTCCATAGGATGTTCTTCCAGAACTGTACAGGCTCTTTTAGATGTTTTTTGGCAAACTCTAATCTGGTCTTCCTGTTTTTGAGGCTCACCAATGGTTTACATCTTGTGGTGAACCCTCTGTATTTACTCTGGTGAAGTCTTCACTTGATTTTCGACTTTGACACAGATACACCTACCTCCTGGAGAGTGTTCTTGATCTGGCCAACTGTTGTGAAGGGGTTTTTCTTCACCAGGGAAATGATTCTTCTGTCATCCACCACAGTTGTCTTCTGTGGTCTTCCAGGTCTTTTGGTGTAGCTGAGCTCACCAGTGCGTTCTTTCTTCTTAAGAATGTACCAAACAGTTGATTTGGCCACACCTAATGTGTCTGCTATCTCTCTGATGGTTTTGTTTTGATTTTTCAGCCTAATGATGGCTTGCTTCACTGATAGTGACAGCTCTTTGGACTTAATATTGAAAGTTGACCGCAACAGATTCCAAACACAAATACCACACCTGAAATGAACCCAAGACCCTTTTATCTACTCCTTCTAAATGAAATATCGAGGGAATTACACACACCTGACCTTGAAACAGCTGATCAGCCAATTGTCCAATTACTTTTGGTCCCTTAAATAGAGGGTGGCCACATTTGAATTTGTTGTAATTCCTACACCGTTAACCGGATTTGGATGTAAATACCCTCAAATTAAAGCTGAAAGTCTGCACTTAAAGCACATCTTGATTTTTTCATTACAACGCCATTGTTGTGGTGTACAGAGCCAAAATAATGAAAAATGTGTCAATGTCCAAATATTTATGGACCTGACTGTAACTGCCCATTTTGACATATATGTAACATTTCAGATCTTTGACTCTTGGGGTTCGTTTTTCACAAACACTTAAAACAATGTTTTCGATGGGGTCCCGTTCTGTTTTATCCTCTATCATTTTAGTGTCTGGGTTCTTATGGATTAAAACCAAACAGGGTGGGAATGAGAATATGTGGGGGTCTCTAACAAACACAGGACTTTCAACCAGGAGACTGGAGTTCTGAACACGTGTTGAATTATTTTGAAGTTACGTGTTTTATGTATTTATGTAACGTTGTTCCTGTTTCACGCTTAATCCTAAACAAGTGTGTGTTTTTTATTCACTTAATTAACCATAGTTTGACAAAGGGGCGGACCAAGCGTCAGTATGAGAACGAGTTGCTCATGTTGGGCTGAGGACAGACTGGACGCGTTCCTCTCCAAGTACAAGTGGTACCTTAAGATTCATTTTACTCATGAAGGCCGTTGCATTGGCCAGGTGCCAGAATACTTCAGAGCATTTAACTCCATAGTGTCCAAAAAGGCCTCTCAGCTAGCTGTCCCAGAGTCCAGGTTAAGGTCTGAGGGGGATCGAGCATTTGCTGTACTGGCACTTCAGCTCTGGGACTTCCAGTTAGTGTTCGATCTGCTGAATCCTGTCTTTAGACACATTTTTACTGTCTTGCCTTTTTGCCTGACAATTAGATTTGTGTATTTGTTCATCTGGTTAGCATGCTAAATTCAGTAGAAATCTCTATCACGCTAGACTTCTTTGACATAATGTCAACAATATTCCATCTTCAGATTCTGTTGATGCTTTTTTGAATGTATAAAATCCCTTTCCCATTCCAGTTGTCCGGAAATCTAAAAGCAGTCAAGATTTTAACTTATATAAACTTCTTTTGCAAATTCTCTCAAGCGTTGCATTTTATGAGAAGAACATACAAAGAGACACTGCCAAAAACTGTGACTACAAGACAAAGACAGATATCTGGAGAGAACATGCAGGGAGGCAGTGGGATGGCAGCAGGCTCATGCCCTGCCGTCGAGTGTTATTCAGACCTGGAATAAACACTTTAGATGTGATCAGTGCGTCTTTCAAATTTAAACAGCAAGTCATTACTATTACTCGCCCTCTCTTGGAAAAAATGCCATGTGTTCTCTCTCAACTGGGTCTGTGCAGGCTACCTACAACTCCACCGGGAAAGTACATGTAGAATAAAAGAAATGCACAACTATTTATATCCCTCAAATCATAAAAAAAATAATACAAATAATCTATCTATGTCTGTCAATGCAGAGTTGTTGTCAAATCAGAAATAGCCCAGTGTTTGTATTATGATAATGACGATGAACTAAATAATGGATTCCTTCCACACTCTGTAAATCAAGCTCCACAAACAAGAATTCACCTCCTTGCCTCGACAGCTACCAGTACATGGGCGGAAAAAAAAGGTTTGGGGCAAAGAAGAGAAGCAGGAAAAAATAATTGGACTTCCCTCCCCCACCCCCCACCCAGCCTTGGCCACAGACATAATTAACACTGGCCTAGTCAGGAGGCCTGGAGAGAAAATCTGCTGTTTGGACAAAAAAATGACCAGTAACATATTGTCTCCTTTATATACATGCATTCAAATATTGCTGGTAGCTCTGTTCAATGTAATGAAGCCCTGTAAAAAAAAAAAAAAAACTGGCAAAGTCATTCATTCATAAAATTCCAATGTGTGACTATCACTCTAATTACAGAGCACGTCGGCCCCAATTAGCCTACTGCTTCTCCTCTGTTTCATTCTTGATTAACGGAGCCCTGGTAATTACAGGTTTCATGAGAGGGGGGGTTTAAGGCATGAGCCGGCCCACACAGCAAGCTGTTAACTCCATCCGTGGCCTTCCACATTGTGGAACCCTCCTGTACAACGGCGCTCTATCCCTACATTACCAAAAGCTTGGCTTTCTTCGTCAAGGTGTTGTCTTTGTCTTCTGCACCCACTTTCACCACAGCGTGAGTTGGCCCAGAAGCCATTATGTTTCATAAGGAAGAGAAAGAGGATAGGGTGGAGAAATAAATCGAGAAAAGGAAGGAGAAAGAAAGTCATGGTGACAGGAGCAGGGCTGAGGCTATGGCCAGCGCATGTGTTAATTACACATGTAAAGCCTATTATATCCAGAGAGGACACCTGCTGGCAGGGAAATGAGGCCAGCAACAACGCCTGCTGCATGGAGTCAAGGAAGCCGTCTCTCTGCCGGGGAGATGATAGCGCTCTGATTACATTTTCATACGGTGCCGGAATTGGAGGGCACTTAACATTCAAATCATCCTCCGGGGAGCCGTCACAGGTTGAAATTGAAATGTTCCAGGTCGAAGGGTCATCACTAAGAGGCCGACACCACCTCAGGTCAGTGTCATGGTTGAAGGTAGATAAAGAGGGGCTGGGATCAAGTGGTTTACTATGAAGTGCACTCACACACACACACACACACACACACACACACACACACACACACACACGCACACACACACACAAATATATGACATGCACACAATCATACATTTGTATATATATATATATATATATATATATATATATAATTTATTTTCTTTAAATTCAAGTTAACCTAAAGCTCATCCTAAAGTAAAATGAACCCCTCAGACCAGCTCATGCCTCATATCCTAAGCTAAACCATAATGGTCAACCTTAAGTTGATCACTGATAAACAAGAGAGAAGAGAAGCAGCAATTGGCTTCAATCTTCATCAACGTGATCCTGGTTGAACCAGTAGAACCTAAACACACTCCAACACACACACACCCTTCACAATAACTGTACCCACACGCTTCAACCTTACTGATTCGAATCGTTGTCAGGCAACCAAAACACTTCAACTTTTGTATCGATGAGACGGCTATTTTAATCATTTGTCACTTCAATTAAAGTACCTGTCTTACATCCGTTACAATGATTTCATCTTCATAGAGTAAAAAAAAAATATGCAAACGAAATGGCAGTCAGTGGTGCAATTCAACCTCATCCTCTTTCCCTCACTGGCCAAACCTATGAACATTTGAGAAAAAATGACTAAAACAGAGATGTAAAAGTGGACTCACATCCCCATACCATCCAGTTTAGTAGTTACTATTATATTATTTTAATAGATGAAATGACTGAGAGGCAAACCTTGACTTCGGAGTAGGAATAGCAGAAATCAAATGCACTAAATTCCTCCCATCACGCCTCAACCCTTCCATGTGCTCCAATTCTAGGAAGCTGGGCCCCGTTACAATGAGCCCTGGATTAAACTCTGTACCAAATGAGGCTCGCTCTTTGGAAGGAAATGATATGATCAACTTCACACCCATCAGGGGAGCTTGTGTACATCTTGCCTAGGGTCTCGCATCCTCATACATATTCAAAAGCCTTTCACAGTTCATTATAAACTCACAAAATCTCTGCTCCTTGCTATCCTAGATAGCCATGTTACATTCATTCATTAAAAGGGAGGAATACAAAGCCTCCCCAAATTATAACGATACAAATTCCTCACGCAATTAGAATTTAACTATTCACCGTCTCACATCGAGGTCTCGCATCAAAAAACATCAAAAGCAAGCCTGCCTAATGGATGTCTCTCTACATTGCACAATTAACACTCAAGGACAAACAATAAAGGAGCGGGAATCATAGCTGTCTGATGTTCAGTTTTTTTTAAAGTTTTTTTTGTCCTTCAAGGCCATTTGATATGCAGGTTTAAAAAGTAAACACCTTTGTTTCCCTCTATCAGGAGTCGTCCCCTGAGGGAAGATTAGTGTGATAGAATCACACAGACCTGTTTGCTGAAGATACTGAAACACCTACAATCACCAAATCACACACACATTCAAAAGGACGCGCACACATGTTGTAAGGAGAAGTAGTACACTTTGTCATGCACCCTGTCAAGTCAGTAGCCATTCTTAAATGTGATGAGGACAAATAAGAGTGAACTAGGAAAATACAGCAGTGCATGAGCACACATGGATGAGAGAGGGGATGATAGAGAAGGAGAATAACGCAATGTAAAAACAGCCTTGCTCTTCATTGACTCACTTTTGTAATTCCATTGATTTATAAAAACACTACCCATGAAGTAGATGAAATGAAGTGGCACTGGACCGGGGAGAGGTCTGCGTATCTGTGTGTGTGTACATGCATCAGCTGGAGGCTGGGTGTGCCGATCAGTGTATGTGTGGATGTTAGATCAAGCCAGATGATGATCTGGTTGACTGGTGTTAGCAGAGCTGATCTCCCGGGTTGGGGAGAGCTGAACGCCAATCGCCTCTCCTGCTGCTTCCCGGACCAAGCTGGCTGTTTCTAATGAGACAGGCGGACAGGGAGCTGTCACACTGACGGGGGCCGCCTGACACATGAAAATGAAACCCCCCGATCAGCATGCTGGGATCGAGAAGGAACACTGGGAGGGACTGGGAGGGTGAAGGAGCGAAAAGGGGGAAGGACGGGGAGGGCGGCCTACCAGCTGTCAGAGGACTGAGTGACAGGTCAAGGAAGGTGGCTGAGCAGCACAACTTCTCCAAGGGCCTTTGAGTGACAGGAGACGAAAGGCACATCTCTGCACATACAGCAGCGGCTGCAAACGCTCCTGTCTGCCGCCTGACAGGCCTACAAGGACCGATCCTGTTCTATCAGGGACTATCCTGCAGCCCAGAGTCTCAGCAGAGCGCTGCTTATTGAACTACATTTAGAACTTCTGCGCGCCTTATTACTTTAACCAAAATTCAAAGTGATCCAAAATCCTCTCTGCATCACTCAGTTTTGATTTTAGCCTGTGATAAATATGGCGGCTTCAGCGACATTTACCATCTAAATGCTGCAAAGCATAGCGGGATATTCCTCCAAGATGCCCTGCAGACATGCCTTTCTGAGTGATGACTGTGGGATTATCTCTCCATTACAGTGATTCTATCTGACAAGGCGTTCTGTCACATCTCAAACGGCTGCTTCCCTTGAAGAGCCAGGTGCTCTCTCCGTGTCGCTCACATCCGCAGATTGCCGGAGATTTGAGACAGCCCCGCGTTACGTTTCATCTGCGGGGGAGAAAGCGAGCGCTCGGGCTCGGCGACACTCCCATCCTTCAAGGTGTTCTTGTTCCATCTGCCGGAGGGTCCGACGGGAATACTTCTCTCTGAGCTCCTTCCTCAGTCCCAGCGAGCAGCCTTTCATGTCAGACAGGATACCAGACAGGAATCCCAGCTTGCATTCGGCTTCACTTAAGACTTACATGTTGACAGAGAGAAAGAGGATTGTTCTCTTATCTCTGAATGGTCTCTTTTTTTTCTGAGACAGCCTTGACTCAGATGCCAAACTGAAAACATATGCAGCATGGGAGATGGTGGATCAAGAGGTATGTACAGTGCTGTGGTTACAGCAGGAGGGAGAGAGCTGCTTATGGCTCTGTAGCAACTCTGTTTCTCACAAAATAACGTTTGCATACAACTAAACCGCAATCTCCAATTTTCCTCTGGATTACACCCAGTTTGAAACGGTTTGAAATATTCGGTTGCCGTTGTAATTCCAAAACAAACAAGAAAATGTACACAGAACCAAAGAAAAACAAAGTTGAACCAAGTTTTGTGGACATCGGGTGAAAGTGTTGTCTTTTTACATTTCTAAAACAATATTCAACAGTATTTTCAGATTTTGTGTTAAAAAGTGCTAAAAAGAGATTTCCACTGTTAAAAACCTTTGACTATAATATAGCAACACAATAAAACAAGCATTTTGAACATGGCTTTATCCAGTGTTCAGATTCCTGTTCCGGACATCTATGCAAATTAGAAGATATTTGAAAACGATGAAATACTCAACCGGGGAAGTTCCGTGGTCATATTTGTTAATAAAAAATGTTTTACCCTATTTACCTGAGAGACAATTCCCTAAAATCCAAATTCAATCCTATACTGTGAAGTATCTCTTGTACCTGCTGTAGTAGACGGCCAGAACCTGCTTCTTTAGCTTTAGCCACATTAGCTTGGCTCTAGGGATGGCAGTGGGTTTCCATCAGCGCGAGCATTGCATTAGCCACCAGCTTATCTGTAGCCGCATCGTCATGTGTGTGTTGGATGTCAGGCCATACACAGATATAGATCCAGGGCTTTGGTTTCACTGCAAATATCCAAACTGTTTGGCATTTAGCTTTTTGACCTTATAGAACATGACTGAAGAGAGCACAAGTATGATCACCTTTCTTTGTATACAGGTAATTCAACATATTTTACTTAGAAGCCTGGATTGTTTGGGCTTGGCTATGATTTAGTTTGCTGCTGCTGCTAACTCAGCACAACATTTCATTTATCTCGCTGACTTGTATCCAGTGACTTACACTCAACCACGTGGGTCCACCCAGGTGGAAAAGGTGCTAAACGAAGGCGGGGCATGAGCTCTCCACAGAGTTAAAAACGTTGTGTCGGTGCTGCTTCCTGTTGCCTGAGACTTGGAGGAATGATCTAAATCAACGCCACACAGAAGGAGTACAGATTTGGATGAGAGAGATTGGCATTGGTATTTATAGCAGAACCCTGGGGTTTTGGTATCAGAGGAGAAAGTTGGGCTGGGCAGTATATGGATGTAGATATTTTGATATGAGACTAAATATCATCTTTGATTTAGGATGTAAAATGGCAAAAGAGTTGTCTTTCCTGGTTTTAAAGGCTGCATTAAGTAAAACGATGTCATTTTCTGAATTCACCTTCTTTTATTTGCCTTTACCCATTGAGTCATTATATCCACATAACTCGTGTTTTTTTATTATTATTATCTTAAAACAATATATTTAGCATTTACATTTAGAAAGCAACATTCTGAATGAATTATGTGCAACAATGTGCATTCAACACCTACAGTGTCCATCTAAATGCAAAATACACAAGTGACACAAATGGAAAGGAGTTTTTTATCAACTTTGCTTATTTGGATTCTCAAAAATAAAATATTACTATTTGGAAAACATGATGATAATGATTTGAAACGTATTTTGCTCATACAATCGTAAACATAAGCTGTGGCCTCTGAAACATTGTTTCCTGTGTGACTATATATAGTGTTTAATGTATTTAAACATTACATCCTTCATCATTCCATGTGTGTGCAACAATCTAAAGTGGCTTTAATGTAATAAGACTAAAACACGTATGGAAACCACAGCAGAGAGGAGCCATTATGGCACGCTGTATGCAAATGCATGAATTCTCAGGAGAAGACATCAGTGTCTGTTTTAACTAATATCTCAACAGCAGGTTCTATTGTTAGATTACATGACACAGTGGTCTATCCAGTAGGCATCTAAGAGCACAGATCAATACACATTAGCACTTTAAAAGAGACTACAAGGGGTTTTATGTTTGTTTTATGCACCATATGGCAATATTGTTAAAAAAAGGGACTGCTTATGCTTTTCCATTGGACTATTTGAAACTGTACGTGTTTGCAGAATGGGATTTATTTATTGATGGGTGAGAGCCTCTTGAAAGCCAGACAGAGCCTTCTACCTGGTGTCTTTTATATGTGGAGATGTCTGACAACACATGGGCTACTGCAAATAACAACAACAAAGTGAATGGCATTGATTTTCCATCACAGTACAACTAAAATGGACAAAATGTGAGGAGTGTGAGAGCAGAAGAGATGAGGGAGGGTGAGCCTGGTGTCTCTGGTGAGTGCAGGAAATGGCTGCAGATGACAAAAATGCCTGAAAAAAAAATGAACATGTTGGATAAACATGGAGAAAGACAGTTAGAGGAGCCCATGAAAGGCTGCAGCCGAATTGGTTGAGGCAGGAATCAATACAGGTGCTTCAGCTGAAGCCTGGCCAAGGAGAGTTCCGGATGGGAGAGAAAGCACACTGATGTTCAACGTAGCCGTGGAGATGGTGAGCAGTGGGGGCTATCTGTCAATGAAGTGCATGTGTTGAATGTGTGTGTGTGGTGGACGGCGAGAGGTGGCCTATGAGGCCTCACCTCTCCAGTGGAGTGGTAAATCAGCCATCAGCCATGTGACGGGCTCAGTGCCCCCTGCTCTGCCCAATGAGACATGACCCTCTCAGCCCCCTCCTCAACGGGGCTTTGATATCCCTCCTCGCTCCACTGACCAACCGATGGGAGGGGGCGCACCCGCAGCATTCCTCCAAACCAGCCGAACGGAGCAGCTGAATATATCCCATCATGCAACAAAAGCCCAGAGGAGCTGCATTGGCCTTTGTAATGGGGGAGGGAGGCGCGATGTTCACTCTGCCCCCTCGGCCTCCTGACCCGATGGAGCCGGCTGAAACCGCTGCTGACCCGGCGGGAGTCAACAACTGCTTCCTGTCTGCTGGCATTAGCGTAGCCAGCAGTGAGGATAAGCTGATTGCACCATGGGGCCGTGGCACACTGACCTGGCTCCAGACCTCTATCTGACACAATGTGCAACCCCCTCAGACACGATACGGCCGTCAACAACAGCAACACAGAGCGGTGGCCGTCCACACAGACTGAAGGGCCGCGTGGCAGAAATCTCAACGTGTTTTAGTTCAAACACTGCTGGGGAATACCTGAAAGGTCAGTTTACTCATCACGGAGAATTCAAGTCAACTCCCAAACAGTTGTGTAAGGTCTTCTGTGGCTTCGTCAAGTCTGGGCAAAGTGACCCTGGTTGAGGCTGGTTTCAGTAAGATATGTTAGACCGGTGTTTATCGCTATGATGAGGAGCAGTCTATAGATAGTCTATAGTCTAATACAAGAAAAACTCTTTCACAAACATAAAGACTTATTTGATGCACCCAAACTAACTCTGAACTAAGAGCCATGTTTCCATGGTTATACCTGCTGACCAGCGGCACCTAACGGCTCATAGTTTGTGTTTTTTTTCACAATCTTGTGAAGCAAGCAACAGCAAAAGAAACCGAGTGTGGTAAAAACAGCAGTGAGGACATCATCAGTCGTTTGTAGCGTTGCTGAGCCGACCAGCTGTTACAGGTCTGAACTGAAGGTTTGTAGCTCACTCCCTTTGAGGAGGGCAGATAGACCAAGTCGGCACAGTGTACAGTGTCCACTGAAGGAGATGTACAGGATAATATTCTATAAGCATTTTTTCATCTAAACTAATGAAGCTGCTATATTAAAATCATGCTTCTTTCCACATTATTGATGAATTGCAAAATCATATTTTGGCAGACCTGGACTAACGGAGAGATGCCTTTCCCTGCTTCACCTAACTGAGGCTGATTCTAGATCTACTGATTAAAGTTCATACTAATCTGTACTTGAAACGCATGATTGCGTTTGCCAATGATTTGGCAAACGTTAGAAGGCAGTTATTGCACCTGCAGTGTCAGCAATGTCAGCTCCATGTGACAGAGCTGACAGTGTTGGCTTTTGCCATATCTATGGCATCAGCATCAGAGAGAAGCCACCGGGGCGCAGCTCTCTGGAGGAACAGGAGCTGGCTGCATATGTTCTGCCTCCAACACCTAATGCCACCGGCTGCACGGAGCACAAACACTGCCTCCGCCTCGGCACAGTCCTCTGGGACGCTGACTCACTGTTGCACTCACACACACTCAGCTTGCATCACTTCAGGACCGAAGTAAACCACAACCCAGCGTAAGAGACGGGGATTAAGGAATTGACTTCCCCCTAGCCAGGTGGAGATGAGACTTCTCAGAAGATTAAAAGCTTGATTCAAGATCAAGATCAAGATTTGCCTCTGTGTGAATTGGAGCTGATCTGCATTGCAAAATTGGGAATTATTTCATGAACTTATCACTCATCACTTATTTCCTATGGATGAAACGAGCGGTTCACATATATATATATATATATATAAGTGTTTCTCCAGATTTTAGGGGGAATCTGAGCTTAGAACGTACAAGCTCCTCGACAGAAGAGACTGTCGGTTCCCTTGAGCAAGGCACCGACAACCCCAGGTCCATGTTTTGTGATGTGATGGTACTGGTCAGCTCTGAGGTTAGAATGTGAATTTTAGATCTAAACTAGTATTTCTTCGGAAATCATAATTGCCTCTGCGAATTGCTTTTCCCAGCCAACATGTTTCCTGGTTGGTTCGCTTTCATCAACCTTGTTTTCAGGATGAAGCGTTGGTAAATCTGCCCGACAACCAAACAGAAAATATGTATGTATGTAAATATGTAACTGTTTGCGAACACATTCACCACGGCAACATCACATTATATGTTCGTGTTATGATTACAACCTGTAGCGCTGCCTTCAAGTAATAATGTGAAGCTTGGTGAAAGACTGTCTCATTCTCAGTCATTCACATTCAATCTCTGGCTCTCTCCAGATATTTAGTCTGAGGTAAACCAACCAGATTGTGCCACAATCTCACAAAGCCAATGTAATCATTGAACATGAAAATACATGAAAATACATGAAAAACATGAAATACTGTCTCCTCTTTGCTCTTTGTAATTTCTCAACGAGCAGACAATCTCAACTTGTCAAATACTGGCTCTTGGTCCGAGTCCCTCGGTGTCTGATACAAGGCATTACGTCATTAACAGATGTCAGAGCAACGGACGTAGTATAAAGAAAGAGTATGGAGGGCTGGCCAAACAAACATTAGGACTTTCACCCAGCAGACCTCTGGTTGTGTCTCTCGTGATGTCATTGCTGACTTATTTTTGTCATGTGAGATATTAGTCGAAATTAAAGTTATTTTTATAAACCTAATTTCCTTGGAAGACAAAGATTTATTTTGAAAAGACACACAGAACGTAAAAAGCGTTTATTGACTCCGTCCCTGACGTCTGACACTGATGTTGGAACAGTGTGTTGAGCATCCGTTTGAAGCACAGGGCCACGGACCAAGCGGCGCTATTGGACGAGTTGGGAGAGAGGATCTGTTGGATGTGAAACCACCTCCTCCCCATTCCCCTTCAGTCTTCATCCCCTCAGAGGTCCTGCTCCACATCCCAGCATCTACTAGACTATTCCTGCCCTGACCATGAGTACATAAAGATGGGTCCAAGTCCTCCACAATTCTAACTGCAGACCGTGTCACACATGAGTTTGCTCACTCTAAATGAAGTTTGTACAGCTGCGTTACACATGATTCACTCTGCTCTTAGGTCATGTTGGCGCCTGAGCCCGTTCCATTTGTTCAACTCTGAAGGAAAAAAAGCTTCATTTCAGAATATGTAATAACTAATCATGAACAATTCTTTCTTAAATGCTCTGCAGCAACCGCAGCTCTCCAGGTGCCTACAGGCATAAATGTATCATTGTCCTGCATGCCCACAAAAAATAGATGGTAATATCCACTTAACCAATGCATGTCAAAAGTAACTGCCTAAATGGTGGTAATTGGATGCATTTCTGTGTCAATGCAAATAAAGGCTAATTGCCACTTCCACTCCGGGCCACCGTGAAACCCTCCACCGACTGGAAGAGAAGGAAACGGCCCGTGTCTACGCCGTGAGGCTGCCTGCAACATGCAAGCACCTTCATTCCTATTCATAGTGCACTCGCATATCTTAAACAGCTCATTTGAATTGGTCCGCTGCCAGCCGAGTCTCTCTCCCTCTTAACAAACAAACACGACGACAATATTGTGAGTCAAGCTGTTGTTTGTTAGTGGGCAGCGAGATGACGGCGGCTCTGTGACTCCCACATCACAAACCAGTGTGTAGTGACCTGACCCGCTGCTAAAGGAGTGTGTGAGGATGCTGAGGATGGGGAAGGAGACATCAAACCCAGGCAGATGGGATGAAACAATGGCACAATGCAGCACGTCTGTGACAGGCTGCACCAGCTGATCAAGGCAACAGCCATTTACTGGCGATGAGAGATCTCGCAAACACCAAATGTTACCAAATAAAAGAGCTTTGCTTTTAAAATGACTATAATTTGTCTCCTGACAGGATCTATATGAACAGTTTCTCTGTCTTATTATCTCCTCTAGCAACAGTGACTGTCTTTTATTTTGCGAAGTATTGTTCTTTCTTAAGTGGAACACTGAACATGACTCAGTGACATGTCAACTCCTGCAATTTACTATGTAGGATATGTTGTCTACATCCACTTAGCTAATTAAGACAGTCACAGCAGTGTAGATTTCAGGGCAGATCAAACAGTACTGTGTTGATATGGGAAACAGAGGAAGACTAGTCTCCACCAACTCTGTTATATCATAATCCCTGTTCCCTCAGCCTGATTAAAACATTTCAACAAGAGCCTGGGCTGCCTACCGTGGTAGCGCCGTAGAGAGGCTTGGCGTCGAAATATCACAGCTCCCTCATTAGTGAGAGGGGATTTCATTTGGAATATCTCACCGAGCACTTTGAGAGAAGCGGCTGTATTTACATTTAAAAGATCCAAAGTGGCCGTCTGAAGCTAGCTACCTCTTTCCTTAATTGCTGGCTTCAGTTGTCCATGAATACATCCACTTTATTACTGGCTCTCATTACTGGACGGCACTGAGGAAAGTCCCCCCCCCCCCCATCCACCACACACACACACACACACACACACACACACACACACACACACACACACACACACACACACACACACACACAGCCTCCACCCCCCCTCCATCTCCCTCTCCAGCAGGGCAGGACCACATCAGAGATCTCCCAGTGGCCAAAAAGACACAAACAATCGAGAGGGATTAGACTGTAATCCTGTTTTTACTTTCATCTGCCACATATTCAAAAGAGAAGCTCTGTGAACCATGGGATTCTTGACGGCCGTGCTCCATGGAAAACTGAAGGAAGTACTGTAAATGATGCAGTACTAGGATGGGGATTACAAGTTAGAAACGACAAGAAGACAAGGAGCTTGACAACAGACGTAGATCCATCCCATACTGGATCCATCCTCGCTGGCCAGTTGGTTGGATTCTGTGGAAAGTGAACAGTATGAGGTCCTGATGCCGTTCAGCCGGCTTTTCGCTCCCTCAGTCACAAATATTTTCAGATTAAGTTGCAAATTCAGAAAAGCCAAACAATGCATGGTTTACAACTGGGACCATTCAACCACATTGATTGTGAAATGCACCTGTTGTAACTCTGATGTCAATTTAGAGTAAACTAGTGTAAATCAATTATCATATAACACTCTGTCTCTCTTATCTTTGTTTTTAAACATGTATTACTATTCATTGTGTCCAGGCCTGTACTAATGTGTCCTGCATGGCTGCATCACGGAGGTCACAGCTAACTCCAACTACACAGATGTGTTGTTCCCTGGGTGGAGGGGAGTGTTTAACCAAAGATGTGAAGTACCAGTTTGCATGTGTGCGGTACCGATTCTGCAGAATCAGTTGTTGTTGTTGTTGTTGTTCCTGTGTAGCATAAATGAGCTGATAAATACAATGATAAAGGGATATTAGATCAGTGCATAGACTCACAACCTTGCTCCACCATGTTAGGCCGTATGAAGCATTTCTGAAACACATCAGGACCCCAAAGCACACAGAGCCCATGCTGTCATACGATGCTGTGTATGCGCCTTTGATTTAGCGTCAGCCAAAACTATTAGCTTATTTTGACCCAACTTCACATTATATATAATACCTGGAATGGTAAGGACACATGTATCACTGGTTATTCACCAGAGGGCTTCCAGAGAACCCATTTGATCTTGTATTTTAATTTGGTTTTGAATAAAAACATGGGGCGACTGTGGCTCAGTGGTTAGCAAGTCAGTCTTTCAATCAGAGGGTCGGTGGTTCAAACCCCGGCTCAGCCAGTCCGTGTTGTTGTGTCCTTGAGCAAGACACTTAACCCTCATTGCTCACCGTTGCTGTGTCTACTGTATACTGTATATCATGTAAGTCGCTTTGGATAAAAGCCTCAGCTAAATGTAATAAACTTTTTTAAATGGAGTTACTAGAAAGATTATTTTTGCATCACGTTTTTTACTAATTCACAGACTGTAACAGTCGTGTTCATTTTTAAAAAGTCCAGCTCCAGTTCCCTCAGCAGTCCCACATCCATCTCCATCTCCATCCAGGGTTTCAACCAAACACTGCTTCTTTTTTGGTCTTTTCAGCACAAGTATCACTGCATATTGAGCTGCTGGTTGCTTTCCAGGTTTGTGTTAGTTGGTCTTCACATGTATGCTCCTTCCTGACAATTAGAGATAAAACATTAAAATATGTCTCAGTCAGTGGAAACGTGTGTGGTTGGCTTTGTAGGTTTTAGCTCGTCAGTGCTCGCACTGATTCCAGCAGTATGTGTGATGCCTGGTTGAACTGAGTTGTGACTATGGATAAGAGGTGCCATTTCCCAGCTAATTGGATAACTATTATCATATTATTATCTGGCAACAAAGTATGCACCATCAAATTTGAAGCTTTTCTGCTAAATTGAACATCCATTGTAGCATCAAGCAGAAAAAGCAAAGGAGCAGTTGGTGTAATTCTTGTGGGCCCCAAAGAGTTCATGACTGAGTAATTCAAGCCCGTATGTATCAGTGCTCCACTGCCTGCAGGTCCCAGAGGAGAGATTGAGGCTGCCACATCAACACAGGACTGACCTTGTTCCCCCCGCATCACACACACACATTACAGCCTGGACTACCCACACCTGACCCGTGTCACTCAACACGAGCAACACACGCTGATCCAAACCAAGGCTGCTCTGCCGTTCCCGATGTTCAGGAAGCTCTGGAGGGATAAGGGATATGGATGCTAGAATAAGAGCATGTGCATTGATACCCACTATAGCTGAACAAAAGTAGACCAGGTGTCCTGACCTTAAGCATAAAACAAATGTTTTAACTCTCACGAATATGCTGCTTAGTCAGACACTAACATATGACCTAAACCACCACGGAGAAATGAAAAATGAAACGAGGATCTAAGATCGAGTCACATCCAGTCTGCCGGATTTCCATCTTTTTTTATCTTTATCTCATCTCTTAGAGCTGTGAGCAGGCTGTGTTGTCTAGCTGTCAACACTTCGCTCAGTCCAAAGCTCTGGATTACAGCGGAGCTGATGGCTGTCTGTCACACAGAGAGGAACCTCTCAAGGGAGGAGAGAGGACCGTGAGCTCCATAGTGCTCCATTCAGCAGGCACTAGAGCTGTTTGAGTATGTGCTAAGGACACTGACAGGATATAAGGATGGATTAGCTGTTTTTTGTTATTTGGTTTATCTGTAACCTACGCCTTAAGAACTTAAATGAGGAAACCAAAATACCTTTTTTAGACCACTTCTGTAAAGAGAAGTAATGCAAATGGTAGCCGTCCTCACAGGCTCTGCTTTTCTTTCCTCTTTTCTCAGTATCAGTTTGTTGCAGCAAGTCCCCCGAATGAGGATGAGATACGTTCAGGTATGAACAAACATCTGCATATGATGGCAGAATCGGCTACTGGACCAGATGTTGGTATCTGATGTCCGTTTGTAGTCCAAGTTGTATTCACCAATCCCCTTTGAGCAGGTGTTGGTTGAATGCGTGCAAACCGAATGCATTGGCTGAAAAGTAATCTGGGAACTCACCTTGCTATCATGGATCATTTCACTTTTCATTGTTTTAAAATCAGCTTGTAAACTCCCTTCTTGTGGAACAATCCGGTCGTACACATCGTCTATCAACTCCGACTCCAGTCTCACCTCTCAAGTTGCTGATCGGAATGTAAACAACGAGCAGCACACGGAAGAGGCCCGGATATCCACCGGAACCGCAGGAATATCACAGGATAGGTTTCAGGGATGGGCAAGTCCTTCAGTACTCTGAGTAACATTGGCATCGTAACATCCTAAAACAGATTTATTTTTCAACAATGATTTCCAACGGCTTTGGAAAGCACAGACAAATTCTGTTTGTATATATATATATATATATATATATATATATATATAACCGCGACCCGACCCCGGGTAAGCGGACGAAAATGGATGGATATATATATATATATATACATTATATATATGTATATATATATAAATATATATATATATATATATATATATATATATACATATATATATAATGATATGTCAGATCAGAGAAACACTTCTATCTATTATTTGGAGGACTATTGGGAACTACATCTCAGAGATACTAAGTCCAAGTTCCCTTTACTATAGTGGGACACAGCAGCTGTGAATTATATGTAGATATAACATATTATCACAACAAAGATGATGAAAACAAACACAACTAGAACACAGAGTGATACAGCAAACATCCAAACAGCTCGATGAATGAATGCTACAAAACATTTCCACCAACCCAACAGTGCCCTGGAGTGTTCCGTAGTGAACTTGTACTTTAAATCATATCAGTAAGGATGTTATATATTAAAATGATGAGGTAGGTCAAGCTGAAGCATATTTGGTAAAGTTAACATTATTGAAATATGATGGGAAAAAAAAGAAACAATAAGAAATAAAGAGGCAACCTCCGGTGCTTCACATGGCCAACTTTAAACTTTAAACATGTTTACAGCCGGTACAAAACACGGTTGGATCTCTACAGCTAATAAACCGGTTGGTGACAACTGTACGGGGTGAATATTTCTATAAGTGTCCTGACAAGTGGGTTCATCAGGTCAACTGATGATCCATCTATACAGTTACAGTAGAAACTCACTCAAGTCTTCTCAACGTTTTTAAAAGTTCCAGTTTGGGGAAAACTTAATGATAGTGGCTGGTGATGTCGCTGGTTTTTGCTCTGTTTTATTGTTTTCATCATTTGCAGGAGGGGGTTCTTTAAATTTCAACTCATGTTCTTTTTACCGCAAAATTATCCAAACCAATTTCATAATTCTCAGCACAACCCATTTGGCCTTTTCTTCAGTCCATCGGCACTCTAATGCAACCATGTAATCTAAATACTATTCACTCCTCACTGTCTTTTCTTTATCCTACTTCTACCGCTATTCTACTTCATTTCTCCATCCTTTTGTTTTCTTCCTTCCTTTTCCTCTTTCTTTTCTGACACCTGGGATCCATCTTACCTTGGGTCCAGTCATCATCCATAACCCCTTTGAAAAGCAGAGATGGAAGTGTGGAAGTGAGGCCTTAAAACTTTATGGTGGGAGCCTTGGTACCACATGCCGTTTCAGTAGCAGCGCTGCTAGCAGGCCTGCCGATTTATGGCTCGTGACACGCATATATTTAATTTGTAACCAAACACTTCCCCTTCCCCTCAGTCGCTTTAGAACTCTGGAACACGTCTTGTTTTCTCAGGTCAGGGGTTAAACAAAGGAAACACAGTGCTGGCTAGCTGAAGGAACCAGGGGGGTGTCAGGGTCACCTCCGAAGCCAGGCCAGAGCAGACTGTGCACGCGGTGGGGTTAGAGGTTCAGCTGTGCTATCTGGTTGGACCACGGCACCACCTCAGAGTGGAGAGGGAGCCGGAATCAGAGGCTTTTGATTTCATACAACAACGTCCTCTCTCTCTCTGCAAGAAGCCCTCTCAGTTGTTGGCTTTGACATCTTTACTACCCCATTGGCTATAAATCCCCCGAGGGGCGGGCCCAAATGCAGTTACACGCCCCACAAGCTCTCCACCTCTGTGCTGTGGTGTATCAACATATAAGTTTATTTAGTGTGAATGTCCCGCAGCGCTCACTGCTCATCTCCTTTATGAAGCCCAGAGCATCGTGGGTAAAGGAACCAGGGTGGACATGAGTACTGGATCTCCTGGCTGTGGGGGGCGGGGTTATTTTTTTATAATTTTACAGTCTGAAATATAATCTTTAAGGGGTGGACATCCAGTAAACAGGGTAAATAATGTAAGTAATACATATCATGAAACTTCCCCAGTTGATTACTGACATTCATATTTTTAGCTACTGAAGTGGAGATTTCTGACTCACGTTAACTGTTCGGGAATGTAGAAGAATTCTGAGAAACAAACAGACATTTTGTGAACAAAATGAACATTGTTCATTTATAATATAATTATTATAAAATGATTATCCCTAAAACAAAATGAGCTATAGATTTGTTTATAAGTGCATACTATCAGGGGTCCATGCTGGTAGCATTCAGCTATGCTAATCATGAGTCTGGGAGGAGAATTTTCTCTTATGCATGTGCATTGTGAAACTATGAGGTTTGGAATCCTCCATGGATGTAAGTCCTCTGGACGTCTGTCTCGACTCCATTACAGTGTAGACGAATTTCATTTCATTAAGAATACAAAATTATATTTCAAACAGCCACATGTTGATTCAGAAACCACATGTCACTGTTATTTTTGGATGATTTGCAAAACACACTCACAACAGATTTCATAACCCCTATTTCTTCTCTATAAAGTTAAAGCTGTATGTGGACAGCGTCTCCTAAAAAGGACTTTCCAATAAAACAAAACTGCATTTTGAAATTCGTTTTTAGGGAAACATATTTTGTGGCAAATCACCGATAACCTTTATGGTTCTGCAGAAGGGTTAGGGAGGTACAAAGGCTTTCACCAGGAAACCTTTTGTTCCCTAAAGATGACAACACGGTTTGGTTTCAATTCCATCCTTTTAGCCCAGACCATGATGTTTCCATTGTGTTTTGCTCGTTAACCAGGTGTTTAAAATATGTTTAAACGGCGACCGTTCGTATACCACATACACAGTTTTTTTGTATGGGAACGTTGTTTTGTAGGAGACAGGCTTGATATGGATTATCTAGCGTAATTACTGATTCTGCAAAGACCCATTGTTGTTGGTTTTCTGTGAGCTCCTCAAATTAAATTAAATTTACCTCAATTTTGGAGAGGATGAATACATCTCAGAAACTAAAACCTGGAAAAATAAACGCAAAACTATTATTAAATGCTATTATAGCTCGATAGCCAAAGTGAGAAAAATATGCTTTGGGTTGATGATTCGGTTCAACTGACTCTCTGCTCATCTACACAAGTCCATTGCAACAACAATAACTGGGTTTGCTAAATGACTAAATGTGTTTAACACATACTTATCCTTTGTAGACACAAAGGAATAGAAGCAGCTATGAGAGAAAACCTATCTGTACATGACATAAAGAGCTGCAGCCAAAATCCCTCTCCACTCCATCTGCTCGGCACAGAGAGCTGCCAACTCCAGCTCAGGAACACCACATACATGCACCCACTGCATTACCATGCTAGCATTCACTCTCAGCACCACATGTATATAAGTACATTGTTACCTGGTGGCATTGTCTAAAAAAATACATTTCACAAGCAAAAAATTGGAATTGAACAAATCTGCCTTCAGTCTAAATACTGTGCAGTTCACACAGAGTCAGGCTCTGTGCTGCAACCAGAGCTGAGCTAACTCCTGTCTCACTTAGAGGCGTCTTTATGAGCCATTGTTCACCATATGGGGTGCGTTAAAGCCAGGGACAGCAGGTAAATCACAGGCCTGGGCCCAGCACACACTCCAACAACCAGCAGACTGGAGGATGTGGCCACCATCCTGTGTGTGAGAGAGCTTAGGGGAGGAGTGTGTGTGTGTGTGTGTGTGTGTGTGTGTGTCCGTGCCTGTGTGTGTGTGTGTGTGTGTGTGTGTGTGCATGCCTGTGTGTGCGTGTTTGCTTGTGTGTCGGTTGGGACAAGGTATTTCTTAGGTTTTGACATATGTGCCAGTACTTATGTATTCTTTTTTTTTTTTTTGGAAGGGGAGTTTCTGTATTCCAAATGTCACCAGATTGCTACCCTTTGTCGGACCAGTTTGTATTTGTGACAACTCTTTAACATAATGAAATAACCATGAAATCAACATAGACTTTTGCAAAAGAGCTTTCAAAGTTAAAACCTTTAAACCTTGGCTTAAAATAACTGGAACACAGTCTTAAAGCATCATTTTCTAGTGGAGTTTAGGAAGCGGGAGATGTTGTGCACACCTCCCCTTCATCTATTCCCCCCTCCCTCCCTGCCCCGTTGCCGGGCTGCTCACCAGCAGGGGGGCCTGTAATCCCAGCAGCACTATTGTGCGGACCGGCAGGTATTTCCCCCGCCTCCGCTGAGCAGTGGACTCAGCTGACTGGCAGCGCTGTGGGAGCAGGAGGAGTTCTCCTCCCAAAGCATGACTTCCTTACTTCCTGTCTACCAGCTCCACTCTTTTGGAAACATGGAATTATAAAGACAATGCTATTTGTTGCATTGGTCCAGTGCTATACTATTCCAATGATTCACATTATCACAAAGTCAGACTGTGATATAAGTGTCTATGTACGTGTGCTGGAGGGTTTCATTCCCAACCTTCCGTCAACCTGAGAGATTACCACTTAGTCTCCAACAGCTTTCCTTTCAGACCAGTGGAGGGGTACACTTATTTAATCTTGGCGGATCTGGCCTAACCAGTAAGTGGTTAATGTCCTGCGTGTACTCCCCATGTCCCACAGCTGCAGCCTATAGAGCAGAGGTTTCCATGAGGTTGAGAGGATGAAGAGCTCCCAGGGGTCCTTGAGGGGATTCCAACAGATACTCAGGGATTTCTCCAGATTACATTTTTTTGGGACATTTCTTCAGAAACCTGTATTTCCATTTCATCCTGGCCAGCAATCAGAAATGACCCCAATTCCTAAGGTGGAAGTAGTGTGATATTGATTTCAGCCATAAATAGGTACATTTTAAGTTTTTTGCTGGACAAAAAAGGACATATTTGTGATTATCTTTGCAAGGCGTTGTCTGAGAGAGGAAGCTTAGTGTTTTAATCGCCATTTTTTTCAAAACTCGGGGTGCCTTCTCCACTTTGAGTCTCTTTGAGTCATATTTATGGTTTATGTTAATGTTTATGGTTGAATTGTGTTTCTTTATTCACACATTATATGCTTTTGACTATGAAGTTCTGACTTTGCTGAATCTTTTGTATATCGACATCAAATGGGTCTGATATTGATTATGGGTTCATATGATCAATTGAAAACATGACTAAAGCTCAGATTTAGGGGTTCTGTCCCTTATATGGGGTTATTTCGTGGGCATATTAACAGTGTGCTCTCCAAGTAACTGTTAAAATCTTTGGACATGCTGATATAATATAAAAGTGCCACTCAGGCAAAATGCATCAGATAAATAGAACGTTTTGCTCGATTAGACTAGAAATGGAGCACACACACAATGTTTCTAAAAAAACATTGCACAGGACAGTTTGAGTGCACTTCAACAACAGGGTAGTATATGTGTAACTGATGGGTGGTTACAACAGGCAATAATCATTTCACAGTTAATCCTCCATATGAATATGGTGGTTTGTTTTTTTACTTTTCCGACGTGTCTCTTTATTGTTTGTAACTTGTCCCCTCGGACAAAGTTGTAGTTAAAGACAGTATAGAGTATTACATATTTTAAAAAGATCCAAATGAAAACCAGCCCGGTGATGTCCTTCCCCCAAATGATCACAATAAAAGGGAACATGGCTGTTACTGTTACAACTCACAGCTGTTAAGGTAGCAGCTTGTGGAAGACTCCGGTGACGACCAATGAGAGCACAAGTAGCTCGTCCAAGAGAAAATAAATCCCAGTTCAGGAAGCATTACACACTAGTGTGTACAGTGGTGTATAAAGTACCCAAAAGCTATACTTGAGTAAAAGTAAAGATACTTTACTGAAAAATTACAAAGTAAAAATGAAAGTCACCTATTAGAATACTACTTGAGTAAAAGTCTTAAAGTATCCGATATTTACTGTACTTAAGTATCAAAAGTATTTTTCTGATATTAAATGTACTTAAGTATTGAAAGTAAAAGTACAAGTAATACATTTTTTTTAATAAAAAAGCAAAGGGTCAGAATTTTGAGATTTATGAAGTTTATTCTTTATTCTAGCGCTGTAGCCACCGTGACCAAGGACAAGGGGTTGTAGCAGCATGAATTGCTCGCTAGTTTAACGTGATTCACCAATGATTTAACTTCAAGCTACAACAACTGAACCACTTAGAGGGCAGATTATATTTTTTTTTAGAAAACAACATTTTCTCAATGTCAGTCATTGTTTTAAAGGTGCAAGATAAAACAAATCTGGAGCTTTTAACGTATCTCGACATGTCGATGGCAATCCGCCGGTTCAGAGCTAATGGTGCTAACAGTGCTAATGGTGCTAACAGCCCAAATGGTACTAACAGCACTAATGGTGCTAACAGCACGAATGATACTAACAGTGCTAATGGTGCTAACAGTACTAATGGTGCTAACAGAGCTAATGGTGCTAACAGCACAAATGGTACTAACAGGGCTAATGGTGCTAACAGCGTTAATGGTGCTAACAGCGCAAATGGTGCTAACAGTGTTAATGGTACTAACAGTGCTAATGGTGCTAACAGAACTAATGGTACTAACAGTGCTAATTGTACAAAGAAAGCTAATGGTGCTAACAGTGCTAATAGTGCTATCAGCTCAAACATGGGTAACAGCGCTAATGGTACTAACAGAGATAATGGTTCTAACAGAGCGAATGGTGCTAACAGCGCTAATGGTGCTAACAGCGCCAATGGGCTGACAGAGCAAACAGTGGTCACCAGAGAGAACTGGAGGGTGATGATACTCTTCATGACGTTGTCGGTTGGGACGGTGTTATCAGCTGTAACCGTCATTTGTGTGCAGTGCACAGCTGCGGCCATGAGCCAGTGGGGCACGCTCACATGCACTAAAGGCACTTGGTCAGTCGGCTATTTGAGCAAAGAGAGGAGGAGCTCTGATATCAACACAGAGAGAGACTTCATGCTCTGCTCAGGATGACATTACTCTCTAGATCTCTACATAGATGATAGAGGTTTACTGCTATGTTCTGCATATTAAATGCAACTTCTTAAACCATTGACAGAAGGAGGTTATGGCTCTCACTGCTAATCCATATAATACTTACATTTGTGACATGCACTTTTGTTGTATTTGTGCATTCAAATCTGATGCAGGAAGGGTCTTAGTGTAAGTGTCGTGAGTATAACTGGGACTCTCGAATGGTGGCACACTACTGGAGCGGCCTGTTAGAAGTTCTGTCCTGCTGCCTGTGGCCTTTGCAGCCCTGGAGGGGCGCATTTGTCCCCCCTGCACCGCTGCCCTGCCAGTTGGCAAGCCTAAGCCAGGAAACTGTCAGTGTCGATTGAGCTGAGTGGAGGAGGTCCTGCTAAAGGAGCCTTGCTAGTTCCAGGGCCCACCTCTGTTTCCAAAGCATGGGAATAAAGAGCTCTGCATTCCACAGGTCTGAGCTGCCAGCTTTCCCCCAGTCCACAGTTCACAGGGAGCCCTGAATGAGATTAACAAAAGCGTTCTGTTGGACCCCTCTTGGCTGGCTTCCACGTCAACAGCTCGCAGGGTCAGGGGTCACACTAACTACATTCATTCCCAGCAGACCCCGTGCTCCAAACACAGGCTGCCAGTCGCACAAACTCCCAGCTTTTCCTCTAATCCCCCGAGATATGTCTGATCTCTCCACATGTTTCTGCTCAATTAAAGCAATATCACACCTTGCAAATGGAACGGAGAGAAAGAGAGAGAAGCAGGAGAGAGTGCAGCCGCAAAGACGGACAGAGGAGCGAAAGTGAGAAAAGCGAATGAATGGAATTATTAATATGCTTGTGTAAGGCACTAACACATGAGGCTGCACACCTGATGAAACACCGGAGGCAAAAGCTCAATAGTTGATGGAGGACACATGACTGGCATGGTAGTAAAGGCAACACACACACACACACACACACACACACACACACACACTCACCCACCTGCTCCATTCTTTGGCTGAACATTGAGGTGTACATGAAATACTTCTTTGTGTTTCTCCAACAAAGATTAGGATTGCTGCATCATCTGTATATTTGGAATTCAAATATTCAAGAGGATTTGATTTATATAAAGTAGCTGTGCTTACTGACACTTTACATAACAACCATTTGATCCCACTGGTTTATTGTTCCTGTTCCAGGAAGTCCTTATCTTTATTCATTCCTGTCCTGTAGTAGATGAAGATGAAGTGGGGGAACCCATCATAGTGAACATCATCTGCATTCATATCTTTTCATCAAAGGCACATTATAATTATGGTATTGTTGTATTTAATTGCACAATATGTCAAGTCAATCGGCATTGAAACGGACATGGCAATAAATAGTAATGTATCTTATACAACAGTTGAACATGAACAACAAAGTGCAGCTGGTTAGATTACAACCTAAAGTTGTATTGAAACCAACCAATGGCTGGAAGGCTTGGAATAGGTATGATTGTAAAATCTGAAACTGTACAGCATGTTTTTGAAAATGCTGAGCCAAAATATTATTTGATTTGTAGTTAAATACTTAAACTTTAAACAATTGGAAAAACATTGGTTTTATAAGTTCATTTATATCTCATAGTGGTCCTACAGTGTGAGAGATCCCATGTCTCAAGTACATCATGCTGAATATTTCAAAGCAGTTATGACTATCAAACTTCATCTAGCTCCAGTGATCAACATGTCTTGACGTGTGAACGTACCAGAAATGCTGGCACTACTTTTTAAAAAGGCCCTCTCTATAAAGGGGTAATGAGTT